>OY979728.1:7263303-7661303 GCA_963855995.1 Muricea muricata | reverse complement strand
GCTAAAGTGAACGCGTTGAGTGCAATGATGTACTGCAATCACGGACCTAAAAGAGACCTTCTAAATGGAAATTGCACATCTTAGCAAATCGGGAATCATGTTTTCGGCGCTCAATTAACCGAGATGAGCGAAATAACATGTTGAAATGAGAAACCTATAACTTGCAGGTAAACTGAAAAGAAACGATCTTAGAACAATCAAAATCGCGTTTTAAGCGTCCTAGAAGAGATTTGAGCGTAAAAACATGCTCAAATCACCAACTAAAAATTGCCGTCTTAAATTGATCACGGCCCCGTTTTTGAGCTTAAAATGGTGTTTTTAGTGCTAAAGTGAACGAGTTAAGCGCATTGATGTACTGCAATCACGGACCTAAAAGAGACCTTCTAAATGGAAATTGCAGAACTTAGCAAGTCAAGAATCATGTTTTCGGAGCTCAAAGCATCGAGGTGAGCGAAATAACATGTCGAAATGAGAAACCTATAACTTGCTTGTAATTTGAAAAGAAACGATCTTAGAACCATTAAAATCGCGTTTTAAGCGTTCTAGAGGCGATTTGAGCGTAAAAACATGCTCAAATAACCAACTAAAAATTGCCGTCTTAAATCGATAAGGACGACGTTTTAGAGCTTAAAATGGTGTTTTCAGTTCTAAAGTGAACGAGTTGAGCGCAATGATGTACTACAATCACGGACCTAAAAGAGACCTTTTAAATGGAAAATGCACAACTAAGCAAGTCGGGAATCATGTTTTCGGCGCTCAAACCATCGAGATGAGCGAAATAACATGTTGAAATGAGAACCTATAACTTGCTTGTAAACTGAAAAGAAACGATCTTAGAACCTTTAACATCGCGTTTTAAGCGTTCTAGAAGCGATCTGAGCGTCAAAACATGCTCAAATCACTAACTGAAAATTGCCGTCTTATATCGATCACGGCCCCGTTTTAAAGCTTAAAATGATGTTTTCAGTGCTAAAGTGAACGAGTTAAGCGCATTGAAGTACTGCAATTACGGACCTAAAAGAGACCTTCTAAATGGAAAATGCACAACTAAGCAAGTCGGGAATCATGTTTTCGGCGCTCAAAACATCGAGATGAGCGAAATAACATGTTGAAATGAGAAACCTATAACTTGCTTGTAAACTGAACAGAAACGATCTTAGAACCATCAACATCGCGTTTTAGGCGTTCTACAAGCGATTTGAGCGTAAAAACATTCGCTAATCACGAACTAAAATCTGCCGTCTTAGATCGATCACCGCCCCGTTTTAAAGCTTAAAATGATGTTTCCAGTGCTAAAGTTAACGCGTTGAGCGCAATGATGTACTGCAATCACGGACCTAAAAGAGACCTTCTAAATAGAAATTCCACAAGTTAGCAAGTCGGGAATCATTTTTTCGGCGCTCAAACCATCGAGATGAGCGAAATAACATGTTGAAATGAGAAACCTATAACTTGCTTGTAAACTGAAAAGAAACGATCTTAGAACAATCAAAATCGCGTTTTAAGCGTTCTAGAAGCGATCTGAGCGTCAAAACATGCTCAAATCACCAACTGAAAATTGCCGTCTTATATCGATCACGGCCCCGTTTTAAAGCTTAAAATGATGTTTTCAGTGCTAAAGTGAACGCGTTGAGTGCAATGATGTACTGCAATCACGGACCTAAAAGAGACCTTCTAAATGGAAATTGCACATCTTAGCAAATCGGGAATCATGTTTTCGGCGCTCAAACAACCGAGATGAGCGAAATAACATGTTGAAATGAGAAACCTATAACTTGCAGGTAAACTGAAAAGAAACGATCTTAGAACAATCAAAATCGCGTTTTAAGCGTCCTAGAAGAGATTTGAGCGTAAAAACATGCTCAAATCACCAACTAAAAATTGCCGTCTTAAATTGATCACGGCCCCGTTTTTGAGCTTAAAATGGTGTTTTTAGTGCTAAAGTGAACGAGTTATGCGCATTGATGTACTGCAATCACGGACCTAAAAGAGACCTTCTAAATGGAAATTGCAGAACTTAGCAAGTCAAGAATCATGTTTTCGGCGCTCAAAGCATCGAGATGAGCGAAATAACATGTCGAAATGAGAAACCTATAACTTGCTTGTAATTTGAAAAGAAACGATCTTAGAACCATTAAAATCGCGTTTTAAGCGTTCTAGAGGCGATTTGAGCATAAAAACATGCTCAAATAACCAACTAAAAATTGCCGTCTTAAATCGATAAGGACGACGTTTTAGAGCTTAAAATGGTGTTTTCAGTTCTAAAGTGAACGAGTTGAGCGCAATGATGTACTACAATCACGGACCTAAAAGAGACCTTCTAAATGGAAATTGCTTATTTTAGCAAGTCGGGAATCATGTTTTCGGCGCTCAAACCATTGAGATGAGCGAAATAACATGTTGAAATGAGAAACCTATAACTTGCAGGAAAACTGAAAAGAAACGATCTTAGAACCATCAAAATCGCGTTTTAAGCGTTCCAGAAGCGATTTGAGCGTAAAAACATTCGCTAATCACGAACTAAAATCTGCCGTCTTAGATCGATCACGGCCCCGTTTTAAAGCTTAAAATGATGTTTTCAGTGCTAAAGTGAACGCGTTGAGCGCAATGATGTACTGCAATCACGGACCTAAAAGAGACCTTCTAAATGGAAATTGCACATCTAGCAAATCGGGAATCATGTTTTCGGCGCTCAAACAACCGAGATGAGCGAAATAACATGTTGAAATGAGAAACCTATAACTTGCTTGTAAACTGAAAAGAAACGATCTTAGAACAATCAAAATCGCGTTTTAAGCGTCCTAGAAGAGATTTGAGCGTAAAAACATGCTCAAATCACCAACTAAAAATTGCCGTCTTAAATTGATCACGGCCCCGTTTTTGAGCTTAAAATGGTGTTTTTAGTGCTAAAGTGAACGAGTTAAGCGCATTGATGTACTGCAATCACGGACCTAAAAGAGACCTTCTAAATGGAAATTGCAGAACTTAGCAAGTCAAGAATCAAGTTTTCGGCGCTCAAAGCATCGAGATGAGCGAAATAAC
The DNA here is from genome assembly GCA_963855995.1 of Muricea muricata. Classification (NCBI taxonomy): domain Eukaryota; kingdom Metazoa; phylum Cnidaria; class Anthozoa; order Malacalcyonacea; family Plexauridae; genus Muricea; species Muricea muricata. The sequence continues at coordinate 7,658,261 of OY979728.1, read as the reverse complement.
ATGTCGAAATGAGAAACCTATAACTTGCTTGTAATTTGAAAAGAAACGATCTTGGAACCATTAAAATCGCGTTTTAAGCGTTCTAGAGGCGATTTGAGCGTAAAAACATGCTCAAATCACCAACTAAAAATTGCCGTCTTAAATCGATAAGGACGACGTTTTAGAGCTTAAAATGGTGTTTTCAGTTCTAAAGTGAACGAGTTGAGCGCAATGATCTACTACAATCACGGACCTAAAAGAGACCTTCTAAATGGAAAATGCACAACTAAGCAAGTCGGGAATCATGTTTTCGGCGCTCAAACCATTGAGATGAGCGAAATAACATGTTGAAATGAGAAACCTATAACTTGCAGGAAAACTGAAAAGAAACGATCTTAGAACCATCAAAATCGCGTTTTAAGCGTTCTAGAAGCGATTTGAGCGTAAAAACATCCGCTAATCACGAACTAAAATCTGCCGTCTTAGATCGATCACGGCCCCGTTTTAAAGCTTAAAATGATGTTTTCAGTGCTAAAGTGAACGCGTTGAGCGCAATGATGTACTGCAATCACGGACCTAAAAGAGACCTTTTAAATGGAAATTCCACAACTTAGAAGTCGGGAATCATTTTTTCGGCGCTCAAACCATCGAGATAAGCGAAATAACATGTTGAAATGAGAAACCTATAACTTGCTTGTAAACTGAAAAGAAACGATCTTAGAACAATCAAAATCGCGTTTTAAGCGTTCTAGAAGCGATTTGAGCGTAAAAACATGCTCAAATCACCAACTGAAAATTGCCGTCTTATATCGATCACGGCCCCGTTTTAAAGCTTAAAATGATGTTTTCAGTGCTAAAGTGAACGCGTTGAGTGCAATGATGTACTGCAATCACGGACCTAAAAGAGACCTTCTAAATGGAAATTGCACATCTTAGCAAATCGGGAATCATGTTTTCGGCGCTCAATTAACCGAGATGAGCGAAATAACATGTTGAAATGAGAAACCTATAACTTGCAGGTAAACTGAAAAGAAACGATCTTAGAACAATCAAAATCGCGTTTTAAGCGTCCTAGAAGAGATTTGAGCGTAAAAACATGCTCAAATCACCAACTAAAAATTGCCGTCTTAAATCGATAAGGACGACGTTTTAGAGCTTAAAATGGTGTTTTCAGTTCTAAAGTGAACGAGTTGAGCGCAATGATCTACTACAATCACGGACCTAAAAGAGACCTTCTAAATGGAAAATGCACAACTAAGCAAGTCGGGAATCATGTTTTCGGCGCTCAAACCATCGAGATGAGCGAAATAACATGTTGAAATGAGAAACCTATAACTTGCTTGTAAACTGAAAAGAAACGATCTTAGAACCTTTAACATCGCGTTTTAAGCGTTCTAGAAGCGATCTGAGCGTCAAAACATGCTCAAATCACCAACTGAAAATTGCCGTTTTATATCGATCACGGCCCCGTTTTAAAGCTTAAAATGATGTTTTCAGTGCTAAAGTGAACGCGTTGAGCGCAATGATGTACTGCAATCACGGACCTAAAAGAGACCTTCTAAATGGAAATTGCTTATTTTAGCAAGTCGGGAATCATGTTTTTGGCGCTCAAACCATTGAGATGAGCGAAATAACATGTTGAAATGAGAAACCTATAACTTGCAGGAAAACTGAAAAGAAACGATCTTAGAACCATCAAAATCGCGTTTTAAGCGTTCTAGAAGCGATTTGAGCGTAAAAACATTCGCTAATCACGAACTAAAATCTGCCGTCTTAGATCGATCACGGCCCCGTTTTAAAGCTTAAAATGATGTTTTCAGTGCTAAAGTGAACGCGTTGAGCGCAATGATGTACTGCAATCACGGACCTAAAAGAGACCTTTTAAATGGAAATTCCACAACTTAGAAGTCGGGAATCATTTTTTCGGCGCTCAAACCATCGAGATTAGCGAAATAACATGTTGAAATGAGAAACCTATAACTTGCTTGTAAACTGAAAAGAAACGATCTTAGAACAATCAAAATCGCGTTTTAAGCGTTCTAGAAGCGATTTGAGAGTAAAAACATGCTCAAATAACCAACTAAAAATTGCCGTCTTAAATCGATAAGGACGACGTTTTAGAGCTTAAAATGGTGTTTTCAGTTCTAAAGTGAACGAGTTGAGCGCAATGATGTACTACAATCACGGACCTAAAAGAGACCTTCTAAATGGAAAATGCACAACTAAGCAAGTCGGGAATCATGTTTTCGGCGCTCAAACCATCGAGATGAGCGAAATAACATGTTGAAATGAGAACCTATAACTTGCTTGTAAACTGAAAAGAAACGATCTTAGAACCTTTAACATCGCGTTTTAAGCGTTCTAGAAGCGATCTGAGCGTCAAAACATGCTCCAATCACTAACTGAAAATTGCCGTCTTATATCGATCACGGCCCCGTTTTAAAGCTTAAAATGATGTTTTCAGTGCTAAAGTGAACGAGTTAAGCGCATTGAAGTACTGCAATTACGGACCTAAAAGAGACCTTCTAAATGGAAAATGCACAACTAAGCAAGTCGGGAATCATGTTTTCGGCGCTCAAAACATCGAGATGAGCGAAATAACATGTTGAAATGAGAAACCTATAACTTGCTTGTAAACTGAACAGAAACGATCTTAGAACCATCAACATCGCGTTTTAAGCGTTCTACAAGCGATTTGAGCGTAAAAACATTCGCTAATCACGAACTAAAATCTGCCGTCTTAGATCGATCACGGCCCCGTTTTAAAGCTTAAAATGATGTTTCCAGTGCTAAAGTGAACGCGTTGAGCGCAATGATGTACTGCAATCACGGACCTAAAAGAGACCTTCTAAATAGAAATTCCACAACTTAGCAAGTCGGGAATCATTTTTTCGGCGCTCAAAACCATCGAGATGAGCGAAATAACATGTTGAAATGAGAAACCTATAACTTGCTTGTAAACTGAAAAGAAACGATCTTAGAACAATCAAAATCGCGTTTTAAGCGTTCTAGAAGCGATTTAGCGCAAAAACATGCTCAAATCACCAACTAAAAATTGCTGTCTTAAATTGATCACGGCCCCGTTTTTGAGCTTAAAATGGTGTTTTTAGTGCTAAAGTGAACGAGTTAAGCGCATTGATGTACTGCAATCACGGACCTAAAAGAGACCTTCTAAATGGAAATTAGAGAACTTAGCAAGTCAAGAATCATGTTTTCGGCGCTCAAAGCATCGAGATGAGCGAAATAACATGTTGAAATGAGAAACCTATAACTTGCTTGTAATTTGAAAAGAAACGATCTTAGAACCATTAAAATCGCGTTTTAAGCGTTCTAGAGGCGATTTGAGCGTAAAAACATGCTCAAATCACCAACTAAAAATTGCCGTCTTAAATCGATAAGGACGACGTTTTAGAGCTTAAAATGGTGTTTTCAGTGCTAAAGTGAACGAGTTGAGCGCAATGATGTACTGCAATCACGGACCTAAAAGAGACCTTCTAAATGGAAAATGCACAACTAAGCAAGTCGGGAATCATGTTTTCGGCGCTCAAACCATCGAAATGAGCGAAATAACATGTTGAAATGAGAAACCTATAACTTGCTTGTAAACTGAAAAGAAACGATCTTAGAACCTTTAACATCGCGTTTTAAGCGTTCTAGAAGCGATCTGAGCGTCAAAACATGCTCAAATCACCAACTGAAAATTGCCGTTTTATATCGATCACGGCCCCGTTTTAAAGCTTAAAATGATGTTTTCAGTGCTAAAGTGAACGCGTTGAGCGCAATGATGTACTGCAATCACGGACCTAAAAGAGACCTTCTAAATGGAAATTGCTTATTTTAGCAAGTCGGGAATCATGTTTTCGGCGCTCAAACCATTGAGATGAGCGAAATAACATGTTGAAATGAGAAACCTATAACTTGCAGGAAAACTGAAAAGAAACGATCTTAGAACCATCAAAATCGCGTTTTAAGCGTTCCAGAAGCGATTTGAGCGTAAAAACATTCGCTAATCACGAACTAAAATCTGCCGTCTTAGATCGATCACGGCCCCGTTTTAAAGCTTAAAATGATGTTTTCAGTGCTAAAGTGAACGCGTTGAGCGCAATGATGTACTGCAATCACGGACCTAAAAGAGACCTTCTAAATGGAAATTGCACATCTAGCAAATCGGGAATCATGTTTTCGGCGCTCAAACAACCGAGATGAGCGAAATAACATGTTGAAATGAGAAACCTATAACTTGCTTGTAAACTGAAAAGAAACGATCTTAGAACAATCAAAATCGCGTTTTAAGCGTCCTAGAAGAGATTTGAGCGTAAAAACATGCTCAAATCACCAACTAAAAATTGCCGTCTTAAATTGATCACGGCCCCGTTTTTGAGCTTAAAATGGTGTTTTTAGTGCTAAAGTGAACGAGTTAAGCGCATTGATGTACTGCAATCACGGACCTAAAAGAGACCTTCTAAATGGAAATTGCAGAACTTAGCAAGTCAAGAATCAAGTTTTCGGCGCTCAAAGCATCGAGATGAGCGAAATAACATGTCGAAATGAGAAACCTATAACTTGCTTGTAATTTGAAAAGAAACGATCTTGGAACCATTAAAATCGCGTTTTAAGCGTTCTAGAGGCGATTTGAGCGTAAAAACATGCTCAAATCACCAACTAAAAATTGCCGTCTTAAATCGATAAGGACGACGTTTTAGAGCTTAAAATGGTGTTTTCAGTTCTAAAGTGAACGAGTTGAGCGCAATGATCTACTACAATCACGGACCTAAAAGAGACCTTCTAAATGGAAAATGCACAACTAAGCAAGTCGGGAATCATGTTTTCGGCGCTCAAACCATTGAGATGAGCGAAATAACATGTTGAAATGAGAAACCTATAACTTGCAGGAAAACTGAAAAGAAACGATCTTAGAACCATCAAAATCGCGTTTTAAGCGTTCTAGAAGCGATTTGAGCGTAAAAACATCCGCTAATCACGAACTAAAATCTGCCGTCTTAGATCGATCACGGCCCCGTTTTAAAGCTTAAAATGATGTTTTCAGTGCTAAAGTGAACGCGTTGAGCGCAATGATGTACTGCAATCACGGACCTAAAAGAGACCTTTTAAATGGAAATTCCACAACTTAGAAGTCGGGAATCATTTTTTCGGCGCTCAAACCATCGAGATAAGCGAAATAACATGTTGAAATGAGAAACCTATAACTTGCTTGTAAACTGAAAAGAAACGATCTTAGAACAATCAAAATCGCGTTTTAAGCGTTCTAGAAGCGATTTGAGCGTAAAAACATGCTCAAATCACCAACTGAAAATTGCCGTCTTATATCGATCACGGCCCCGTTTTAAAGCTTAAAATGATGTTTTCAGTGCTAAAGTGAACGCGTTGAGTGCAATGATGTACTGCAATCACGGACCTAAAAGAGACCTTCTAAATGGAAATTGCACATCTTAGCAAATCGGGAATCATGTTTTCGGCGCTCAATTAACCGAGATGAGCGAAATAACATGTTGAAATGAGAAACCTATAACTTGCAGGTAAACTGAAAAGAAACGATCTTAGAACAATCAAAATCGCGTTTTAAGCGTCCTAGAAGAGATTTGAGCGTAAAAACATGCTCAAATCACCAACTAAAAATTGCCGTCTTAAATCGATAAGGACGACGTTTTAGAGCTTAAAATGGTGTTTTCAGTTCTAAAGTGAACGAGTTGAGCGCAATGATCTACTACAATCACGGACCTAAAAGAGACCTTCTAAATGGAAAATGCACAACTAAGCAAGTCGGGAATCATGTTTTCGGCGCTCAAACCATCGAGATGAGCGAAATAACATGTTGAAATGAGAAACCTATAACTTGCTTGTAAACTGAAAAGAAACGATCTTAGAACCTTTAACATCGCGTTTTAAGCGTTCTAGAAGCGATCTGAGCGTCAAAACATGCTCAAATCACCAACTGAAAATTGCCGTTTTATATCGATCACGGCCCCGTTTTAAAGCTTAAAATGATGTTTTCAGTGCTAAAGTGAACGCGTTGAGCGCAATGATGTACTGCAATCACGGACCTAAAAGAGACCTTCTAAATGGAAATTGCTTATTTTAGCAAGTCGGGAATCATGTTTTTGGCGCTCAAACCATTGAGATGAGCGAAATAACATGTTGAAATGAGAAACCTATAACTTGCAGGAAAACTGAAAAGAAACGATCTTAGAACCATCAAAATCGCGTTTTAAGCGTTCTAGAAGCGATTTGAGCGTAAAAACATTCGCTAATCACGAACTAAAATCTGCCGTCTTAGATCGATCACGGCCCCGTTTTAAAGCTTAAAATGATGTTTTCAGTGCTAAAGTGAACGCGTTGAGCGCAATGATGTACTGCAATCACGGACCTAAAAGAGACCTTTTAAATGGAAATTCCACAACTTAGAAGTCGGGAATCATTTTTTCGGCGCTCAAACCATCGAGATTAGCGAAATAACATGTTGAAATGAGAAACCTATAACTTGCTTGTAAACTGAAAAGAAACGATCTTAGAACAATCAAAATCGCGTTTTAAGCGTTCTAGAAGCGATTTGAGAGTAAAAACATGCTCAAATCACCAACTAAAAATTGCTGTCTTAAATTGATCACGGCCCTGTTTTTGAGCTTAAAATGGTGTTTTTAGTGCTAAAGTGAACGAGTTAAGCGCATTGATGTACAGCAATCACGGACCTAAAAGAGACCTTCTAAATGGAAATTGAAGAACTTAGCAAGTCAAGAATCATGTTTTCGGCGCTCAAAGCATCGAGATAAGCGAAATAACATGTTGAAATGAGAAACCTATAACTTGCTTGTAAACTGAAAAGAAACGATCTTAGAACCTTTAACATCGCGTTTTAAGCGTTCTAGAAGCGATCTGAGCGTCAAAACATGCTCAAATCACCAACTGAAAATTGCCGTTTTATATCGATCACGGCCCCGTTTTAAAGCTTAAAATGATGTTTTCAGTGCTAAAGTGAACGCGTTGAGCGCAATGATGTACTGCAATCACGGACCTAAAAGAGACCTTCTAAATGGAAATTGCTTATTTTAGCAAGTCGGGAATCATGTTTTTGGCGCTCAAACCATTGAGATGAGCGAAATAACATGTTGAAATGAGAAACCTATAACTTGCAGGAAAACTGAAAAGAAACGATCTTAGAACCATCAAAATCGCGTTTTAAGCGTTCTAGAAGCGATTTGAGCGTAAAAACATTCGCTAATCACGAACTAAAATCTGCCGTCTTAGATCGATCACGGCCCCGTTTTAAAGCTTAAAATGATGTTTTCAGTGCTAAAGTGAACGCGTTGAGCGCAATGATGTACTGCAATCACGGACCTAAAAGAGACCTTCTAAATGGAAATTGCACATCTAGCAAATCGGGAATCATGTTTTCGGCGCTCAAACAACCGAGATGAGCGAAATAACATGTTGAAATGAGAAACCTATAACTTGCTTGTAAACTGAAAAGAAACGATCTTAGAACAATCAAAATCGCGTTTTAAGCGTCCTAGAAGAGATTTGAGCGTAAAAACATGCTCAAATCACCAACTAAAAATTGCCGTCTTAAATTGATCACGGCCCCGTTTTTGAGCTTAAAATGGTGTTTTTAGTGCTAAAGTGAACGAGTTAAGCGCATTGATGTACTGCAATCACGGACCTAAAAGAGACCTTCTAAATGGAAATTGCAGAACTTAGCAAGTCAAGAATCATGTTTTCGGCGCTCAAAGCATCGAGATGAGCGAAATAACATGTCGAAATGAGAAACCTATAACTTGCTTGTAATTTGAAAAGAAACGATCTTAGAACCATTAAAATCGCGTTTTAAGCGTTCTAGAGGCGATTTGAGCGTAAAAACATGCTCAAATCACCAACTAAAAATTGCCGTCTTAAATCGATAAGGACGACGTTTTAGAGCTTAAAATGGTGTTTTCAGTTCTAAAGTGAACGAGTTGAGCGCAATGATCTACTACAATCACGGACCTAAAAGAGACCTTCTAAATGGAAAATGCACAACTAAGCAAGTCGGGAATCATGTTTTCGGCGCTCAAACCATTGAGATGAGCGAAATAACATGTTGAAATGAGAAACCTATAACTTGCAGGAAAACTGAAAAGAAACGATCTTAGAACCATCAAAATCGCGTTTTAAGCGTTCTAGAAGCGATTTGAGCGTAAAAACATTCGCTAATCACGAACTAAAATCTGCCGTCTTAGATCGATCACGGCCCCGTTTTAAAGCTTAAAATGATGTTTTCAGTGCTAAAGTGAACGCGTTGAGCGCAATGATGTACTGCAATCACGGACCTAAAAGAGACCTTTTAAATGGAAATTCCACAACTTAGAAGTCGGGAATCATTTTTTCGGCGCTCAAACCATCGAGATAAGCGAAATAACATGTTGAATTGAGAAACCTATAACTTGCTTGTAAACTGAAAAGAAACGATCTTAGAACAATCAAAATCGCGTTTTAAGCGTTCTAGAAGCGATTTGAGCGTAAAAACATGCTCAAATCACCAACTGAAAATTGCCGTCTTATATCGATCACGGCCCCGTTTTAAAGCTTAAAATGATGTTTTCAGTGCTAAAGTGAACGCGTTGAGTGCAATGATGTACTGCAATCACGGACCTAAAAGAGACCTTCTAAATGGAAATTGCACATCTTAGCAAATCGGGAATCATGTTTTCGGCGCTCAATTAACCGAGATGAGCGAAATAACATGTTGAAATGAGAAACCTATAACTTGCAGGTAAACTGAAAAGAAACGATCTTAGAACAATCAAAATCGCGTTTTAAGCGTCCTAGAAGAGATTTGAGCGTAAAAACATGCTCAAATCACCAACTAAAAATGGCCGTCTTAAATTGATCACGGCCCCGTTTTTGAGCTTAAAATGGTGTTTTTAGTGCTAAAGTGAACGAGTTAAGCGCATTGATGTACTGCAATCACGGACCTAAAAGAGACCTTCTAAATGGAAATTGCAGAACTTAGCAAGTCAAGAATCATGTTTTCGGCGCTCAAAGCATCGAGATGAGCGAAATAACATGTCGAAATGAGAAACCTATAACTTGCTTGTAATTTGAAAAGAAACGATCTTAGAACCATTAAAATCGCGTTTTAAGCGTTCTAGAGGCGATTTGAGCGTAAAAACATGCTCAAATAACCAACTAAAAATTGCCGTCTTAAATCGATAAGGACGACGTTTTAGAGCTTAAAATGGTGTTTTCAGTTCTAAAGTGAACGAGTTGAGCGCAATGATGTACTACAATCACGGACCTAAAAGAGACCTTCTAAATGGAAAATGCACAACTAAGCAAGTCGGGAATCATGTTTTCGGCGCTCAAACCATCGAGATGAGCGAAATAACATGTTGAAATGAGAACCTATAACTTGCTTGTAAACTGAAAAGAAACGATCTTAGAACCTTTAACATCGCGTTTTAAGCGTTCTAGAAGCGATCTGAGCGTCAAAACATGCTCAAATCACTAACTGAAAATTGCCGTCTTATATCGATCACGGCCCCGTTTTAAAGCTTAAAATGATGTTTTCAGTGCTAAAGTGAACGAGTTAAGCGCATTGAAGTACTGCAATTACGGACCTAAAAGAGACCTTCTAAATGGAAAATGCACAACTAAGCAAGTCGGGAATCATGTTTTCGGCGCTCAAAACATCGAGATGAGCGAAATAACATGTTGAAATGAGAAACCTATAACTTGCTTGTAAACTGAACAGAAACGATCTTAGAACCATCAACATCGCGTTTTAGGCGTTCTACAAGCGATTTGAGCGTAAAAACATTCGCTAATCACGAACTAAAATCTGCCGTCTTAGATCGATCACCGTCCCGTTTTAAAGCTTAAAATGATGTTTCCAGTGCTAAAGTTAACGCGTTGAGCGCAATGATGTACTGCAATCACGGACCTAAAAGAGACCTTCTAAATAGAAATTCCACAAGTTAGCAAGTCGGGAATCATTTTTTCGGCGCTCAAACCATCGAGATGAGCGAAATAACATGTTGAAATGAGAAACCTATAACTTGCTTGTAAACTGAAAAGAAACGATCTTAGAACAATCAAAATCGCGTTTTAAGCGTTCTAGAAGCGATTTAGCGTAAAAACATGCTCAAATCACCAACTAAAAATTGCTGTCTTAAATTGATCACGGCCCCGTTTTTGAGCTTAAAATGGTGTTTTTAGTGCTAAAGTGAACGAGTTAAGCGCATTGATGTACTGCAATCACGGACCTAAAAGACACCTTCTAAATGGAAATTGGAGAACTTAGCAAGTAAAGAATCATGTTTTCGGCGCTCAAAGCATCGAGATGAGCGAAATAACATGTTGAAATGAGAAACCTATAACTTGCTTGTAATTTGAAAAGAAACGCTCTTAGAACCATTAAAATCGCGTTTTAAGCGTTCTAGAGGCGATTTGAGCGTAAAAACATGCTCAAATCACCAACTAAAAATTGCCGTCTTAAATCGATAAGGACGACGTTTTAGAGCTTAAAATGGTGTTTTCAGTGCTAAAGTGAACGAGTTGAGCGCAATGATGTACTGCAATCACGGACCTAAAAGAGACCTTCTAAATGGAAAATGCACAACTAAGCAAGTCGGGAATCATGTTTTCGGCGCTCAAACCATCGAGATGAGCGAAATAACATGTTGAAATGAGAAACCTATAACTTGCTTGTAAACTGAAAAGAAACGATCTTAGAACCTTTAACATCGCGTTTTAAGCGTTCTAGAAGCGATCTGAGCGTCAAAACATGCTCAAATCACCAACTGAAAATTGCCGTTTTATATCGATCACGGCCCCGTTTTAAAGCTTAAAATGATGTTTTCAGTGCTAAAGTGAACGCGTTGAGCGCAATGATGTACTGCAATCACGGACCTAAAAGAGACCTTCTAAATGGAAATTGCTTATTTTAGCAAGTCGGGAATCATGTTTTTGGCGCTCAAACCATTGAGATGAGCGAAATAACATGTTGAAATGAGAAACCTATAACTTGCAGGAAAACTGAAAAGAAACGATCTTAGAACCATCAAAATCGCGTTTTAAGCGTTCTAGAAGCGATTTGAGCGTAAAAACATTCGCTAATCACGAACTAAAATCTGCCGTCTTAGATCGATCACGGCCCCGTTTTAAAGCTTAAAATGATGTTTTCAGTGCTAAAGTGAACGCGTTGAGCGCAATGATGTACTGCAATCACGGACCTAAAAGAGACCTTTTAAATGGAAATTCCACAACTTAGAAGTCGGGAATCATTTTTTCGGCGCTCAAACCATCGAGATTAGCGAAATAACATGTTGAAATGAGAAACCTATAACTTGCTTGTAAACTGAAAAGAAACGATCTTAGAACAATCAAAATCGCGTTTTAACCGTTCTAGAAGCGATTTGAGAGTAAAAACATGCTCAAATCACCAACTAAAAATTGCTGTCTTAAATTGATCACGGCCCCGTTTTTGAGCTTAAAATGGTGTTTTTAGTGCTAAAGTGAACGAGTTAAGCGCATTGATGTACAGCAATCACGGACCTAAAAGAGACCTTCTAAATGGAAATTGAAGAACTTAGCAAGTCAAGAATCATGTTTTCGGCGCTCAAAGCATCGAGATAAGCGAAATAACATGTTGAAATGAGAAACCTATAACTTGCTTGTAATTTGAAAAGAAACGATCTTAGAACCTTTAAAATCACGTTTTAAGCGTTCTAGAAGCGATCTCAGCGTCAAAACATGCTCAAATCACTAACTGAAAATTGCCGTCTTATATCGATCACGGCCCCGTTTTAAAGCTTAAAATGATGTTTTCATGTGCTAAAGTGAACACAATGAGCGCAATGATGTACTGCAATCACGGACCTAAAAGAGACCTTCTAAATGGAAATTGCACGTTTTAGCAAGTCGGGAATCTTGTTTTCGGCGCTCAAACCATTGAGATGAGCGAAATAACATGTTTAAACGAGAAACCTATAACTTGCTTGTAAACTGAAAAGAAACGATCTTAGAACAATAAAAATCGCGTTTTAAGCGTTCTAGAAGCGATTTGAGCGTAAAAACATGCTCAAATCACCAACTAAAAATTGCCGTCTTAAATTGATCACGGCCCCGTTTTTGAGGTTAAAATGGTGTTTTTAGTGCTAAAGTGAACGAGTTAAACGCATTGATGTACAGCAATCACGGACCTAAAAGAGACCTTCTAAATGGAAATTGAAGAACTTAGCAAGTCAAGAATCATGTTTTCGGCGCTCAAAGCATCGAGATGAGCGAAATAACATGTTGAAATGAGAAACCTATAACTTGCTTGTAATTTGAAAAGAAACGATCTTAGAACCTTTAAAATCGCGTTTTAAGCGTTCTAGAAGCGATCTGAGCGTCAAAACATGCTCAAATCACTAACTGAAAATTGCCGTCTTATATCGATCACGGCCCCGTTTTAAAGCTTAAAATGATGTTTTCATGTGCTAAAGTGAACACAATGAGCGCAATGATGTACTGCAATCACGGACCTAAAAGAGACCTTCTAAATGGAAATTGCACGTTTTAGCAAGTCGGGAATCTTGTTTTCGGCGCTCAAACCATTGAGATGAGCGAAATAACATGTTTAAACGAGAAACCTATAACTTGCTTGTAAACTGAAAAGAAACGATCTTAGAACAATCAAAATCGCGTTTTAAGCGTTCTAGAAGCGATTTGAGCGTAAAAACATGCTCAAATTACCAACTAAAAATTGCCGTCTTAAATTGATCACGGCCCCGTTTTTGAGGTTAAAATGGTGTTTTTAGTGCTAAAGTGAACGAGTTAAACGCATTGATGTACAGCAATCACGGACCTAAAAGAGACCTTCTAAATGGAAATTGAAGAACTTAGCAAGTCAAGAATCATGTTTTCGGCGCTCAAAGCATCGAGATGAGCGAAATAACATGTTGAAATGAGAAACCTATAACTTACTTGTAGGCTGAAAATAAACGATCTTAGAACCTTCAAAATCCCGTTTTAAGCGTTCTAGAAGCGATCTGAGCGTAAAAACATGCTCAAATAACCAACTAAAAATTGCCGCCTTAAACAGATAAGGACGACGTTTTAGAGCTTAAAATGGTGTTTTCAGTGCTAAAGTGAACGAGTTAAGCGCAATGATGTACTGCGATCACCGACCTAAAAGAGACCTTCTAAATGGAAATTGCAGAACTTAGCAATCAAGAATCATGTTTTCGGCGCTCAAAGCATCGAGATGAGCGAAATAACATGTTGAAATGAGAAACCTATAACTTACTTGTAAGCTGAAAATAAACGATCTTAGAACCTTCAAAATCCCGTTTTAAGCGTTCTAGAAGCGATTTAAGCGTAAAAAAATGCTCAAACCACCAACTAAAAATTGCCGTCTTAAATCGATAAGCACGACGTTTTAGAGCTTAAAATGGTGTTTTCAGTGCTAAAGTGAACGAGTTAAGCGCAATGATGTACTGCAATCACGGACGTAAAAGAGACCTTCTAAATGGAAAATGCACAACTTAGCAAATCGGGAATCTTCTTTTCGGCGCTCAAACAACCGAGATGAGCGAAATAACATGTTGAAATGAGAAACCCATAACTTTCTTGTAAACTGAAAAGAAACGATCTTAGAACAATCAAAATCGCGTTTTAAGCGTTCTAGAAGCGATTTGAGCGTAAAAACATTCGCTAATCACGAACTAAAATATTCCGTCTTAGATCGATCACGGCCCCGTTTTAAAGCTTAAAATGATGTTTTCAGTGCTAAAGTGAACGCGTTGAGCGCAATGATGTACTGCAATCACGGAACTAAAAGAGACCTTCTAAATGGAAATTCCACAACTTAGCAAGTCGGGAATCATTTTTTCGGCGCTCAAACCATCGAGATGAGCGAAATAACATGTTGAAATAGAAACCTATAACTTGCTTGTAAACTGAAAAGAAACGATCTTAGAACCTTTAACATCGCGTTTTAAGCGTTCTAGAAGCGATCTGAGCGTCAAAACATGCTCAAATCACTAACTGAAAATTGCCGTCTTATATCGATCACGGCCCCGTTTTAAAGCTTAAAATGATGTTTTCAGTGCTAAAGTGAACGAGTTAAGCGCATTGAAGTACTGCAATTACGGACCTAAAAGAGACCTTCTAAATGGAAAATGCACAACTAAGCAAGTCGGGAATCATGTTTTCGGCGCTCAAAACATCGAGATGAGCGAAATAACATGTTGAAATGAGAAACCTATAACTTGCTTGTAAACTGAACAGAAACGATCTTAGAACCATCAACATCGCGTTTTAGGCGTTCTACAAGCGATTTGAGCGTAAAAACATTCGCTAATCACGAACTAAAATCTGCCGTCTTAGATCGATCACCGCCCCGTTTTAAAGCTTAAAATGATGTTTCCAGTGCTAAAGTTAACGCGTTGAGCGCAATGATGTACTGCAATCACGGACCTAAAAGAGACCTTCTAAATAGAAATTCCACAAGTTAGCAAGTCGGGAATCATTTTTTCGGCGCTCAAACCATCGAGATGAGCGAAATAACATGTTGAAATGAGAAACCTATAACTTGCTTGTAAACTGAAAAGAAACGATCTTAGAACAATCAAAATCGCGTTTTAAGCGTTCTAGAAGCGATTTAGCGTAAAAACATGCTCAAATCACCAACTAAAAATTGCTGTCTTAAATTGATCACGGCCCCGTTTTTGAGCTTAAAATGGTGTTTTTAGTGCTAAAGTGAACGAGTTAAGCGCATTGATGTACTGCAATCACGGACCTAAAAGAGACCTTCTAAATGGAAATTGGAGAACTTAGCAAGTAAAGAATCATGTTTTCGGCGCTCAAAGCATCGAGATGAGCGAAATAACATGTTGAAATGAGAAACCTATAACTTGCTTGTAATTTGAAAAGAAACGCTCTTAGAACCATTAAAATCGCGTTTTAAGCGTTCTAGAGGCGATTTGAGCGTAAAAACATGCTCAAATCACCAACTAAAAATTGCCGTCTTAAATCGATAAGGACGACGTTTTAGAGCTTAAAATGGTGTTTTCAGTGCTAAAGTGAACGAGTTGAGCGCAATGATGTACTGCAATCACGGACCTAAAAGAGACCTTCTAAATGGAAAATGCACAACTAAGCAAGTCGGGAATCATGTTTTCGGCGCTCAAACCATCGAGATGAGCGAAATAACATGTTGAAATGAGAAACCTATAACTTGCTTGTAAACTGAAAAGAAACGATCTTAGAACCTTTAACATCGCGTTTTAAGCGTTCTAGAAGCGATCTGAGCGTCAAAACATGCTCAAATCACCAACTGAAAATTGCCGTTTTATATCGATCACGGCCCCGTTTTAAAGCTTAAAATGATGTTTTCAGTGCTAAAGTGAACGCGTTGAGCGCAATGATGTACTGCAATCACGGACCTAAAAGAGACCTTCTAAATGGAAATTGCTTATTTTAGCAAGTCGGGAATCATGTTTTTGGCGCTCAAACCATTGAGATGAGCGAAATAACATGTTGAAATGAGAAACCTATAACTTGCAGGAAAACTGAAAAGAAACGATCTTAGAACCATCAAAATCGCGTTTTAAGCGTTCTAGAAGCGATTTGAGCGTAAAAACATTCGCTAATCACGAACTAAAATCTGCCGTCTTAGATCGATCACGGCCCCGTTTTAAAGCTTAAAATGATGTTTTCAGTGCTAAAGTGAACGCGTTGAGCGCAATGATGTTCTGCAATCACGGACCTAAAAGAGACCTTTTAAATGGAAATTCCACAACTTAGAAGTCGGGAATCATTTTTTCGGCGCTCAAACCATCGAGATTAGCGAAATAACATGTTGAAATGAGAAACCTATAACTTGCTTGTAAACTGAAAAGAAACGATCTTAGAACAATCAAAATCGCGTTTTAAGCGTTCTAGAAGCGATTTGAGAGTAAAAACATGCTCAAATCACCAACTAAAAATTGCTGTCTTAAATTGATCACGGCCCCGTTTTTGAGCTTAAAATGGTGTTTTTAGTGCTAAAGTGAACGAGTTAAGCGCATTGATGTACAGCAATCACGGACCTAAAAGAGACCTTCTAAATGGAAATTGAAGAACTTAGCAAGTCAAGAATCATGTTTTCGGCGCTCAAAGCATCGAGATAAGCGAAATAACATGTTGAAATGAGAAACCTATAACTTGCTTGTAATTTGAAAAGAAACGATCTTAGAACCTTTAAAATCACGTTTTAAGCGTTCTAGAAGCGATCTCAGCGTCAAAACATGCTCAAATCACTAACTGAAAATTGCCGTCTTATATCGATCACGGCCCCGTTTTAAAGCTTAAAATGATGTTTTCATGTGCTAAAGTGAACACAATGAGCGCAATGATGTACTGCAATCACGGACCTAAAAGAGACCTTCTAAATGGAAATTGCACGTTTTAGCAAGTCGGGAATCTTGTTTTCGGCGCTCAAACCATTGAGATGAGCGAAATAACATGTTTAAACGAGAAACCTATAACTTGCTTGTAAACTGAAAAGAAACGATCTTAGAACAATCAAAATCGCGTTTTAAGCGTTCTAGAAGCGATTTGAGCGTAAAAACATGCTCAAATCACCAACTAAAAATTGCCGTCTTAAATTGATCACGGCCCCGTTTTTGAGGTTAAAATGGTGTTTTTAGTGCTAAAGTGAACGAGTTAAACGCATTGATGTACAGCAATCACGGACCTAAAAGAGACCTTCTAAATGGAAATTGAAGAACTTAGCAAGTCAAGAATCATGTTTTCGGCGCTCAAAGCATCGAGATGAGCGAAATAACATGTTGAAATGAGAAACCTATAACTTGCTTGTAATTTGAAAAGAAACGATCTTAGAACCTTTAAAATCGCGTTTTAAGCGTTCTAGAAGCGATCTGAGCGTCAAAACATGCTCAAATCACTAACTGAAAATTGCCGTCTTATATCGATCACGGCCCCGTTTTAAAGCTTAAAATGATGTTTTCATGTGCTAAAGTGAACACAATGAGCGCAATGATGTACTGCAATCACGGACCTAAAAGAGACCTTCTAAATGGAAATTGCACGTTTTAGCAAGTCGGGAATCTTGTTTTCGGCGCTCAAACCATTGAGATGAGCGAAATAACATGTTTAAACGAGAAACCTATAACTTGCTTGTAAACTGAAAAGAAACGATCTTAGAACAATCAAAATCGCGTTTTAAGCGTTCTAGAAGCGATTTGAGCGTAAAAACATGCTCAAATCACCAACTAAAAATTGCCGTCTTAAATTGATCACGGCCCCGTTTTTGAGGTTAAAATGGTGTTTTTAGTGCTAAAGTGAACGAGTTAAACGCATTGATGTACAGCAATCACGGACCTAAAAGAGACCTTCTAAATGGAAATTGAAGAACTTAGCAAGTCAAGAATCATGTTTTCGGCGCTCAAAGCATCGAGATGAGCGAAATAACATGTTGAAATGAGAAACCTATAACTTGCTTGTAATTTGAAAAGAAACGATCTTAGAACCTTTAAAATCGCGTTTTAAGCGTTCTAGAAGCGATCTGAGCGTCAAAACATGCTCAAATCACCAACTGAAAATTGCCGTCTTATATCGATCACGGCCACGTTTTAAAGCTTAAAATGATGTTTTCAGGGCTAAAGTGAACGCGTTGAGCGCAATGATGTACTGCAATCACGGACCTAAAAGAGACCTTCTAAATGGAAATTGCACAACTTAGCAAGTCAACAATCATGTTTTCGCCGCTCAAATTATCGAGATGAGCGAAATAACATGTTGAAATGAGAAACCTATAACTTACTTGTAGGCTGAAAATAAACGATCTTAGAACCTTCAAAATCCCGTTTTAAGCGTTCTAGAAGCGATCTGAGCGTAAAAACATGCTCAAATAACCAACTAAAAATTGCCGCCTTAAACAGATAAGGACGACGTTTTAGAGCTTAAAATGGTGTTTTCAGTGCTAAAGTGAACGAGTTAAGCGCAATGATGTACTGCGATCACCGACCTAAAAGAGACCTTCTAAATGGAAATTGCAGAACTTAGCAATCAAGAATCATGTTTTCGGCGCACAAAGCATCGAGATGAGCGAAATAACATGTTGAAATGAGAAACCTATAACTTACTTGTAAGCTGAAAATAAACGATCTTAGAACCTTCAAAATCCCGTTTTAAGCGTTCTAGAAGCGATTTAAGCGTAAAAAAATGCTCAAACCACCAACTAAAAATTGCCGTCTTAAATCGATAAGCACGACGTTTTAGAGCTTAAAATGGTGTTTTCAGTGCTAAAGTGAACGAGTTAAGCGCAATGATGTACTGCAATCACGGACGTAAAAGAGACCTTCTAAATGGAAAATGCACAACTTAGCAAATCGGGAATCTTCTTTTCGGCGCTCAAACAACCGAGATGAGCGAAATAACATGTTGAAATGAGAAACCCATAACTTTCTTGTAAACTGAAAAGAAACGATCTTAGAACAATCAAAATCGCGTTTTAAGCGTTCTAGAAGCGATTTGAGCGTAAAAACATTCGCTAATCACGAACTAAAATATTCCGTCTTAGATCGATCACGGCCCCGTTTTAAAGCTTAAAATGATGTTTTCAGTGCTAAAGTGAACGCGTTGAGCGCAATGATGTACTGCAATCACGGAACTAAAAGAGACCTTCTAAATGGAAATTCCACAACTTAGCAAGTCGGGAATCATTTTTTCGGCGCTCAAACCATCGAGATGAGCGAAATAACATGTTGAAATAGAAACCTATAACTTGCTTGTAAACTGAAAAGAAACGATCTTAGAACCTTCAACATCGCGTTTTAAGCGTTCTAGAAGCGATCTGAGCGTCAAAACATGCTCAAATCACCAACTGAAAATTGCCGTCTTATATCGATCACGGCCCCAATTTAAAGCTTAAAATGATGTTTTCAGTGCTAAAGTAAACGCGTTGAGCGCAATGATGTACTGCAATCACGGACCTAAAAGAGACCTTCTAAATGGAAATTGCACATTTTAGCAAGTCGGGAATCATGTTTTAGGCGCTCAAACCATTGAGATGAGCGAAATAACATGTTGAAATGAGAAACCTATAACTTGCAGGAAAACTGAAAAGAAACGATCTTAGAACAATCAAAATCGCGTTTTAAGCGTTCTAGAAGCGATTTGAGCGTAAAAACATGCTCAAATCACCAACTAAAAATTGCTGTCTTAAATTGATCACGGCCCCGTTTTTGAGCTTAAAATGGTGTTCTCAGTGCTAAAGTGAACGAGTTAAACGCAATGATGTACTCCAATCACCGACCTAAAAGAGACCTTCTAAATGGAAATTGCAGAACTTAGCAAGTCAAGAATCATGTTTTCGGCGCTCAAACCATCGAGAAGAGCGAAATAACATGTTGAAATGAGAAACTTATAACTTACTTGTAAGCTGAAAATAAACGATCTTAAAACCTTCAAAATCCCGTTTTAAGCGTTCTAGAAGCGATTTGAGCGTAAAAACATGCTCAAATCACCAACTAAAAATTGCCGTCTTAAATCGATAAGGACGACGTTTTAAAGCTTAAAATGGTGTTTTCAGTGCTAAAGTGAACGAGTTGAGCGCAATGATGTACTGCAATCACGGACCTAAAAGAGACCTTCTAAATGGAAAATGCACAACTAAGCAAGTCGGGAATCATGTTTTCGGCGCTCAAACCATCGAGATGAGCGAAATAACCTGTTAAAATGAGAAACCTATAACTTGCTTGTAAACTGAAAAGAAACGATCTTAGAACCTTTAACATCGCGTTTTAAGCGTTCTAGAAGCGATTTGAGCGTAAAAACATTTGCTAATCACGAACTGAAATCTGCCGTCTTAGATCGATCACGGCCCCGTTTTAAAGCTTAAAATGATGTTTTCAGTGCTAAAGTGAACGCGTTGAGCGCAATGATGTACTGCAATCACGGACCTAAAAGAGACCTTCTAAATGGAAATTGCACATTTTAGCAAGTCGGGAATCATGTTTTCGGCGCTCAAACCATTGAGATGAGCGAAATAACATGTTGAAATGAGAAACCTATAACTTGCAGGAAAACTGAAAAGAAACGATCTTAGAACAATCAAAATCGCGTTTTAAGCGTTCTAGAAGCGATTTGAGCGTAAAAACATGCTCAAATCACCAACTAAAAATTGCCGTCTTAAATCGATAAGCACGACGTTTTAGAGCTTAAAATGGTGTTTTCAGTGCTAAAGTGAACGAGTTAAGCGCAATGATGTACTGCAATCACGGACGTAAAAGAGACCTTCTAAATGGAAAATGCACAACTTAGCAAATCGGGAATCTTCTTTTCGGCGCTCAAACAACCGAGATGAGCGAAATAACATGTTGAAATGAGAAACCCATAACTTTCTTGTAAACTGAAAAGAAACGATCTTAGAACAATCAAAATCGCGTTTTAAGCGTTCTAGAAGCGATTTGAGCGTAAAAACATTCGCTAATCACGAACTAAAATATTCCGTCTTAGATCGATCACGGCCCCGTTTTAAAGCTTAAAATGATGTTTTCAGTGCTAAAGTGAACGCGTTGAGCGCAATGATGTACTGCAATCACGGAACTAAAAGAGACCTTCTAAATGGAAATTCCACAACTTAGCAAGTCGGGAATCATTTTTTCGGTGCTCAAACCATCGAGATGAGCGAAATAACATGTTGAAATAGAAACCTATAACTTGCTTGTAAACCGAAAAGAAACGATCTTAGAACCTTCAACATCGCGTTTTAAGCGTTCTAGAAGCGATCTGAGCGTCAAAACATGCTCAAATCACCAACTGAAAATTGCCGTCTTATATCGATCACGGCCCCAATTTAAAGCTTAAAATGATGTTTTCAGTGCTAAAGTAAACGCGTTGAGCGCAATGATGTACTGCAATCACGGACCTAAAAGAGACCTTCTAAATGGAAATTGCACATTTTAGCAAGTCGGGAATCATGTTTTAGGCGCTCAAACCATTGAGATGAGCGAAATAACATGTTGAAATGAGAAACTTATAACTTGCAGGAAAACTGAAAAGAAACGATCTTAGAACAATCAAAATCGCGTTTTAAGCGTTCTAGAAGCGATTTGAGCGTAAAAACATGCTCAAATCACCAACTAAAAATTGCTGTCTTAAATTGATCACGGCCCCGTTTTTGAGCTTAAAATGGTGTTCTCAGTGCTAAAGTGAACGAGTTAAGCGCAATGATCTACTCCAATCACCGACCTAAAAGAGACCTTCTAAATGGAAATTGCAGAACTTAGCAAGTCAAGAATCATGTTTTCGGCGCTCAAACCATCGAGAAGAGCGAAATAACATGTTGAAATGAGAAACCTATAACTTACTTGTAAGCTGAAAATAAACGATCTTAAAACCTTCAAAATCCCGTTTTAAGCGTTCTAGAAGCGATTTGAGCGTAAAAACATGCTCAAATCACCAACTAAAAATTGCCGTCTTAAATCGATAAGGACGACGTTTTAAAGCTTAAAATGGTGTTTTCAGTGCTAAAGTGAACGAGTTGAGCGCAATGATGTACTGCAATCACGGACCTAAAAGAGACCTTCTAAATGGAAAATGCACAACTAAGCAAGTCGGGAATCATGTTTTCGGCGCTCAAACCATCGAGATGAGCGAAATAACCTGTTAAAATGAGAAACCTATAACTTGCTTGTAAACTGAAAAGAAACGATCTTAGAACCTTTAACATCGCGTTTTAAGCGTTCTAGAAGCGATTTGAGCGTAAAAACATTTGCTAATCACGAACTAAAATCTGCCGTCTTAGATCGATCACGGCCCCGTTTTAAAGCTTAAAATGATGTTTTCAGTGCTAAAGTGAACGCGTTGAGCGCAATGATGTACTGCAATCACGGACCTAAAAGAGACCTTCTAAATGGAAATTGCACATTTTAGCAAGTCGGGAATCATGTTTTCGGCGCTCAAACCATTGAGATGAGCGAAATAACATGTTGAAATGAGAAACCTATAACTTGCAGGAAAACTGAAAAGAAACGATCTTAGAACAATCAAAATCGCGTTTTAAGCGTTCTAGAAGCGATTTGAGCGTAAAAACATGCTCAAATCACCAACTAAAAATTGCCGTCTTATATTGATCACGGCCCCGTTTTTGAGCTTAAAATGGTGTTTTTAGTGCTAAAATGAACGAGTTAAGCGCATTGATGTACTGCAATCACGGACCTAAAAGAGACCTTCTAAATGGAAATTGCAGAACTTAGCAAGTCAAGAATCATGTTTTCGGCGCTCAAAGCATCGAGATGAGCGAAATAACATGTTGAAATGAGAAACCTATAACTTGCTTGTAATATGAAAAGAAACGATCTTAGAACCATTAAAATCGCGTTTTAAGCGTTCTAGAGGCGATTTGAGCGTAAAAACGTGCTCAAATCACCAACTAAAAATTGCCGTCTTAAATCGATAAGGACGACGTTTTAGAGCTTAATATGGTGTTTTAAGTGCTAAAGTGAACGAGTTGAGCGCAATGATGTACTGCAATCACGGACCTAAAAGAGACCTTCTAAATGGAAAATGCACAACTAAGCAAGTCGGGAATCATTTTTTCGGCGCTCAAACCATCGAGATGAGCGAAATAACATGTTGAAATGAGAAACCTATAACTTGCTTGTAAACTGAAAAGAAACGATCTTAGAACCTTTAACATCGCGTTTTAAGCGTTCTAGAAGCGATTTCAGCGTAAAAACATTCGCTAATCACGAGCTAAAATCTGCCGTCTTAGATCGATCACGGCCCCGTTTTAAAGCTTAAAATGATGTTTTCAGTGCTAAAGTGAACGCGTTGAGCGCAATGATGTACTGCAATCACGGACCTAAAAGAGACCTTCTAAATGGAAATTCCACTACTTAGCAAGTCGGGAATCATTTTTTCGGCGCTCAAACCATCGAGATGAGCGAAATAACATGTTGAAATGAGAAACCTATAACTTGCTTGTAAACAGAAAAGAAACGATCTTAGAACAATCAAAATCGCGTTTTAAGCGTTCTAGAAGCGATTTGAGCGTAAAAACATGCTCAAATCACCAACTAAAAATTGCTGTCTTAAATTGATCACGGCCCCGTTTTAGAGCTTAAAATGGTGTTTTCAGTGCTAAAGTGAACGAGTTAAGCGCAATGATGTACTCCAATCACCGACCTAAAAGAGACCTTCTAAATGGAAATTGCAAAACTTAGCAAGTCAAGAATCATGTTTTCGGCGCTCAAAGCATCGAGATGAGCGAAATAATATGTTGAAATGAGAAACCTATAACTTGCAGGTAAACTGAAAAGAAACGATCTTAGAACAATCAAAATCGCGTTTTAAGCGTTCTAGAAGCGATTTGAGCGTAAAAACATGCTCAAATCACCAACTAAAAATTGCCGTCTTAAATCGATAAGGACGACGTTTTAGAGCTTAAAATGGTGTTTTCAGTGCTAAAGTGAACGAGTTAAGCACATTGATGTACTGCAATCACGGACCTAAAAGAGACCTTCTAAATCGAAATTGAAGAACTTAGCAAGTCAAGAATCACGTTTTCGGCGCTTAAAGCATCGAGATGAGCGAAATAACATGTTGAAATGAGAAACCTATAACTTGCTTGTAATTTGGGAAGAAACGATCTTAAAACCATTAAAATCGCGTTTTAAGCGTTCTAGAGGCGATTTGAGCGTAAAAACATGCTCAAATCACTAACTAAAAATTGCCGTCTTAAATTGATCACGGCCCCGTTTTTGAGCTTAAAATGGTGTTTTTAGTGCTGAAGTGAACGAGTTAAGCGCAATGATGTACTGCAATAACCGACCTAAAAGAGACCTTCTAAATGGAAATTGCAGAACTTACCAAGTCAACAATCATGTTTTCGGCGCTCAAATTATCGAGATAAGCGAAATAACATGTTGAAATGAGAAACCTATAACTTACTTGTAGGCTGAAAATAAACGATTTTAGAACCTTCAAAATCCCGTTTTAAGCGTTCTAGAAGCGATCTGAGCGTAAAAACATGCTCAAATCACCAACTAAAAATTGCCGTCTTAAACCGATAAGGACGACGTTTTAGAGCTTAAAATGGTGCTTTCAGTGCTAAAGTGAACGAGTTAAGCGCAATGATGTACTGCAATCACCGACCTAAAAGAGACCTTCTAAATGGAAATTGCAGAACTTAGCAAGTCAAGAATCATGTTTTCGGCGCTCAAACTATCGAGATGAGCGAAATAACATGTTGAAATGAGAAACCTATAACTTACTTGTAAGCTGAAAATAAACGATCTTAGAACCTTCAAAATCCCGTTTTAAGCGTTCTAGAAGCGATTTAAGCGTAAAAACATGCTCAAACCAGCAACTAAAAATAGCCGTCTTAAATCGATAAGCACGACGTTTTAGAGCTTAAAATGGTGTTTTCAGTGCTAAAGTGAACGAGTTAAGCGCAATGATATACTGCAATCACGGACCTAAAAGAGACCTTCTAATTGGAAAATGCACAACTTAGCAAATCGGGAATCATGTTTTCGGCGCTCAAACAACCGAGATGAGCGAAATAACATGTTGAAATGAGAAACCCATAACTTGCTTGTAAACTGAAAAGAAACGATGTTAGAACCTTTAACATCGCGTTTTAAGCGTTCTAGAAGCGATCTGAGCGTCAAAACATGCTCAAATCACTAACTGAAAATTGCCGTCTTATATCGATCACGGCCCCGTTTTAAAGCTTAAAATGATGTTTTCAGTGCTAAAGTGAACGCGTTGAGCGCAATGATGTACTGCAATCACGGACCTAAAAGAGACCTTCTAAATGGAAATTGCACATTTTAGCAAGTCGGGAATCATGTTTTCGGCGCTCAAACCATTGAGATGAGCGAAATAACATGTTGAAGTGAGAAACCTATAACTTTCTTGTAAACTGAAAAGAAACGATCTTAGAACCTTTAACATCGCGTTTTAAGCGTTCTAGAAGCGATTTGAGCGTAAAAACATTCGCTAATCACGAACTAAAATCTGCCGTCTTAGATCGATCACGGCTTCGTTTTAAAGCTTAAAATGATGTTTTCAGTGCTAAAGTGAACGCGTTGAGCGCAATGATGTACTGCAATCACGGACCTAAAAGAGACCTTCTAAATGGAAATTGCACATTTTAGCAAGTCGGGAATCATGTTTTCGGCGCTCAAACCATTGAGATGAGCGAAATAACATGTTGAAATGAGAAACCTATAACTTGCAGGAAAACTGAAAAGAAACGATCTTAGAACCATTAAAATCGCGTTTTAAGCGTTCTAGAGGCGATTTGAGCGTAAAAACATGCTCAAATCACCAACTAAAGATTGACGTCTTAAATCGATAAGGACGACGTTTTAGAGCTTAAAATGGTGTTTTCAGTGCTAAAGTGAACGAGTTGAGCGCAATGATGTACTGCAATCACGGACCTAAAAGAGACCTTCTAAATGGAAAATGCACAACTAAGCAAGTCGGGAATCATGTTTTCGGCGCTCAAACCATCGAGATGAGCGAAATAACATGTTGAAATGAGAAACCTATAACTTTCTTGTAAACTGAAAAGAAACGATATTAGAACCTTTAACATCGCGTTCTAAGCGTTCTAGAAGCGATCTGAGCGTCAAAACATGCTCAAATCGCTAGCTGAAAATTGCCGTCTTATATCGATCACGGCCCCGTTTTAAAGCTTAAAATGATGTTTTCAATGCTAAAGTGAACGCGTTGAGCGCAATGATGTACTGCAATCACGGACCTAAAAGAGACCTTCTAAATGGAAATTGCACATTTTAGGAAGTCGGGAATCTTGTTTTCGGCGTTCAAACCATTGAGATGAGCGAAATAACATGTTGAAATGAGAAACCTATAACTTGCAGGTAAACTGAAAAGAAACGATCTTAGAACAATCAAAATCGCGTTTTAAGCGTTCTAGAAGCGATTTGAGCGTAAAAACATGCTCAAATCACCAACTAAAAATTGCCGTCTTAATTTCATCACGGCCACCTTTTTGAGCTTAAAATGGTGTTTTTAGTGCTAAAGTGAGCGAGTTAAGCGCATTGATGTACTGCAATCACGGACCTAAAAGAGACCTTCTAAATGGAAATTGCACATTTTAGCAAGTCGGGAATCTTGTTTTCGGCGCTCAAACCATTGAGATGAGCGAAATAACATGTTTAAATGAGAAACCTATAACTTGCTTTTAATTTGGGAAGAAACGATCTTAGAACCATTAAAATCGCGTTTTAAGCGTTCTAGAGGCGATTTGAGCGTAAAAACATGCTCAAATCACTAACTAAAAATTGCCGTCTTAAATTGATCACGGCCCCGTTTTTAAGCTTAAAATGGTGTTTTTAGTGCTGAAGTGAACGAGTTAAGCGCAATGTTGTACTGCAATAACCGACCTAAAAGAGACCTTCTAAATGGAAATTGCAGAACTTAGCAAGTCAACAATCATGTTTTCGGCGCTCAAATTATCGAGATGAGCGAAAGAAAATGTTGAAATGAGAAACCTATAACTTACTTGTAGGCTGAAAATAAACGACCTTAGAACCTTCAAAATCCCGTTTTAAGCGTTCTAGAAGCGATCTGAGCGTAAAAACATGCTCAAATCACCAACTAAAAATTGCCGTCTTAAACCGATAAGGACGACGTTTTAGAGCTTAAAATGGTGTTTTCAGTGCTAAAGTGAACGAGTTAAGCGCAATGATGTACTGCAATCACCGACCTAAAAGAGACCTTCTAAATGGAAATTGCAGAACTTAGCAAGTCAAGAATCATGTTTTCGGCGCTCAAACCATCGAGATGAGCGAAATAACATGTTGAAATGAGAAACCTATAACTTACTTGTAAGCTGAAAATAAACGATCTTAGAACCTTCAAAATCCCGTTTTAAGCGTTCTAGAAGCGATTTAAGCGTAAAAACATGCTCAAACCACCAACTAAAATGTGCCGTCTTAAATCGATAAGCACGACGTTTTAGAGCTTAAAATGGTGTTTTCAGTGCTAAAGTGAACGAGTTAAGCGCAATGATATACTGCAATCACGGACCTAAAAGAGACCTTCTAATTG
Organism: Muricea muricata; assembly: GCA_963855995.1. Classification (NCBI taxonomy): domain Eukaryota; kingdom Metazoa; phylum Cnidaria; class Anthozoa; order Malacalcyonacea; family Plexauridae; genus Muricea; species Muricea muricata. The sequence continues at coordinate 7,631,213 of OY979728.1, read as the reverse complement.
GAAAATGCACAACTTAGCAAATCGGGAATCATGTTTTCGGCGCTCAAACAACCGAGATGAGCGAAATAACATGTTGAAATGAGAAACCCATAACTTGCTTGTAAACTGAAAAGAAACGATGTTAGAACCTTTAACATCGCGTTTTAAGCGTTCTAGAAGCGATCTGAGCGTCAAAACATGCTCAAATCACTAACTGAAAATTGCCGTCTTATATCGATCACGGCCCCGTTTTAAAGCTTAAAATGATGTTTTCAGTGCTAAAGTGAACGCGTTGAGCGCAATGATGTACTGCAATCACGGACCTAAAAGAGACCTTCTAAATGGAAATTGCACATTTTAGCAAGTCGGGAATCATGTTTTCGGCGCTCAAACCATTGAGATGAGCGAAATAACATGTTGAAGTGAGAAACCTATAACTTTCTTGTAAACTGAAAAGAAACGATCTTAGAACCTTTAACATCGCGTTTTAAGCGTTCTAGAAGCGATTTGAGCGTAAAAACATTCGCTAATCACGAACTAAAATCTGCCGTCTTAGATCGATCACGGCTTCGTTTTAAAGCTTAAAATGATGTTTTCAGTGCTAAAGTGAACGCGTTGAGCGCAATGATGTACTGCAATCACGGACCTAAAAGAGACCTTCTAAATGGAAATTGCACATTTTAGCAAGTCGGGAATCATGTTTTCGGCGCTCAAACCATTGAGATGAGCGAAATAACATGTTGAAATGAGAAACCTATAACTTGCAGGAAAACTGAAAAGAAACGATCTTAGAACCATTAAAATCGCGTTTTAAGCGTTCTAGAGGCGATTTGAGCGTAAAAACATGCTCAAATCACCAACTAAAGATTGACGTCTTAAATCGATAAGGACGACGTTTTAGAGCTTAAAATGGTGTTTTCAGTGCTAAAGTGAACGAGTTGAGCGCAATGATGTACTGCAATCACGGACCTAAAAGAGACCTTCTAAATGGAAAATGCACAACTAAGCAAGTCGGGAATCATGTTTTCGGCGCTCAAACCATCGAGATGAGCGAAATAACATGTTGAAATGAGAAACCTATAACTTTCTTGTAAACTGAAAAGAAACGATATTAGAACCTTTAACATCGCGTTCTAAGCGTTCTAGAAGCGATCTGAGCGTCAAAACATGCTCAAATCGCTAGCTGAAAATTGCCGTCTTATATCGATCACGGCCCCGTTTTAAAGCTTAAAATGATGTTTTCAATGCTAAAGTGAACGCGTTGAGCGCAATGATGTACTGCAATCACGGACCTAAAAGAGACCTTCTAAATGGAAATTGCACATTTTAGGAAGTCGGGAATCTTGTTTTCGGCGTTCAAACCATTGAGATGAGCGAAATAACATGTTGAAATGAGAAACCTATAACTTGCAGGTAAACTGAAAAGAAACGATCTTAGAACAATCAAAATCGCGTTTTAAGCGTTCTAGAAGCGATTTGAGCGTAAAAACATGCTCAAATCACCAACTAAAAATTGCCGTCTTAATTTCATCACGGCCACCTTTTTGAGCTTAAAATGGTGTTTTTAGTGCTAAAGTGAGCGAGTTAAGCGCATTGATGTACTGCAATCACGGACCTAAAAGAGACCTTCTAAATGGAAATTGCACATTTTAGCAAGTCGGGAATCTTGTTTTCGGCGCTCAAACCATTGAGATGAGCGAAATAACATGTTTAAATGAGAAACCTATAACTTGCTTTTAATTTGGGAAGAAACGATCTTAGAACCATTAAAATCGCGTTTTAAGCGTTCTAGAGGCGATTTGAGCGTAAAAACATGCTCAAATCACTAACTAAAAATTGCCGTCTTAAATTGATCACGGCCCCGTTTTTAAGCTTAAAATGGTGTTTTTAGTGCTGAAGTGAACGAGTTAAGCGCAATGTTGTACTGCAATAACCGACCTAAAAGAGACCTTCTAAATGGAAATTGCAGAACTTAGCAAGTCAACAATCATGTTTTCGGCGCTCAAATTATCGAGATGAGCGAAAGAAAATGTTGAAATGAGAAACCTATAACTTACTTGTAGGCTGAAAATAAACGACCTTAGAACCTTCAAAATCCCGTTTTAAGCGTTCTAGAAGCGATCTGAGCGTAAAAACATGCTCAAATCACCAACTAAAAATTGCCGTCTTAAACCGATAAGGACGACGTTTTAGAGCTTAAAATGGTGTTTTCAGTGCTAAAGTGAACGAGTTAAGCGCAATGATGTACTGCAATCACCGACCTAAAAGAGACCTTCTAAATGGAAATTGCAGAACTTAGCAAGTCAAGAATCATGTTTTCGGCGCTCAAACCATCGAGATGAGCGAAATAACATGTTGAAATGAGAAACCTATAACTTACTTGTAAGCTGAAAATAAACGATCTTAGAACCTTCAAAATCCCGTTTTAAGCGTTCTAGAAGCGATTTAAGCGTAAAAACATGCTCAAACCACCAACTAAAATGTGCCGTCTTAAATCGATAAGCACGACGTTTTAGAGCTTAAAATGGTGTTTTCAGTGCTAAAGTGAACGAGTTATGCGCAATGATGTACTGCAATCACGGACCTAAAAGAGACCTTCTAAATGGAAATTGCACATTTTAGGAAGTCGGGAATCTTGTTTTCGGCGTTCAAACCATTGAGATGAGCGAAATAACATGTTGAAATGAGAAACCTATAACTTGCAGGTAAACTGAAAAGAAACGATCTTAGAACAATCAAAATCGCGTTTTAAGCGTTCTAGAAGCGATTTGAGCGTAAAAACATGCTCAAATCACCAACTAAAAATTGCCGTCTTAATTTCATCACGGCCACCTTTTTGAGCTTAAAATGGTGTTTTTAGTGCTAAAGTGAGCGAGTTAAGCGCATTGATGTACTGCAATCACGGACCTAAAAGAGACCTTCTAAATGGAAATTGCACATTTTAGCAAGTCGGGAATCTTGTTTTCGGCGCTCAAACCATTGAGATGAGCGAAATAACATGTTTAAATGAGAAACCTATAACTTGCTTTTAATTTGGGAAGAAACGATCTTAGAACCATTAAAATCGCGTTTTAAGCGTTCTAGAGGCGATTTGAGCGTAAAAACATGCTCAAATCACTAACTAAAAATTGCCGTCTTAAATTGATCACGGCCCCGTTTTTGAGCTTAAAATGGTGTTTTTAGTGCTGAAGTGAACGAGTTAAGCGCAATGTTGTACTGCAATAACCGACCTAAAAGAGACCTTCTAAATGGAAATTGCAGAACTTAGCAAGTCAACAATCATGTTTTCGGCGCTCAAATTATCGAGATGAGCGAAAGAAAATGTTGAAATGAGAAACCTATAACTTACTTGTAGGCTGAAAATAAACGACCTTAGAACCTTCAAAATCCCGTTTTAAGCGTTCTAGAAGCGATCTGAGCGTAAAAACATGCTCAAATCACCAACTAAAAATTGCCGTCTTAAACCGATAAGGACGACGTTTTAGAGCTTAAAATGGTGTTTTCAGTGCTAAAGTGAACGAGTTAAGCGCAATGATGTACTGCAATCACCGACCTAAAAGAGACCTTCTAAATGGAAATTGCAGAACTTAGCAAGTCAAGAATCATGTTTTCGGCGCTCAAACCATCGAGATGAGCGAAATAACATGTTGAAATGAGAAACCTATAACTTACTTGTAAGCTGAAAATAAACGATCTTAGAACCTTCAAAATCCCGTTTTAAGCGTTCTAGAAGCGATTTAAGCGTAAAAACATGCTCAAACCACCAACTAAAATGTGCCGTCTTAAATCGATAAGCACGACGTTTTAGAGCTTAAAATGGTGTTTTCAGTGCTAAAGTGAACGAGTTATGCGCAATGATGTACTGCAATCACGGACCTAAAAGAGACCTTCTAAATGGAAATTGCACATTTTGGCAAGTCGGGAATCTTGTTTTCGGCGCTCAAACCATTGAGATGAGCGAAATAACATGTTAAAATGAGAAACCTATAACTTGCAGGTAAACTGAAAAGAAACGAGCTTAGAACAATCAAAATCGCGTTTTAAGCGTTCTAGAAGCGATTTGAGGGTAAAAACATGCTCAAATCACCAACTAAAAATTGCCGTCTTAAATTGATCACAGCCCCGTTTTTGAGCTTAAAATGGTGTTTTTAGTGCTAAAGTGAACGAGTTAAGCGCATTGATGTACTGCAATCACGGACCTAAAAGAGACCTTCTAAATGGAAATTGAAGAACTTAGCAAGTCAAGAATCATGTTTTCGGCGCTCAAAGCATCGAGATGAGCGAAATATCATGTTGAAATGAGAAACCTATAACTTGCTTGTAATTTGGGAAGAAACGATCTTAGAACCATTAAAATCGCGTTTTAAGCGTTCTAGAGGCGATTTGAGCGTAAAAACATGCTCAAATCACCAACTAAAAATTGCCGTTTTAAATTGATCACGGCCCCGTTTTTGAGCTTAAAATGGTGTTTTTAGTGCTAAAGTGAACGAGTTGAGCGCACTGATGTACTGCAATCACGGACCTAAAAGAGACCTTCTAAATGAAAAATGCACAACTAAGCAAGTCGGGAATCATGTTCTCGGCGCTCAAACCATCGAGATGAGCGAAATAACATGTTGAAATGAGAAACCTATAACTTGCTTGTAAACTGAAAAGAAACGATCTTAGAACCATCAACATCGCGTTTTAAGCGTTCTACAAACGATTTGAACGTAAAAACATTCGCTAATCACGAACTAAAATCTGCCGTCTTAGATCGATCACGGCTCCGTTTTAAAGCTTAAAATGATGTTTTTAGTGCTAAAGTGAACGTGTTGAGCGCAATGATGTACTGCAATCACGGACCTAAAAGAGACCTTCTAAATAGACATTCCACTACTTAGCAAGTCGGGAATCATTTTTTCGGCGCTCAAACCATCGAGATGAGCGAAATAACATGTTGAAATGAGAAACCTATAACTTGCTTGTAAACTGAAAAGAAACGATCTTAGAACAATCAAAATCGCGTTTTAAGCGTTCTAGAAGCGATTTGAGCGTAAAAACATGCTCAAATCACCAACTAAAAATTGCCGTTTTAAATTGATCACGGCCCCGTTTTTTAGCTTAAAATGGTGTTTTTAGTGCTAAAGTGAACGAGTTGAGCGCAATGATGTACTGCAATCACGGACCTAAAAGAGACCTTCTAAATCAAAAATGCACAACTAAGCAAGTCGGGAATCATGTTCTCGGCGCTCAAACCATCGAGATGAGCGAAATAACATGTTGAAATGAGAAACCTATAACTTGCTTGTAATTTGAAAAGAAACGATCTTAGAACCATTAAAATCGCGTTTTAAGCGTTCTAGAGGCGATTTGAGCGTAAAAACATGCTCAAATCACCAACTAAAAATTGACGTTTTAAATCGATAAGGACGACGTTTTAGAGCTTAAAATGGTGTTTTCAGTGCTAAAGTGAACGAGTTGAGCGCAATGATGTACTGCAATCACGGACCTAAAAGAGACCTTCTAAATGGAAAATGCACAACTAAGCAAGTCGGGAATCATGTTTTCGGCGCTCAAACCATCGAGATGAGCGAAATAACATGTTGAAATGAGAAACCTATAACTTTCTTGTAAACTGAAAAGAAACGATCTTAGAACCTTTAACATCGCGTTCTAAGCGTTCTAGAAGCGATCTGAGCGTCAAAACATGCTCAAATCGCTAGCTGAAAATTGCCGTCTTATATCGATCACGGCCCCGTTTTAAAGCTTAAAATGATGTTTTCAATGCTAAAGTGAACGCGTTGAGCGCAATGATGTACTGCAATCACGGACCTAAAAGAGACCTTCTAAATGGAAATTGCACATTTTATGAAGTCGGGAATCTTGTTTTCGGCGCTCAAACCATTGAGATGAGCGAAATAACATGTTGAAATGAGAAACCTATAACTTGCAGGTAAACTGAAAAGAAACGATCTTAGAACAATCAAAATCGCGTTTTAAGCGTTCTAGAAGCGATTTGAGCGTAAAAACATCCTCAAATCACCAACTAAAAATTGCCGTCTTAATTTGATCACGGCCACGTTTTTGAGCTTAAAATGGTGTTTTTAGTGCTAAAGTGAGCGAGTTAAGCGCATTGATGTACTGCAATCACGGACCTAAAAGAGACCTTCTAAATGGAAATTGCACATTTTAGCAAGTCGGGAATCTTGTTTTCGGCGCTCAAACCATTGAGATGAGCGAAATGACATGTTTAAATGAGAAACCTATAACTTGCTTGTAATTTGGGAAGAAACGATCTTAGAACCATTAAAATCGCGTTTTAAGCGTTCTAGAGGCGATTTGAGCGTAAAAACATGCTCAAATCACCAACTAAAAATTGCCGTCTTAAATTGATCACGGCCCCGTTTTTGAGCTTAAAATGGTGTTTTTAGTGCTAAAGTGAACGAGTTGAGCGCAATGATGTACTGCAATCACAGACCTAAAAGAGACCTTCTAAATGAAAAATGCACAACTAAGCAAGTCGGGAATCATGTTCTCGGCGCTCAAACCATCGAGATGAGCGAAATAACATGTTGAAATGAGAAACCTATAACTTGCTTGTAAACTGAAAAGAAACGATCTTAGAACCATCAACATCGCGTTTTAAGCGTTCTAGAAACGATTTGAACGTAAAAACATTCGCTAATCACGAACTAAAATCTGCCGTCTTAGATCGATCACGGCTCCGTTTTAAAGCTTAAAATGATGTTTTTAGTGCTAAAGTGAACGTGTTGAGCGCAATGATGTACTGCAATCACGGACCTAAAAGAGACCTTCTAAATGGACATTCCACTACTTAGCAAGTCGGGAATCATTTTTTCGGCGCTCAAACCATCGAGATGAGCGAAATAACATGTTGAAATGAGAAACCTATAACTTGCAGGTAAACTGAAAAGAAACGATCTTAGAACAATCAAAATCGCGTTTTCAGCGTTCTAGAAGCGATTTGAGCGTAAAAACATGCTCAAATCACCAACTAAAAATTGCCGTCTTAAATCGATAAGGGCGACGTTTTAGAGCTTAAAATGGTGTTTTCAGTGCTAAAGTGAACGAGTTAAGCGCATTGATGTACTGCAATCACGGACCTAAAAGAGACCTTCTAAATGGAAATTGAAGAACTTAGCAAGTCAAGAATCATGTTTTCGGCGCTTAAAGCATCGAGATGAGCGAAATAACATGTTGAAATGAGAAACCTATAACTTGCTTGTAATTTGGGAAGAAACGATCTTAGAACCATTAAAATCGCGTTTTAAGCGTTCTAGAGGCGATTTGAGCGTAAAAACATGCTCAAATCACTAACTAAAAATTGCCGTCTTAAATTGATCACGGCCCCGTTTTTGAGCTTAAAATGGTGTTTTTAGTGCTGAAGTGAACGAGTTAAGCGCAATGATGTACTGCAATAACCGACATAAAAGAGACCTTCTAAATGGAAATTGCAGAACTTAGCAAGTCAACAATCATGTTTTCGGCGCTCAAATTATCGAGATGAGCGAAATAACATGTTGAAATGAGAAACCTATAACTTACTTGTAGGCTGAAAATAAACGATCTTAGAACCTTCAAAATCCCGTTTTAAGCGTTCTAGAAGCGATCTAAGCGTAAAAACATGCTCAAATCACCAACTAAAAATTGCCGTCTTAAATCGATAAGGACGACGTTTTAGAGCTTAAAATGGTGTTTTCAGTGCTAAAGTGAACGAGTTAAGCGCATTGATGTACTGCAATCACGGACCTAAAAGAGACCTTCTAAATGGAAATTGAAGAACTTAGCAAGTCAAGAATGATGTTTTCGGCGGTTAAAGCATCGAGATGAGCGAAATAACATGTTGAAATGAGAAACCTATAACTTGCTTGTAATTTGGGAAGAAACGATCTTAGAACCATTAAAATCGCGTTTTAAGCGTTCTAGAGGCGATTTGAGCGTAAAAACATGCTCAAATCACTAACTAAAAATTGCCGTCTTAAATTGATCACGGCCCCGTTTTTGAGCTTAAAATGGTGTTTTTAGTGCTGAAGTGAACGAGTTAAGCGCAATGATGTACTGCAATAACCGACCTAAAAGAGACCTTCTAAATGGAAATTGCAGAACTTAGCAAGTCAACAATCATGTTTTCGGCGCTCAAATTATCGAGATGAGCGAAATAACATGTTGAAATGAGAAACCTATAACTTACTTGTAGGCTGAAAATAAACGATCTTAGAACCTTCAAAATCCCGTTTTAAGCGTTCTAGAAGCGATCTGAGCGTAAAAACATGCTCAAATCACCAACTAAAAATTGCCGTCTTAAACCGATAAGGACGACGTTTTAGAGCTTAAAATGGTGTTTTCAGTGCTAAAGTGAACGAGTTAAGCGCAATGATGTACTGCAATCACCGACCTAAAAGAGACCTTCTAAATGGAAATTGCAGAACTTAGCAAGTCAAGAATCATGTTTTCGGCGCTCAAACTATCGAGATGAGCGAAATAACATGTTGAAATGAGAAACCTATAACTTGCTTGTAATTTGGGAAGAAACGATCTTAGAACCATTAAAATCGCGTTTTAAGCGTTCTAGAGGCGATTTGAGCGTAAAAACATGCTCAAATCACTAACTAAAAATTGCCGTCTTAAATTGATCACGGCCCCGTTTTTGAGCTTAAAATGGTGTTTTTAGTGCTGAAGTGAACGAGTTAAGCGCAATGATGTACTGCAATAACCGACCTAAAAGAGACCTTCTAAATGGAAATTGCAGAACTTAGCAAGTCAACAATCATGTTTTCGGCGCTCAAATTATCGAGATGAGCGAAATAACATGTTGAAATGAGAAACCTATAACTTACTTGTAGGCTGAAAATAAACGATCTTAGAACCTTCAAAATCCCGTTTTAAGCGTTCTAGAAGCGATCTGAGCGTAAAAACATGCTCAAATCACCAACTAAAAATTGCCGTCTTAAACCGATAAGGACGACGTTTTAGAGCTTAAAATGGTGTTTTCAGTGCTAAAGTGAACGAGTTAAGCGCAATGATGTACTGCAATCACCGACCTAAAAGAGACCTTCTAAATGGAAATTGCAGAACTTAGCAAGTCAAGAATCATGTTTTCGGCGCTCAAACTATCGAGATGAGCGAAATAACATGTTGAAATGAGAAACCTATAACTTACTTGTAAGCTGAAAATAAACGATCTTAGAACTTTCAAAATCCCGTTTTAAGCGTTTTAGAAGCGATTTAAGCGTAAAAACATGCTCAAACCACCAACTTAAAAATTGCCGTCTTAAATCGATAAGCACGACGTTTTAGAGCTTAAAATGGTGTTTTCAGTGCTAAAGTGAACGAGTTAAGCGCAATGATATACTGCAATCACGGACCTAAAAGAGACCTTCTAATTGGAAAATGCACAACTTAGCAAATCGGGAATCATGTTTTCGGCGCTCAAACAACCGAGATGAGCGAAATAACATGTTGAAATGAGAAACCCATAACTTGCTTGTAAACTGAAAAGAAACGATCTTAGAACCTTTAACATCGCGTTTTAAGCGTTCTAGAAGCGATCTGAGCGTCAAAACATGCTCAAATCACTAACTGAAAATTGCCGTCTTATATCGATCACGGCCCCGTTTTAAAGCTTAAAATGATGTTTTCAGTGCTAAAGTGAAGGCGTTGAGTGCAATGATGTACTGTAATCACGGACCTAAAAGAGACCTTATAAATGGAAATTGCACATTTTGGCAAGTCGGGAATCTTGTTTTCGGCGCTCAAACCATTGAGATGAGCGAAATAACATGTTGAAATGAGAAACCTATAACTTACTTGTAGGCTGAAAATAAACGATCTTAGAACCTTCAAAATCCCGTTTTAAGCGTTCTAGAAGCGATCTGAGCGTAAAAACATGCTCAAATCACCAACTAAAAATTGCCGTCTTAAACCGATAAGGACGACGTTTTAGAGCTTAAAATGGTGTTTTCAGTGCTAAAGTGAACGAGTTAAGCGCAATGATGTACTGCAATCACCGACCTAAAAGAGACCTTCTAAATGGAAATTGCAGAACTTAGCAAGTCAAGAATCATGTTTTCGGCGCTCAAACTATCGAGATGAGCGAAATAACATGTTGAAATGAGAAACCTATAACTTACTTGTAAGCTGAAAATAAACGATCTTAGAACCTTCAAAATCCCGTTTTAAGCGTTCTAGAAGCGATTTAAGCGTAAAAACATGCTCAAACCACCAACTAAAAATTGCCGTCTTAAATCGATAAGCACGACGTTTTAGAGCTCAAAATTGTGTTTTCAGTGCTAAAGTGAACGAGTTAAGCGCAATGATGTACTCCAATCACCGACCTAAAAGAGACCTTCTAAATGGAAATTGCAGAACTTAGCAAGTCAAGAATCATGTTTTCGGCGCTCAAAGCATCGAGATGAGCGAAATAACATGTTTAAATGAGAAACCTATAACTTGCAGGTAAACTGAAAAGAAACGATCTTAGAACAATCAAAATCGCGTTTTAAGTGTTCTAGAAGCGATTTGAGCGTAAAAACATGCTCAAATCACCAACTAAAAATTGCCGTCTTAAATCGATAAGGACGACGTTTTAGAGCTTAAAATGGTGTTTTCAGTGCTAAAGTGAACGAGTTAAGCGCATTGATGTACTGCAATCACGGACCTAAAAGAGACCTTCTAAATGGAAATTGAAGAACTTAGCAAGTCAAGAATCATGTTTTCGGCGCTTAAAGCATCGAGATGAGCGAAATAACATGTTGAAATGAGAAACCTATAACTTGCTTGTAATTTGGGAAGAAACGATCTTAGAACCATTAAAATCGCGTTTTAAGCGTTCTAGAGGCGATTTGAGCGTAAAAACATGCTCAAATCACTAACTAAAAATTGCCGTCTTAAATTGATCACGGCCCCGTTTTTGAGCTTAAAATGGTGTTTTTAGTGCTGAAGTGAACGAGTTAAGCGCAATGATGTACTGCAATAACCGACCTAAAAGAGACCTTCTAAATGGAAATTGCAGAACTTAGCAAGTCAACAATCATGTTTTCGGCGCTCAAATTATCGAGATGAGCGAAATAACATGTTGAAATGAGAAACCTATAACTTACTTGTAGGCTGAAAATAAACGATCTTAGAACCTTCAAAATCCCGTTTTAAGCGTTCTAGAAGCGATCTGAGCGTAAAAACATGCTCAAATCACCAACTAAAAATTGCCGTCTTAAACCGATAAGGACGACGTTTTAGAGCTTAAAATGGTGTTTTCAGTGCTAAAGTGAACGAGTTAAGCGCAATGATGTACTGCAATCACCGACCTAAAAGAGACCTTCTAAATGGAAATTGCAGAACTTAGCAAGTCAAGAATCATGTTTTCGGCGCTCAAACTATCGAGATGAGCGAAATAACATGTTGAAATGAGAAACCTATAACTTACTTGTAAGCTGAAAATAAACGATCTTAGAACCTTCAAAATCCCGTTTTAAGCGTTCTAGAAGCGATTTAAGCGTAAAAACATGCTCAAACCACCAACTAAAAATTGCCGTCTTAAATCGATAAGCACGATGTTTTAGAGCTTAAAATGGTGTTTTCAGTGCTAAAGTGAACGAGTTAAGCGCAATGATATACTGCAATCACGGACCTAAAAGAGACCTTCTAATTGGAAAATGCACAACTTAGCAAATCGGGAATCATGTTTTCGGCGCTCAAACAACCGAGATGAGCGAAATAACATGTTGAAATGAGAAACCCATAACTTGCTTGTAAACTGAAAAGAAACGATCTTAGAACCTTTAACATCGCGTTTTAAGCGTTCTAGAAGCGATGTGAGCGTCAAAACATGCTCAAATCACTAACTGAAAATTGCCGTCTTATATCGATCACGGCCCCGTTTTAAAGCTTAAAATGATGTTTTCAGTGCTAAAGTGAACGCGTTGAGTGCAATGATGTACTGTAATCACGGACCTAAAAGAGACCTTATAAATGGAAATTGCACATTTTGGCAAGTCGGGAATTTTGTTTTCGGCGCTCAAACCATTGAGATGAGCGAAATAACATGTTGAAATGAGAAACCTATAACTTGCAGGTAAACTGAAAAGAAACGATCTTAGAACAATCAAAATCGCGTTTTAAGCGTTCTAGAAGCGATTTGAGCGTAAAAACATGCTCAAATCACCAACTAAAAATTGCCGTCTTAAATTGATCACGGCCCCGTTTTTGAGCTTAAAATGGTGTTTTTAGTGCTAAAGTGAACGAGTTGAGCGCAATGATGTACTGCAATCACGGACCTAAAAGAGACCTTCTAAATGGAAAATGCACAACTAAGCAAGTCGGGAATCATGTTCTCGGCGCTCAAACCAACGAGATGAGCGAAATAACATGTTGAAATGAGAAACCTATAACTTGCTTGTAAACTGAAAAGAAACGATCTTAGAACCATCAACATCGCGTTTTAACGTTCTACAAGCGATTTGAGCGTAAAAACATTCGCTAATCACGAACTAAAATCTGCCGTCTTAGATCGATAACGGCCCCGTTTTAAAGCTTAAAATGATGTTTTCAGTGCTAAAGTGAACGTGTTGAGCGCAATGATGTACTGCAATCACGGACCTAAAAGAGACCTTCTAAATGGAAATTCCACAACTTAGCAAGTCGGGAATCATTTTTTTGGCGCTCAAACCATCGAGATGAGCGAAATAACATGTTGAAATGAGAAACCTATAACTTGCTTGTAAACTGAAAAGAAACGATCTTAGAACAATCAAAATCGCGTTTTAAGCGTTCTAGAAGCGATTTGAGCGTAAAAACATGCTCAAATCACCAACTAAAAATTGCTGTCTTAAATTGATCACGGCCCCGTTTTAGAGCTTAAAATGGTGTTTTCAGTGCTAAAGTGAACGAGTTAAGCGCAATGATGTACTCCAATCACCGACCTAAAAGAGACCTTCTAAATGGAAATTGCAGAACTTAGCAAGTCAAGAATCATGTTTTCGGCGCTCAAAGCATCGAGATGAGCGAAATAACATGTTGAAATGAGAAACCTATAACTTCCAGGTAAACTGAAAAGAAACGATCTTAGAACAATCAAAATCGCGTTTTAAGCGTTCTAGAAGCGATTTGAGCGTAAAAACATGCTCAAATCACCAACTAAAAATTGCCGTCTTAAATTGATCACGGCCCCGTTTTTGAGCTTAAAATGGTGTTTTTAGTGCTAAAGTGAACGAGTTGAGCGCAATGATGTACTGCAATCACGGACCTAAAAGAGACCTTCTAAATGGAAAATGCACAACTAAGCAAGTCGGGAATCATGTTCTCGGCGCTCAAACCATCGAGATGAGCGAAATAACATGTTGAAATGAGAAACCTATAACTTGCTTGTAAACTGAAAAGAAACGATCTTAGAACCTTCAAAATCCCGTTTTAAACGTTCTAGAAGCGATCTGAGCGTAAAAACATGCCCAAATCACCAACTAAAAATTGCCGTCTTAAACCGATAAGGACGACGTTTTAGAGCTTAAAATGGTGTTTTCAGTGCTAAAGTGAACGAGTTAAGCGCAATGATGTACTGCAATCACCGACCTAAAAGAGACCTTCTAAATGGAAATTGCAGAACTTAGCAAGTCAAGAATAATGTTTTCGGCGCTCAAAGCATCGAGATGAGCGAAATAACATGTTGAAATGAGAAACCTATAACTTGCAGGTAAACTGAAAAGAAACGATCTTAGAACAATCAAAATCGCGTTTTAAGCGTTCTAGAAGCGATTTGAGCGTAAAAACATGCTCAAATCACCAACTAAAAATTGCCGTCTTAAATCGATAAGGACGACGTTTTAGAGCTTAAAATGGTGTTTTCAGTGCTAAAGTGAACGAGTTAAGCGCATTGATGTACTGCAATCACGGACCTAAAAGAGACCTTCTAAATGGAAATTGAAGAACTTAGCAAGTCAAGAATCACGTTTTCGGCGCTTAAAGCATCGAGATGAGCGAAATAACATGTTGAAATGAGAAACCTATAACTTGCTTGTAATTTGGGAAGAAACGATCTTAGAACCATTAAAATCGCGTTTTAAGCGTTCTAGAGGCGATTTGAGCGTAAAAACATGCTCAAATCACTAACTAAAAATTGCCGTCTTAAATTGATCACGGCCCCGTTTTTGAGCTTAAAATGGTGTTTTTAGTGCTGAAGTGAACGAGTTAAGCGCAATGATGTACTGCAATAACCGACCTAAAAGAGACCTTCTAAATGGAAATTGCAGAACTTACCAAGTCAACAATCATGTTTTCGGCGCTCAAATTATCGAGATGAGCGAAATAACATGTTGAAATGAGAAAGCTATAACTTACTTGTAGGCTGAAAATAAACGATTTTAGAACCTTCAAAATCCCGTTTTAAGCGTTCTAGAAGCGATCTGAGCGTAAAAACATGCTCAAATCACCAACTAAAAATTGCCGTCTTAAACCGATAAGGACGACGTTTTAGAGCTTAAAATGGTGTTTTCAGTGCTAAAGTGAACGAGTTAAGCGCAATGATGTACTGCAATCACCGACCTAAAAGAGTCCTTCTAAATGGAAATTGCAGAACTTAGCAAGTCAAGAATCATGTTTTCGGCGCTCAAACCTTCGAGATGAGCGAAATAACATGTTGAAATGAGAAACCTATAACTTACTAGTAAGCTGAAAATAAACGATCTTAGAACCATTAAAATCGCGTTTTAAACGTTCTAGAGGCGATTTGAGCGTAAAAACATGCTCAAATCACCAACTAAAAATTGCCGTCTTAAATTGATCACGGCCCCGTTTTTGAGCTTAAAAGGGTGTTTTTAGTGCTAAAGTGAACGAGTTGAGCGCAATGATGTACTGCAATCACGGACCTAAAAGAGACCTTCTAAATGGAAAATGCACAACTAAGCAAGTCGGGAATCATGTTTTCGGCGCTCAAAGCATCGAGATGAGCGAAATAACATGTTGAAATGAGAAACCTATAACTTGCTTCTAAACTGAAAAGAAACGATCTTAGAACCTTTAACATCGCGTTTTAAGCGTTCTAGAAGCGATCTCAGCGTCAAAACATGCTCAAATCACTAACTGAAAATTGCCGTCTTATATCGATCACGGCCCCGTTTTAAAGCTTAAAATGATGTTTTCAGTGCTAAAGTGAACACAATGAGCGCAATGATATACTGCAATCACGGACCTAAAAGAGACCTTCTAAATGGAAATTGCACATTTTAGCAAGTCGGGAATCTTGTTTTCGGCGCTCAAACCATTGAGATGAGCGAAATAACATGTTTAAACGAGAAACCTATAACTTGCTTGTAAACTGAAAAGAAACGATCTTAGAACAATCAAAATCGCGTTTCAAGCGTTCTAGAAGCGATTTGAGCGTAAAAACATGCTCAAATCACCAACTAAAAATTGCCGTCTTAAATTGATCACTGCCCCGTTTTTGAGGTTAAAATGGTGTTTTTAGTGCTAAAGTGAACGAGTTAAGCGCATTGATGTACAGCAATCACGGACCTAAAAGAGACCTTCTAAATGGAAATTGAAGAACTTAGCAAGTCAAGAATCATGTTTTCGGCGCTCAAAGCATCGAGATGAGCGAAATAACATGTTGAAATGAGAAACCTATAACTTGCTTGTAATTTGAAAAGAAACGATCTTAGAACCTTTAAAATCGCGTTTTAAGCGTTCTAGAAGCGATCTGAGCGTCAAAACATGCTCAAATCACCAACTGAAAATTGCCGTCTTATATCGATCACGGCCACGTTTTAAAGCTTAAAATGATGTTTTCAGGGCTAAAGTGAACGCGTTGAGCGCAATGATGTACTGCAATCACGGACCTAAAAGAGACCTTCTAAATGGAAATTGCACAACTTAGCAAGTCAACAATCATGTTTTCGGCGCTCAAATTATCGAGATGAGCGAAATAACATGTTGAAATGAGAAACCTATAACTTACTTGTAGGCTGAAAATAAACGATCTTAGAACCTTCAAAATCCCGTTTTAAGCGTTCTAGAAGCGATCTGAGCGTAAAAACATGCTCAAATAACCAACTAAAAATTGCCGCCTTAAACAGATAAGGACGACGTTTTAGAGCTTAAAATGGTGTTTTCAGTGCCAAAGTGAACGAGTTAAGCGCAATGATGTACTGCAATCACCGACCTAAAAGAGACCTTCTAAATGGAAATTGCAGAACTTAGCAATCAAGAATCATGTTTTCGGCGCTCAAACCATCGAGATGAGCGAAATAACATGTTGAAATGAGAAACCTATATTTTGCTTGTAATTTGGGAAGAAACGATCTTAGAACCATTAAAATCGCGTTTTAAGCGTTCTAGAAGCGATTTCAGCGTAAAAACATGCTCAAATCACCAACTAAAAATTGCCGTCTTAAATTGATCACGGCCCCGTTTTTGAGCTTAAAATGGTGTTTTTAGTGCTAAAGTGAACGAGTTGAGCGCAATGATGTACTGCAATCACGGACCTAAAAGAGACCTTCTAAATGGAAATTGCACATTTTAGCAAGTGGGGAATCATGTTTTCGGCGCTCAAACCATTGAGATGAGCGAAATAACATGTTGAAAAGAGAAACTTATAACTTGCTTGTAAACTGAAAAGAAACGATCTTAGAACAAACAAAATCGCGTTTTAAGCGTTCTAGAAGCGATTTGAGCGTAAAAACATGCTCAAATCACCAACTGAAAATTGCCGTCTTAAACAGATAAGGACGACGTTTTAGAGCTTAAAATGGTGTTTTCAGTGCTAAAGTGAACGAGTTAAGCGCAATGATGTACTGCAATAACCGACCTAAAAGAGACCTTCTAAATGGAAATTGCAGAACTTTGCAATCAAGAATCATGTTTTCAATCAACGCTCAAACCATCGAGATGAGCGAAATAACATGTTGAAATGAGAAACCTATAACTTACTTGTAAGCTGAAAATAAACGATCTTAGAACCTTCAAAATCCCGTTTTAAGCGTTCTAGAAGCGATTTAAGCGTAAAAACATGCTCAAACCACCAACTAAAAATTGCCGTCTTAAATCGATAAGCACGACGTTTTAGAGCTTAAAATGGTGTTTTCAGTGCTAAAGTGAACCAGTTAAGCGCAATGATGTACTGCAATCACGGACCTAAAAGAGACCTTCTAAATGGAAAATGCACAACTTAGCAAATCGGGAATCATGTTTTCGGCGCTCAAACAACCGAAATGAGCGAAATAACATGTTGAAATGAGAAACCCATAACTTGCTTGTAAACTGAAAAGAAACGATCTTAGAAACATCAAAATCGCGTTTTAAGCGTTCTAGAAGCGATTTGAGCGTAAAAACATTCGCTAATCACGAACTAAAATCTGCCGTCTTAGATCGATCACGGCCCCGTTTTAAAGCTTAAAATGATGTTTTCAGTGCTAAAGTGAACGCGTTGAGCGCAATGATGCACTGCAATCACGGAACTAAAAGAGACCTTCTAAATGGAAATTCCACAACTTAGCAAATCGGGAATCATTTTTTCGGCGCTCAAACCATCGAGATGAGCGAAATAACATGTTGAAATAGAAACCTATAACTTGCTTGTAAACTGAAAAGAAACGATCTTAGAACCTTTAACATCGCGTTCTAAGCGTTCTAGAAGCGATCTGAGCGTCAAAACATGCTCAAATCACCAACTGAAAATTGCCGTCTTATATCGATCACGGCCCCGTTTTAAAGCTTTAAATGATGTTTTCAGTGCTAAAGTAAACGCGTTGAGCGCAATGATGTACTGCAATCACGGACCTAAAAGAGACCTTCTAAATGGAAATTGCACATTTTAGCAAGTCGGGAATCATGTTTTCGGCGCTCAAACCATTGAGATGAGGGAAATAACATGTTGAAATGAGAAACCTATAACTTGCAGGAAAACTGAAAAGAAACGATCTTAGAACAATCAAAATCGCGTTTTAAGCGTTCTAGAAGCGATTTGAGCGTAAAAACATTCGCTAATCACGAACTAAAATATTCCGTCTTAGATCGATCACGGCCCCGTTTTAAAGCTTAAAATGATGTTTTCAGTGCTAAAGTGAACGCGTTGAGCGCAATGATGTACTGCAATCACGGAACTAAAAGAGACCTTCTAAATGGAAATTCCACAACTTAGCAAGTCAAGAATCATGTTTTCGGCGCTCAAAGCATCGAGATGAGCGAAATAACATGTTGAAATGAGAAACCTATATTTTGCTTGTAATTTGGGAAGAAACGATCTTAGAACCATTAAAATCGCGTTTTAAGCGTTCTAGAAGCGATTTCAGCGTAAAAACATGCTCAAATCACCAACTAAAAATTGCCGTCTTAAATTGATCACGGCCCCGTTTTTGAGCTTAAAATGGTGTTTTTAGTGCTAAAGTGAACGAGTTGAGCGCAATGATGTACTGCAATCACGGACCTAAAAGAGACCTTCTAAATGGAAATTGCACATTTTAGCAAGTGGGGAATCATGTTTTCGGCGCTCAAACCATTGAGATGAGCGAAATAACATGTTGAAAAGAGAAACTTATAACTTGCTTGTAAACTGAAAAGAAACGATCTTAGAACAAACAAAATCGCGTTTTAAGCGTTCTAGAAGCGATTTGAGCGTAAAAACATGCTCAAATCACCAACTGAAAATTGCCGTCTTAAACAGATAAGGACGACGTTTTAAAGCTTAAAATGGTGTTTTCAGTGCTAAAGTGAACGAGTTAAGCGCAATGATGTACTTCAATAACCGACCTAAAAGAGACCTTCTAAATGGAAATTGCAGAACTTTGCAATCAAGAATCATGTTTTCAACGCTCAAACCATCGAGATGAGCGAAATAACATGTTGAAATGAGAAACCTATAACTTACTTGTAAGCTGAAAATAAACGATCTTAGAACCTTCAAAATCCCGTTTTAAGCGTTCTAGAAGCGATTTAAGCGTAAAAACATGCTCAAACCACCAACTAAAAATTGCCGTCTTAAATCGATAAGCACGACGTTTTAGAGCTTAAAATGGTGTTTTCAGTGCTAAAGTGAACCAGTTAAGCGCAATGATGTACTGCAATCACGGACCTAAAAGAGACCTTCTAAATGGAAAATGCACAACTTAGCAAATCGGGAATCATGTTTTCGGCGCTCAAACAACCGAAATGAGCGAAATAACATGTTGAAATGAGAAACCCATAACTTGCTTGTAAACTGAAAAGAAACGATCTTAGAACCATCAAAATCGCGTTTTAAGCGTTCTAGAAGCGATTTGAGCGTAAAAACATTCGCTAATCACGAACTAAAATCTGCCGTCTTAGATCGATCACGGCCCCGTTTTAAAGCTTAAAATGATGTTTTCAGTGCTAAAGTGAACGCGTTGAGCGCAATGATGCACTGCAATCACGGAACTAAAAGAGACCTTCTAAATGGAAATTCCACAACTTAGCAAATCGGGAATCATTTTTTCGGCGCTCAAACCATCGAGATGAGCGAAATAACATGTTGAAATAGAAACCTATAACTTGCTTGTAAACTGAAAAGAAACGATCTTAGAACCTTTAACATCGCGTTTTAAGCGTTCTAGAAGCGATCTGAGCGTCAAAACATGCTCAAATCACCAACTGAAAATTGCCGTCTTATATCGATCACGGCCCCGTTTTAAAGCTTTAAATGATGTTTTCAGTGCTAAAGTAAACGCGTTGAGCGCAATGATGTACTGCAATCACGGACCTAAAAGAGACCTTCTAAATGGAAATTGCACATTTTAGCAAGTCGGGAATCATGTTTTCGGCGCTCAAACCATTGAGATGAGCGAAATAACATGTTGAAATGAGAAACCTATAATTTGCAGGAAAACTGAAAAGAAACGATCTTAGAACAATCAAAATCGCGTTTTAAGCATTCTAGAAGCGATTTGAGCGTAAAAACATGCTCAAATCACAAACTAAAAATTGCCGTCTTAAATTGATCACGGCCCCGTTTTTGAGCTTAAAATGGTGTTTTTAGTGCTAAAGTGAACGAGTTAAGCGCATTGATGTACTGCAATCACGGACCTAAAAGAGACCTTCTAAATGGAAATTCCACAACTTAGCAAGTCGGGAATCTTTTTTTCGGCGCTCAAACCATCGAGTAAGCGAAATAACATGTTGAAATGAGAAACCTATAACTTGCTTGTAAACTGAAAAGAAACGATCTTAGAACAATCAAAATCGCGTTTTAAGCGTTCTAGAAGCGATTTGAGCGTAAAAACATGCTCAAATCAACAACTAAAAATTGCTGTCTTAAATTGATCACGGCCCCGTTTTAGAGCTTAAAATGGTGTTTTCAGTGCTAAAGTGAACGAGTTAAGCGCAATGATGTACTCCAATCACCGACCTAAAAGAGACCTTCTAAATGGAAATTGCAGAACTTAGCAAGTCAAGAAACATGTTTTCGGCGCTCAAACCATCGAGATGAGCGAAATAACATGTTGAAATGAGAAACCTATAACTTGCAGGAAAACTGAAAAGAAACGATCTTAGAACAATCAAAATCGCGTTTTAAGCGTTCTAGAAGCGATTTGAGCGTAAAAACATGCTCAAATCACCAACTAAAAATTGCCGTCTTAAATTGATCACGGCCTCGTTTTTGAGCTTAAAATCGTGTTTTTAGTGCTAAAATGAACGAGTTAAGCGCATTGATGTACTGCAATCACGGACCTAAAAGAGACCTTCTAAATGGAAATTGCAGAACTTAGCAAGTGAAGAATCATGTTTTCGGCGCTCAAAGCATCGAGATGAGCGAAATAACATGTTGAAATGAGAAACCTATAAATTGCTTGTAATTTGAAAAGAAACGATCTTAGAACCATTAAAATCGCGTTTTAAGCGTTCTAGAGGCGATTTGAGCGTAAAAAAAACATGCTCAAATCACCAACTAAAAATTGACGTCTTAAATCGATAAGGACGACGTTTTAGAGCTTAAAATGGTGTTTTCAGTGCTAAAGTGAACGAGTTGAGCGCAATGATGTACTGCAATCACGGACCTAAAAGAGACCTTCTAAATGGAAAATGCACAACTAAGCAAGTCGGGAATCACGTTTTCGGCGCTCAAACCATCGAGATGAGCGAAATAACATGTTGAAATGAGAAACCTATAACTTTCTTGTAAACTGAAAAGAAACGATCTTAGAACCTTCAAAATCCCGTTTTAAGCGTTCTAGAAGCGATCTGAGCGTAAAAACATGCTCAAATCACCAACTAAAAATTGCCGTCTTAAACCGATAAGGACGACGTTTTAGAGCTTAAAATGGTGTTTTCAGTGCTAAAGTGAACGAGTTAAGCGCAATGATGTACTGCAATCACCGACCTAAAAGAGACCTTCTAAATGGAAATTGCAGAACTTAGCAAGTCAAGGATCATGTTTTCGGCACTCAAACCATCGAGATGAGCGAAATAACATGTTGAAATGAGAAACCTATAACTTACTTGTAAGCTGAAAATAAACGATCTTAGAACCTTCAAAATCCCGTTTTAAGCGTTCTAGAAGCGATTTAAGCGTAAAGCATGCTCAAACCACCAACTAAAAATTGCCGTCTTAAATCGATAAGCACGACGTTTTAGAGCTTAAAATGGTGTTTTCAGTGCTAAAGTGAACGAGTTAAGCGCAATGATAAACTGCAATCACGGACCTAAAAGAGACCTTCTAAATGGAAATTCCACAACTTAGCAAGTCGGGAATCATTTTTTCGGCGCTCAAACCATCGAGATGAGCGAAATAACATGTTGAAATGAGAAACCTATAAATTTCTTGTAAACATAAAAGAAACGATCTTAGAACAATCAAAATCGCGTTTTAAGCGTTCTAGAAGCGATTTGAGCGTAAAAACATGCTCAAATCACCAACTAAAAATTGCTGTCTTAAATTGATCACGGCCCCGTTTTAGAGCTTAAAATGGTGTTCTCAGTGCTAAAGTGAACGAGTTAAGCGCAATGATGTACTCCAATCACCGACCTAAAAGAGACCTTCTAAATGGAAATTGCAGAACTTAGCAAGTCAAGAATCATGTTTTCGGCGCTCAAACCATCGAGATGAGCGAAATAACATGTTGAAATGAGAAACCTATAACTTGCTTGTAAACTGAAAAGAAACGATCTTAGAACCTTTAACATCGCGTTCTAAGCGTTCTAGAAGCGATCTGAGCGTCAAAACATGCTCAAATCACCAACTGAAAATTGCCGTTTTATATCGATCACGGCCCCGTTTTAAAGCTTAAAATGATGTTTTCAGTGCTAAAGTGAACGCGTTGAGCGCAATGATGTACTGCAATCACGGACCTAAAAGAGACCTTCTAAATGGAAATTGCTTATTTTAGCAAGTCGGGAATCATGTTTTCGGCGCTCAAACCATTGAGATGAGCGAAATAACATGTTGAAATGAGAAACCTATAACTTGCAGGAAAACTGAAAAGAAACGATCTTAGAACCATCAAAGTCGCGTTTTAAGCGTTCTAGAAGCGATTTGAGCGTAAAAACATTCGCTAATCACGAACTAAAATCTGCCGTCTTAGATCGATCACGGCCCCGTTTTAAAGCTTAAAATGATGTTTTCAGTGCTAAAGTGAACGCGTTGAGCGCAATGATGTACTGCAATCACGGACCTAAAAGAGACCTTTTAAATGGAAATTCCACAACTTAGAAGTCGGGAATCATTTTTTCGGCGCTCAAACCATCGAGATGAGCGAAATAACATGTTGAAATGAGAAACCTATAACTTGCTTGTAAACTGAAAAGAAACGATCTTAGAACAATCAAAATCGCGTTTTAAGCGTTCTAGAAGCGATTTGAGAGTAAAAACATGCTCAAATCACCAACTAAAAATTGCTGTCTTAAATTGATCACGGCCCCGTTTTTGAGCTTAAAATGGTGTTCTCAGTGCTAAAGTGAACGAGTTAAGCGCAATGATGTACTCCAATCACCGACCTAAAAGAGACCTTCTAAATGGAAATTGCAGAACTTAGCAAGTCAAGAATCATGTTTTCGGCGCTCAAACCATCGAGATGAGCGAAATAACATGTTGAAATGAGAAACCTATAACTTGCTTGTAATTTGAAAAGAAACGATCTTAGAACCATTAAAATCGCGTTTTAAGCGTTCTAGAGGCGATTTGAGCGTAAAAACATGCTCAAATCACCAACTAAAAATTGCCGTCTTAAATTGATCACGGCCCCGTTTTTGAGCTTAAAATGGTGTTTTTAGTGCTAAAGTGAACGAGTTAAGCGCAATGATGTACTCCAATCACGGACCTAAAAGAGACCTTCTAAATGGAAAATGCACAACTAAGCAAGTCGGGAATCATGATTTCGGCGCTCAAACCATCGAGATGAGCGAAATAACATGTTGATATGAGAAACCTATAACTTGCTTGTAAACTGAAAAGAAACGATCTTAGAACCTTTAACATCGCGTTTTAAGCGTTCTAGAAGCGATCTGAGCGTCAAAACATGCTCAAATCACCAACTGAAAATTGCCGTCTTATATCGATCACGGCCCCGTTTTAAAGCTTAAAATGATGTTTTCAGTGCTAAAGTGAACGCGTTGAGTGCAATGATGTACTGCAATCACGGACCTAAAAGAGACCTTCTAAATGGAAATTGCACATCTTAGCAAATCGGGAATCATGTTTTCGGCGCTCAAACAACCGAGATGAGCGAAATAACATGTTGAAATGAGAAACCTATAACTTGCAGGTAAACTGAAAAGAAACGATCTTAGAACCATCAACATCGCGTTTTAAGCGTTCTACAAGCGATTTGAGCGTAAAAACATTCGCTAATCACGAACTATAATCTGCCGTCTTAGATCGATAACGGCCCCGTTTTAAAGCTTAAAATGATGTTTTCAGTGCTAAAGTGAACGTGTTGAGCGCAATGATGTACTCCAATCACCGACCTAAAAGAGACCTTCTAAATGGAAATTGCAGAACTTAGCAAGTCAAGAATCATGTTTTCGGCGCTCAAAGCATCGAGATGAGCGAAATAACATGTTGAAATGAGAAACCTATAACTTCCAGGTAAACTGAAAAGAAACGATCTTAGAACAATCAAAATCGCGTTTTAAGCGTTCTAGAAGCGATTTGAGCGTAAAAACATGCTCAAATCACCAACTAAAAATTGCCGTCTTAAATTGATCACGGCCCCGTTTTTGAGCTTAAAATGGTGTTTTTAGTGCTAAAGTGAACGAGTTGAGCGCAATGATGTACTGCAATCACGGACCTAAAAGAGACCTTCTAAATGGAAAATGCACAACTAAGCAAGTCGGGAATCATGTTCTCGGCGCTCAAACCAACGAGATGAGCGAAATAACATGTTGAAATGAGAAACCTATAACTTGCTTGTAAACTGAAAAGAAACGATCTTAGAACCATCAACATCGCGTTTTAAGCGTTCTACAAGCGATTTGAGCGTAAAAACATTCGCTAATCACGAACTATAATCTGCCGTCTTAGATCGATAACGGCCCCGTTTTAAAGCTTAAAATGATGTTTTCAGTGCTAAAGTGAACGTGTTGAGCGCAATGATGTACTGCAATCACGGACATAAAAGAGACCTTCTAAATGGAAATTCCACAACTTAGCAAGTCGGGAATCATTTTTTCGGCGCTCAAACCATCGAGATGAGCGAAATAACATGTTGAAATGAGAAACCTATAACTTGCTTGTAAACTGAAAAGAAACGATCTTAGAACCTTCAAAATCCCGTTTTAAACGTTCTAGAAGCGATCTGAGCGTAAAAACATGCCCAAATCACCAACTAAAAATTGCCGTCTTAAACCGATAAGGACGACGTTTTAGAGCTTAAAATGGTGTTTTCAGTGCTAAAGTGAACGAGTTAAGCGCAATGATGTACTGCAATCACCGACCTAAAAGAGACCTTCTAAATGGAAATTGCAGAACTTAGCAAGTCAAGAATAATGTTTTCGGCGCTCAAAGCATCGAGATGAGCGAAATAACATGTTGAAATGAGAAACCTATAACTTGCAGGTAAACTGAAAAGAAACGATCTTAGAACAATCAAAATCGCGTTTTAAGCGTTCTAGAAGCGATTTGAGCGTAAAAACATGCTCAAATCACCAACTAAAAATTGCCGTCTTAAATCGATAAGGACGACGTTTTAGAGCTTAAAATGGTGTTTTCAGTGCTAAAGTGAACGAGTTAAGCGCATTGATGTACTGCAATCACGGACCTAAAAGAGACCTTCTAAATGGAAATTGAAGAACTTAGCAAGTCAAGAATCACGTTTTCGGCGCTTAAAGCATCGAGATGAGCGAAATAACATGTTGAAATGAGAAACCTATAACTTGCTTGTAATTTGGGAAGAAACGATCTTAGAACCATTAAAATCGCGTTTTAAGCGTTCTAGAGGCGATTTGAGCGTAAAAACATGCTCAAATCACTAACTAAAAATTGCCGTCTTCAATTGATCACGGCCCCGTTTTTGAGCTTAAAATGGTGTTTTTAGTGCTGAAGTGAACGAGTTAAGCGCAATGATGTACTGCAATAACCGACCTAAAAGAGACCTTCTAAATGGAAATTGCAGAACTTACCAAGTCAACAATCATGTTTTCGGCGCTCAAATTATCGAGATGAGCGAAATAACATGTTGAAATGAGAAAGCTATAACTTACTTGTAGGCTGAAAATAAACGATTTTAGAACCTTCAAAATCCCGTTTTAAGCGTTCTAGAAGCGATCTGAGCGTAAAAACATGCTCAAATCACCAACTAAAAATTGCCGTCTTAAACCGATAAGGACGACGTTTTAGAGCTTAAAATGGTGTTTTCAGTGCTAAAGTGAACGAGTTAAGCGCAATGATGTACTGCAATCACCGACCTAAAAGAGTCCTTCTAAATGGAAATTGCAGAACTTAGCAAGTCAAGAATCATGTTTTCGGCGCTCAAACCTTCGAGATGAGCGAAATAACATGTTGAAATGAGAAACCTATAACTTGCTTGTAAACTGAAAAGAAACGATCTTAGAACCTTCAAAATCCCGTTTTAAACGTTCTAGAAGCGATCTGAGCGTAAAAACTCCCCAAATCACCAACTAAAAATTGCCGTCTTAAACCGATAAGGACGACGTTTTAGAGCTTAAAATGGTGTTTTCAGTGCTAAAGTGAACGAGTTAAGCGCAATGATGTACTGCAATCACCGACCTAAAAGAGACCTTCTAAATGGAAATTGCAGAACTTAGCAAGTCAAGAATAATGTTTTCGGCGCTCAAAGCATCGAGATGAGCGAAATAACATGTTGAAATGAGAAACCTATAACTTGCAGGTAAACTGAAAAGAAACGATCTTAGAACAATCAAAATCGCGTTTTAAGCGTTCTAGAAGCGATTTGAGCGTAAAAACATGCTCAAATCACCAACTAAAAATTGCCGTCTTAAATCGATAAGGACGACGTTTTAGAGCTTAAAATGGTGTTTTCAGTGCTAAAGTGAACGAGTTAAGCGCATTGATGTACTGCAATCACGGACCTAAAAGAGACCTTCTAAATGGAAATTGAAGAACTTAGCAAGTCAAGAATCACGTTTTCGGCGCTTAAAGCATCGAGATGAGCGAAATAACATGTTGAAATGAGAAACCTATAACTTGCTTGTAATTTGGGAAGAAACGATCTTAGAACCATTAAAATCGCGTTTTAAGCGTTCTAGAGGCGATTTGAGCGTAAAAACATGCTCAAATCACTAACTAAAAATTGCCGTCTTAAATTGATCACGGCCCCGTTTTTGAGCTTAAAATGGTGTTTTTAGTGCTGAAGTGAACGAGTTAAGCGCAATGATGTACTGCAATAACCGACCTAAAAGAGACCTTCTAAATGGAAATTGCAGAACTTACCAAGTCAACAATCATGTTTTCGGCGCTCAAATTATCGAGATGAGCGAAATAACATGTTGAAATGAGAAAGCTATAACTTACTTGTAGGCTGAAAATAAACGATTTTAGAACCTTCAAAATCCCGTTTTAAGCGTTCTAGAAGCGATCTGAGCGTAAAAACATGCTCAAATCACCAACTAAAAATTGCCGTCTTAAACCGATAAGGACGACGTTTTAGAGCTTAAAATGGTGTTTTCAGTGCTAAAGTGAACGAGTTAAGCGCAATGATGTACTGCAATCACCGACCTAAAAGAGTCCTTCTAAATGGAAATTGCAGAACTTAGCAAGTCAAGAATCATGTTTTCGGCGCTCAAACCTTCGAGATGAGCGAAATAACATGTTGAAATGAGAAACCTATAACTTACTAGTAAGCTGAAAATAAACGATCTTAGAACCATTTAAAACGCGTTTTAAACGTTCTAGAGGCGATTTGAGCGTAAAAACATGCTCAAATCACCAACTAAAAATTGCCGTCTTAAATTGATCACGGCCCCGTTTTTGAGCTTAAAAGGGTGTTTTTAGTGCTAAAGTGAACGAGTTGAGCGCAATGATGTACTGCAATCACGGACCTAAAAGAGACCTTCTAAATGGAAAATGCACAACTAAGCAAGTCGGGAATCATGTTTTCGGCGCTCAAAGCATCGAGATGAGCGAAATAACATGTTGAAATGAGAAACCTATAACTTGCTTCTAAACTGAAAAGAAACGATCTTAGAACCTTTAACATCGCGTTTTAAGCGTTCTAGAAGCGATCTCAGCGTCAAAACATGCTCAAATCACTAACTGAAAATTGCCGTCTTATATCGATCACGGCCCCGTTTTAAAGCTTAAAATGATGTTTTCAGTGCTAAAGTGAACACAATGAGCGCAATGATATACTGCAATCACGGACCTAAAAGAGACCTTCTAAATGGAAATTGCACATTTTAGCAAGTCGGGAATCTTGTTTTCGGCGCTCAAACCATTGAGATGAGCGAAATAACATGTTTAAACGAGAAACCTATAACTTGCTTGTAAACTGAAAAGAAACGATCTTAGAACAATCAAAATCGCGTTTTAAGCGTTCTAGAAGCGATTTGAGCGTAAAAACATGCTCAAATCACCAACTAAAAATTGCCGTCTTAAATTGATCACTGCCCCGTTTTTGAGGTTAAAATGGTGTTTTTAGTGCTAAAGTGAACGAGTTAAGCGCATTGATGTACAGCAATCACGGACCTAAAAGAGACCTTCTAAATGGAAATTGAAGAACTTAGCAAGTCAAGAATCATGTTTTCGGCGCTCAAAGCATCGAGATGAGCGAAATAACATGTTGAAATGCGAAACCTATAACTTGCTTGTAATTTGAAAAGAAACGATCTTAGAACCTTTAAAATCGCGTTTTAAGCGTTCTAGAAGCGATCTGAGCGTCAAAACATGCTCAAATCACCAACTGAAAATTGCCATCTTATATCGATCACGGCCACGTTTTAAAGCTTAAAATGATGTTTTCAGGGCTAAAGTGAACGCGTTGAGCGCAATGATGTACTGCAATCACGGACCTAAAAGAGACCTTCTAAATGGAAATTGCACAACTTAGCAAGTCAACAATCATGTTTTCGGCGCTCAAAGCATCGAGATGAGCGAAATAACATGTTGAAATGAGAAACCTATAACTTACTTGTAGGCTGAAAATAAACGATCTTAGAACCTTCAAAATCCCGTTTTAAGCGTTCTAGAAGCGATCTGAGCGTAAAAACATGCTCAAATAACCAACTAAAAATTGCCGCCTTAAACAGATAAGGACGACGTTTTAGAGCTTAAAATGGTGTTTTCAGTGCTAAAGTGAACGAGTTAAGCGCAATGATGTACTGCAATCACCGACCTAAAAGAGACCTTCTAAATGGAAATTGCAGAACTTAGCAATCAAGAATCATGGTTTCGGCGCTCAAACCATCGAGATGAGCGAAATAACATGTTGAAATGAGAAACCTATAACTTGCTTGTAAACTGAAAAGAAACGATCTTAGAACAATCAAAATCGCGTTTTAAGCGTTCTAGAAGCGATTTGAGCGTAAAAACATGCTCAAATCACCAACTAAAAATTGCCGTCTTAAATTGATCACGGCCCCGTTTTTGAGGTTAAAATGGTGTTTTTAGTGCTAAAGTGAACGAGTTAAGCGCATTGATGTACAGCAATCACGGACCTAAAAGAGACCTTCTAAATGGAAATTGAAGAACTTAGCAAGTCAAGAATCATGTTTTCGGCGCTCAAAGCATCGAGATGAGCGAAATAACATGTTGAAATGAGAAACCTATAACTTGCTTGTAATTTGAAAAGAAACGATCTTAGAACCTTTAAAATCGCGTTTTAAGCGTTCTAGAAGCGATCTGAGCGTCAAAACATGCTCAAATCACCAACTGAAAATTGCCGTCTTATATCGATCACGGCCACGTTTTAAAGCTTAAAATGATGTTTTCAGGGCTAAAGTGAACGCGTTGAGCGCAATGATGTACTGCAATCACGGACCTAAAAGAGACCTTCTAAATGGAAATTGCACAACTTAGCAAGTCAACAATCATGTTTTCGGCGCTCAAATTATCGAGATGAGCGAAATAACATGTTGAAATGAGAAACCTATAACTTACTTGTAGGCTGAAAATAAACGATCTTAGAACCTTCAAAATCCCGTTTTAAGCGTTCTAGAAGCGATCTGAGCGTAAAAACATGCTCAAATAACCAACTAAAAATTGCCGCCTTAAACAGATAAGGACGACGTTTTAGAGCTTAAAATGGTGTTTTCAGTGCTAAAGTGAACGAGTTAAGCGCAATGATGTACTGCAATCACCGACCTAAAAGAGACCTTCTAAATGGAAATTGCAGAACTTAGCAATCAAGAATCATGTTTTCGGCGCTCAAACCATCGAGATGAGCGAAATAACAAGTTGAAATGAGAAACCTATAACTTACTTGTAAGCTGAAAATAAACGATCTTAGAACCTTCAAAATCCCGTTTTAAGCGTTCTAGAAGCGATTTAAGCGTAAAAACATGCTCAAACCACCAACTAAAAATTGCCGTCTTAAATCGATAAGCACGACGTTTTAGAGCTTAAAATGGTGGTTTCAGTGCTAAAGTGAACGAGTTAAGCGCAATGATGTACTGCAATCACGGACCTAAAAGAGACCTTCTAAATGGAAAATGCACAACTTAGCAAATCGGGAATCTTCTTTTCAGCGCTCAAACAACCGAGATGAGCGAAATAACATGTTGAAATGAGAAACCCATAACTTTCTTGTAAACTGAAAAGAAACGATCTTAGAACAATCAAAATCGCGTTTTAAGCGTTCTAGAAGCGATTTGAGCGTAAAAACATTCGCTAATCACGAACTAAAATATTCCGTCTTAGATCGATCACGGCCCCGTTTTAAAGCTTAAAATGATGTTTTCAGTGCTAAAGTGAACGCGTTGAGCGCAATGATGTACTGCAATCACGGAACTAAAAGAGACCTTCTAAATGGAAATTCCACAACTTAGCAAGTCGGGAATCATTTTTTCGGCGGTCAAACCATCGAGATGAGCGAAATAACATGTTGAAATAGAAACCTATAACTTGCTTGTAAACTGAAAAGAAACGATCTTAGAACCTTCAACATCGCGTTTTAAGCGTTCTAGAAGTGATCTGAGCGTCAAAACATGCTCAAATCACCAACTAAAAATTGCCGTCTTATATCGATCACGGCCCCAATTTAAAGCTTAAAATGATGTTTTCAGTGCTAAAGTAAACGCGTTGAGCGCAATGATGTACTGCAATCACGGACCTAAAAGAGACCTTCTAAATGGAAATTGCACATTTTAGCAAGTCGGGAATCATGTTTTAGGCGCTCAAACCATTGAGATGAGCGAAAAATTATGTTGAAATGAGAAACCTATAACTTGCAGGAAAACTGAAAAGAAACGATCTTAGAACAATCAAAATCGCGTTTTAAGCGTTCTAGAAGCGATTTGAGCGTAAAAACATGCTCAAATCACCAACTAAAAATTGCTGTCTTAAATTGATCACGGCCCCGTTTATGAGCTTAAAATGGTGTTCTCAGTGCTAAAGTGAACGAGTTATGCGCAATGATGTACTCCAATCACCGTCCTAAAAGAGACCTTCGAAATGGAAATTGCAGAACTTAGCAAGTCAAGAATCATGTTTTCGGCGCTCAAACCATCGAGAAGAGCGAAATAACATGTTGAAATGAGAAACCTATAACTTACTTGTAAGCTGAAAATAAACGATCTTAAAACCTTCAAAATCCCGTTTTAAGCGTTCTAGAAGCGATTTGAGCGTAAAAACATGCTCAAATCACCAACTAAAAATTGCCGTCTTAAATCGATAAGGACGACGTTTTAGAGCTTAAAATGGTGTTTTCAGTGCTAAAATGAACTAGTTGAGCGCAATGATGTACTGCAATCACGGACCTAAAAGAGACCTTCTAAATGGAAAATGCACAGCTAAGCAAGTCGGGAATCATGTTTTCGGCGCTCAAACCATCGAGATGAGCGAAATAACATGTTGAAATGAGAAACCTATAACTTGCTTGTAAACTGAAAAGAAACGATCTTAGAACCTTTAACATCGCGTTTTAAGCGTTCTAGAAGCGATTTGAGCGTAAAAACATTCGCTAATCACGAACTAAAATCTGCCGTCTTAGATCGATCACGGCCCCGTTTTAAAGCTTAAAATGATGTTTTCAGTGCTAAAGTGAACGCGTTGAGCGCAATGATGTACTGCAATCACGGACCTAAAAGAGACCTTCTAAATGGAAATTGCACATTTTAGCAAGTCGGGAATCATGTTTTCGTCGCTCAAACCATTGAGATGAGCGAAATAACATGTTGAAATGAGAAACCTATAACTTACTTGTAGGCTGAAAATAAACGATCTTAGAACCTTCAAAATCCCGTTTTAAGCGTTCTAGAAGGGATCTGAGCGTAAAAACATGCTCAAATAACCAACTAAAAATTGCCGCCTTAAACAGATAAGGACGACGTTTTAGAGCTTAAAATGGTGTTTTCAGTGCTAAAGTGAACGAGTTAAGCGCAATGATGTACTGCAATCACCGACCTAAAAGAGACCTTCTAAATGGGAATTGCAAAACTTAGCAATCAAGAATCATGTTTTCGGCGCTCAAACCATCGAGATGAGCGAAATAACATGTTGAAATGAGAAACCTATAACTTATTTGTAAGCTGAAAATAAACGATCTTAGAACCTTCAAAATCCCGTTTTAAGCGTTCTAGAAGCGATTTAAGCGTAAAAACATGCTCAAACCACCAACTAAAAATTGCCGTCTTAAATCGATAAGCACGACGTTTTAGAGCTTAAAATGGTGTTTTCAGTGCTAAAGTGAACGAGTTAAGCGCAATGATGTACTGCAATCACGGACCTAAAAGAGACCTTCTAAATGGAAAATGCACAACTTAGCAAATCGGGAATCTTCTTTTCGGCGCTCAAACAACCGAGATGAGCGAAATAACATGTTGAAATGAGAAACCCATAACTTTCTTGTAAACTGAAAAGAAACGATCTTAGAACAATCAAAATCGCGTTTTAAGCGTTCTAGAAGCGATTTGAGCGTAAAAACATTCGCTAATCACGAACTAAAATATTCCGTCTTAGATCGATCACGGCCCCGTTTTAAAGCTTAAAATGATGTTTTCAGTGCTAAAGTGAACGCGTTGAGCGCAATGATGTACTGCAATCACGGAACTAAAAGAGACCTTCTAAATGGAAATTCCACAACTTAGCAAGTCGGGAATCATTTTTTCGGCGCTCAAACTATCGAGATGAGCGAAATAACATGTTGAAATAGAAACCTATAACTTGCTTGTAAACTGAAAAGAAACGATCTTAGAACCTTCAACATCGCGTTTTAATCGTTCTAGAAGCGATCTGAGCGTCAAAACATGCTCAAATCACCAACTAAAAATTGCCGTCTTATATCGATCACGGCCCCAATTTAAAGCTTAAAATGATGTTTTCAGTGCTAAAGTAAACGCGTTGAGCGCAATGATGTAATGCAATCACGGACCTAAAAGAGACCTTCTAAATGGAAATTGCAAATTTTAGCAAGTCGGGAATCATGTTTTAGGCGCTCAAACCATTGAGATGAGGGAAATAACATGTTGAAATGAGAAACCTATAACTTGCAGGAAAACTGAAAAGAAACGATCTTAGAACAATCAAAATCGCGTTTTAAGCGTTCTAGAAGCGATTTGAGCGTAAAAACATTCGCTAATCACGAACTAAAATATTCCGTCTTAGATCGATCACGGCCCCGTTTTAAAGCTTAAAATGATGTTTTCAGTGCTAAAGTGAACGCGTTGAGCGCAATGATGTACTGCAATCACGGAACTAAAAGAGACCTTCTAAATGGAAATTCCACAACTTAGCAAGTCAAGAATCATGTTTTCGGCGCTCAAAGCATCGAGATGAGCGAAATAACATGTTGAAATGAGAAACCTATATTTTGCTTGTAATTTGGGAAGAAACGATCTTAGAACCATTAAAATCGCGTTTTAAGCGTTCTAGAAGCGATTTCAGCGTAAAAACATGCTCAAATCACCAACTAAAAATTGCCGTCTTAAATTGATCACGGCCCCGTTTTTGAGCTTAAAATGGTGTTTTTAGTGCTAAAGTGAAGGAGTTGAGCGCAATGATGTACTGCAATCACGGACCTAAAAGAGACCTTCTAAATGGAAATTGCACATTTTAGCAAGTGGGGAATCATGTTTTCGGCGCTCAAACCATTGAGATGAGCGAAATAACATGTTGAAAAGAGAAACTTATAACTTGCTTGTAAACTGAAAAGAAACGATCTTAGAACAAACAAAATCGCGTTTTAAGCGTTCTAGAAGCGATTTGAGCGTAAAAACATGCTCAAATCACCAACTGAAAATTGCCGTCTTAAACAGATAAGGACGACGATTTAGAGCTTAAAATGGTGTTTTCAGTGCTAAAGTGAACGAGTTAAGCGCAATGATGTACTGCAATAACCGACCTAAAAGAGACCTTCTAAATGGAAATTGCAGAACTTTGCAATCAAGAATCATGTTTTCAACGCTCAAACCATCGAGATGAGCGAAATAACATGTTGAAATGAGAAACCTATAACTTACTTGTAAGCTGAAAATAAACGATCTTAGAACCTTCAAAATCCCGTTTTAAGCGTTCTAGAAGCGATTTAAGCGTAAAAACATGCTCAAACCACCAACTAAAAATTGCCGTCTTAAATCGATAAGCACGACGTTTTAGAGCTTAAAATGGTGTTTTCAGTGCTAAAGTGAACCAGTTAAGCGCAATGATGTACTGCAATCACGGACCTAAAAGAGACCTTCTAAATGGAAAATGCACAACTTAGCAAATCGGGAATCATGTTTTCGGCGCTCAAACAACCGAAATGAGCGAAATAACATGTTGAAATGAGAAACCCATAACTTGCTTGTAAACTGAAAAGAAACGATCTTAGAACCATCAAAATCGCGTTTTAAGCGTTCTAGAAGCGATTTGAGCGTAAAAACATTCGCTAATCACGAACTAAAATCTGCCGTCTTAGATCGATCACGGCCCCGTTTTAAAGCTTAAAATGATGTTTTCAGTGCTAAAGTGAACGCGTTGAGCGCAATGATGCACTGCAATCACGGAACTAAAAGAGACCTTCTAAATGGAAATTCTACAACTTAGCAAATCGGGAATCATTTTTTCGGCGCTCAAACCATCGAGATGAGCGAAATAACATGTTGAAATAGAAACCTATAACTTGCTTGTAAACTGAAAAGAAACGATCTTAGAACCTTCAACATCGCGTTTTAATCGTTCTAGAAGCGATCTGAGCGTCAAAACATGCTCAAATCACCAACTAAAAATTGCCGTCTTATATCGATCACGGCCCCAATTTAAAGCTTAAAATGATGTTTTCAGTGCTAAAGTAAACGCGTTGAGCGCAATGATGTACTGCAATCACGGACCTAAAAGAGACCTTCTAAATGGAAATTGCACATTTTAGCAAGTCGGGAATCATGTTTTAGGCGCTCAAACCATTGAGATGAGGGAAATAACATGTTGAAATGAGAAACCTATAACTTGCAGGAAAACTGAAAAGAAACGATCTTAGAACAATCAAAATCGCGTTTTAAGCGTTCTAGAAGCGATTTGAGCGTAAAAACATTCGCTAATCACGAACTAAAATATTCCGTCTTAGATCGATCACGGCCCCGTTTTAAAGCTTAAAATGATGTTTTCAGTGCTAAAGTGAACGCGTTGAGCGCAATGATGTACTGCAATCACGGAACTAAAAGAGACCTTCTAAATGGAAATTCCACAACTTAGCAAGTCAAGAATCATGTTTTCGGCGCTCAAAGCATCGAGATGAGCGAAATAACATGTTGAAATGAGAAACCTATATTTTGCTTGTAATTTGGGAAGAAACGATCTTAGAACCATTAAAATCGCGTTTTAAGCGTTCTAGAAGCGATTTCAGCGTAAAAACATGCTCAAATCACCAACTAAAAATTGCCGTCTTAAATTGATCACGGCCCCGTTTTTGAGCTTAAAATGGTGTTTTTAGTGCTAAAGTGAACGAGTTGAGCGCAATGATGTACTGCAATCACGGACCTAAAAGAGACCTTCTAAATGGAAATTGCACATTTTAGCAAGTGGGGAATCATGTTTTCGGCGCTCAAACCATTGAGATGAGCGAAATAACATGTTGAAAAGAGAAACTTATAACTTGCTTGTAAACTAAAAAGAAACGATCTTAGAACAAACAAAATCGCGTTTTAAGCGTTCTAGAAGCGATTTGAGCGTAAAAACATGCTCAAATCACCAACTGAAAATTGCCGTCTTAAACAGATAAGGACGACGTTTTAGAGCTTAAAATGGTGTTTTCAGTGCTAAAGTGAACGAGTTAAGCGCAATGATGTACTGCAATAACCGACCTAAAAGAGACCTTCTAAATGGAAATTGCAGAACTTTGCAATCAAGAATCATGTTTTCAACGCTCAAACCATCGAGATGAGCGAAATAACATGTTGAAATGAGAAACCTATAACTTACTTGTAAGCTGAAAATAAACGATCTTAGAACCTTCAAAATCCCGTTTTAAGCGTTCTAGAAGCGATTTAAGCGTAAAAACATGCTCAAACCACCAACTAAAAATTGCCGTCTTAAATCGATAAGCACGACGTTTTAGAGCTTAAAATGGTGTTTTCAGTGCTAAAGTGAACCAGTTAAGCGCAATGATGTACTGCAATCACGGACCTAAAAGAGACCTTCTAAATGGAAAATGCACAACTTAGCAAATCGGGAATCATGTTTTCGGCGCTCAAACAACCGAAATGAGCGAAATAACATGTTGAAATGAGAAACCCATAACTTGCTTGTAAACTGAAAAGAAACGATCTTAGAACCATCAAAATCGCGTTTTAAGCGTTCTAGAAGCGATTTGAGCGTAAAAATATTCGCTAATCACGAACTAAAATCTGCCGTCTTAGATCGATCACGGCCCCGTTTTAAAGCTTAAAATGATGTTTTCAGTGCTAAAGTGAACGCGTTGAGCGCAATGATGCACTGCAATCACGGAACTAAAAGAGACCTTCTAAATGGAAATTCTACAACTTAGCAAATCGGGAATCATTTTTTCGGCGCTCAAACCATCGAGATGAGCGAAATAACATGTTGAAATAGAAACCTATAACTTGCTTGTAAACTGAAAAGAAACGATCTTAGAACCTTTAACATCGCGTTTTAAAAGTTCTAGAAGCGATCTGAGCGTCAAAACATGCTCAAATCACCAACTGAAAATTGCCGTCTTATATCGATCACGGCCCCGTTTTAAAGCTTTAAATGATGTTTTCAGTGCTAAAGTAAACGCGTTGAGCGCAATGATGTACTGCAATCACGGACCTAAAAGAGACCTTCTAAATGGAAATTGCACATTTTAGCAAGTCGGGAATCATGTTTTCGGCGCTCAAACCATTGAGATGAGCGAAATAACATGTTGAAATGAGAAACCTATAATTTGCAGGAAAACTGAAAAGAAACGATCTTAGAACAATCAAAATCGCGTTTTAAGCATTCTAGAAGCGATTTGAGCGTAAAAACATGCTCAAATCACAAACTAAAAATTGCCGTCTTAAATTGATCACGGCCCCGTTTTTGAGCTTAAAATGGTGTTTTTAGTGCTAAAGTGAACGAGTTAAGCGCATTGATGTACTGCAATCACGGACCTAAAAGAGACCTTCTAAATGGAAATTCCACATCTTAGCAAGTCGGGAATCATTTTTTCGGCGCTCAAACCATCGAGTAAGCGAAATAACATGTTGAAATGAGAAACCTATAACTTGCTTGTAAACTGAAAAGAAACGATCTTAGAACAATCAAAATCGCGTTTTAAGCGTTCTAGAAGCGATTTGAGCGTAAAAACATGCTCAAATCACCAACTAAAAATTGCTGTCTTAAATTGATCACGGCCCCGTTTTAGAGCTTAAAATGGTGTTTTCAGTGCTAAAGTGAACGAGTTAAGCGCAATGATGTACTCCAATCACCGACCTAAAAGAGACCTTCTAAATGGAAATTGCAGAACTTAGCAAGTCAAGAAACATGTTTTCGGCGCTCAAACCATCGAGATGAGCGAAATAACATGTTGAAATGAGAAACCTATAACTTGCAGGAAAACTGAAAAGAAACGATCTTAGAACAATCAAAATCGCGTTTTAAGCGTTCTAGAAGCGATTTGAGCGTAAAAACATGCTCAAATCACCAACTAAAAATTGCCGTCTTAAATTGATCACGGCCTCGTTTTTGAGCTTAAAATCGTGTTTTTAGTGCTAAAATGAACGAGTTAAGCGCATTGATGTACTGCAATCACGGACCTAAAAGAGACCTTCTAAATGGAAATTGCAGAACTTAGCAAGTGAAGAATCATGTTTTCGGCGCTCAAAGCATCGAGATGAGCGAAATAACATGTTGAAATGAGAAACCTATAACTTGCTTGTAATTTGAAAAGAAACGATCTTAGAACCATTAAAATCGCGTTTTAAGCGTTCTAGAGGCGATTTGAGCGTAAAAAAAAACATGCTCAAATCACCAACTAAAAATTGACGTCTTAAATCGATAAGGACGACGTTTTAGAGCTTAAAATGGTGTTTTCAGTGCTAAAGTGAACGAGTTGAGCGCAATGATGTACTGCAATCACGGACCTAAAAGAGACCTTCTAAATGGAAAATGCACAACTAAGCAAGTCGGGAATCATGTTTTCGGCGCTCAAACCATCGAGATGAGCGAAATAACATGTTGAAATGAGAAACCTATAACTTTCTTGTAAACTGAAAAGAAACGATCTTAGAACCTTCAAAATCCCGTTTTAAGCGTTCTAGAAGCGATCTGAGCGTAAAAACATGCTCAAATCACCAACTAAAAATTGCCGTCTTAAACCGATAAGGACGACGTTTTAGAGCTTAAAATGGTGTTTTCAGTGCTAAAGTGAACGAGTTAAGCGCAATGATGTACTGCAATCACCGACCTAAAAGAGACCTTCTAAATGGAAATTCCACAACTTAGCAAGTCGGGAATCATTTTTTCGGCGCTCAAACCATCGAGATGAGCGAAATAACATGTTGAAATGAGAAACCTATAAATTTCTTGTAAACATAAAAGAAACGATCTTAGAACAATCAAAATCGCGTTTTAAGCGTTCTAGAAGCGATTTGAGCGTAAAAACATGCTCAAATCACCAACTAAAAATTGCTGTCTTAAATTGATCACGGCCCCGTTTTAGAGCTTAAAATGGTGTTCTCAGTGCTAAAGTGAACGAGTTAAGCGCAATGATGTACTCCAATCACCGACCTAAAAGAGACCTTCTAAATGGAAATTGCAGAACTTAGCAAGTCAAGAATCACGTTTTCGGCGCTCAAACCATCGAGATGAGCGAAATAACATGTTGAAATGAGAAACCTATAACTTGCTTGTAAACTGAAAAGAAACGATCTTAGAACCTTTAACATCGCGTTCTAAGCGTTCTAGAAGCGATCTGAGCGTCAAAACATGCTCAAATCACCAACTGAAAATTGCCGTTTTATATCGATCACGGCCCCGTTTTAAAGCTTAAAATGATGTTTTCAGTGCTAAAGTGAACGCGTTGAGCGCAATGATGTACTGCAATCACGGACCTAAAAGAGACCTTCTAAATGGAAATTGCTTATTTTAGCAAGTCGGGAATCATGTTTTCGGCGCTCAAACCATTGAGATGAGCGAAATAACATGTTGAAATGAGAAACCTATAACTTGCAGGAAAACTGAAAAGAAACGATCTTAGAACCATCAAAATCGCGTTTTAAGCGTTCTAGAAGCGATTTGAGCGTAAAAACATTCGCTAATCACGAACTAAAATCTGCCGTCTTAGATCGATCACGGCCCCGTTTTAAAGCTTAAAATGATGTTTTCAGTGCTAAAGTGAACGCGTTGAGCGCAATGATGTACTGCAATCACGGACCTAAAAGAGACCTTTTAAATGAAAATTCCACAACTTAGAAGTCGGGAATCATTTTTTCGGCGCTCAAACCATCGAGATGAGCGAAATAACATGTTGAAATGAGAAACCTATAACTTGCTTGTAAACTGAAAAGAAACGATCTTAGAACAATCAAAATCGCGTTTTAAGCGTTCTAGAAGCGATTTGAACGTAAAAACATGCTCAAATCACCAACTAAAAATTGCTGTCTTAAATTGATCACGGCCCCGTTTTTGAGCTTAAAA
Organism: Muricea muricata; assembly: GCA_963855995.1. Taxonomy (NCBI): domain Eukaryota; kingdom Metazoa; phylum Cnidaria; class Anthozoa; order Malacalcyonacea; family Plexauridae; genus Muricea; species Muricea muricata. The sequence continues at coordinate 7,591,573 of OY979728.1, read as the reverse complement.
TGGTGTTCTCAGTGCTAAAGTGAACGAGTTAAGCGCAATGATGTACTCCAATCACCGACCTAAAAGAGACCTTCTAAATGGAAATTGCAGAACTTAGCAAGTCAAGAATCATGTTTTCGGCGCTCAAACCATCGAGATGAGCGAAATAACATGTTGAAATGAGAAACCTATAACTTGCTTGTAATTTGAAAAGAAACGATCTTAGAACCATTAAAATCGCGTTTTAAGCGTTCTAGAGGCGATTTGAGCGTAAAAACATGCTCAAATCACCAACTAAAAATTGCCGTCTTAAATTGATCACGGCCCCGTTTTTGAGCTTAAAATGGTGTTTTTAGTGCTAAAGTGAACGAGTTAAGCGCAATGATGTACTCCAATCACGGACCTAAAAGAGACCTTCTAAATGGAAAATGCACAACTAAGCAAGTCGGGAATCATGATTTCGGCGCTCAAACCATCGAGATGAGCGAAATAACATGTTGATATGAGAAACCTATAACTTGCTTGTAAACTGAAAAGAAACGATCTTAGAACCTTTAACATCGCGTTTTAAGCGTTCTAGAAGCGATCTGAGCGTCAAAACATGCTCAAATCACCAACTGAAAATTGCCGTCTTATATCGATCACGGCCCCGTTTTAAAGCTTAAAATGATTTTTTCAGTGCTAAAGTGAACGCGTTGAGTGCAATGATGTACTGCAATCACGGACCTAAAAGAGACCTTCTAAATGGAAATTGCACATCTTAGCAAATCGGGAATCATGTTTTCGGCGCTCAAACAACCGAGATGAGCGAAATAACATGTTGAAATGAGAAACCTATAACTTGCAGGTAAACTGAAAAGAAACGATCTTAGAACAATCAAAATCGCGTTTTAAGCGTCCTAGAAGAGATTTGAGCGTAAAAACATGCTCAAATCACCAACTAAAAATTGCCGTCTTAAATTGATCACGGCCCCGTTTTTGAGCTTAAAATGGTGTTTTTAGTGCTAAAGTGAACGAGTTAAGCGCATTGATGTACTGCAATCACGGACCTAAAAGAGACCTTCTAAATGGAAATTGCAGAACTTAGCAAGTCAAGAATCATGTTTTCGGCGCTCAAAGCATCGAGATGAGCGAAATAACATGTCGAAATGAGAAACCTATAACTTGCTTGTAATTTGAAAAGAAACGATCTTAGAACCATTAAAATCGCGTTTTAAGCGTTCTAGAGGCGATTTGAGCATAAAAACATGCTCAAATAACCAACTAAAAATTGCCGTCTTAAATCGATAAGGACGACGTTTTAGAGCTTAAAATGGTGTTTTCAGTTCTAAAGTGAACGAGTTGAGCGCAATGATGTACTACAATCACGGACCTAAAAGAGACCTTCTAAATGGAAAATGCACAACTAAGCAAGTCGGGAATCATGTTTTCGGCGCTCAAACCATCGAGATGAGCGAAATAACATGTTGAAATGAGAACCTATAACTTGCTTGTAAACTGAAAAGAAACGATCTTAGAACCTTTAACATCGCGTTTTAAGCGTTCTAGAAGCGATCTGAGCGTCAAAACATGCTCCAATCACTAACTGAAAATTGCCGTCTTATATCGATCACGGCCCCGTTTTAAAGCTTAAAATGATGTTTTCAGTGCTAAAGTGAACGAGTTAAGCGCATTGAAGTACTGCAATTACGGACCTAAAAGAGACCTTCTAAATGGAAAATGCACAACTAAGCAAGTCGGGAATCATGTTTTCGGCGCTCAAAACATCGAGATGAGCGAAATAACATGTTGAAATGAGAAACCTATAACTTGCTTGTAAACTGAACAGAAACGATCTTAGAACCATCAACATCGCGTTTTAAGCGTTCTACAAGCGATTTGAGCGTAAAAACATTCGCTAATCACGAACTAAAATCTGCCGTCTTAGATCGATCACGGCCCCGTTTTAAAGCTTAAAATGATGTTTCCAGTGCTAAAGTGAACGCGTTGAGCGCAATGATGTACTGCAATCACGGACCTAAAAGAGACCTTCTAAATAGAAATTCCACAACTTAGCAAGTCGGGAATCATTTTTTCGGCGCTCAAAACCATCGAGATGAGCGAAATAACATGTTGAAATGAGAAACCTATAACTTGCTTGTAAACTGAAAAGAAACGATCTTAGAACAATCAAAATCGCGTTTTAAGCGTTCTAGAAGCGATTTAGCGCAAAAACATGCTCAAATCACCAACTAAAAATTGCTGTCTTAAATTGATCACGGCCCCGTTTTTGAGCTTAAAATGGTGTTTTTAGTGCTAAAGTGAACGAGTTAAGCGCATTGATGTACTGCAATCACGGACCTAAAAGAGACCTTCTAAATGGAAATTAGAGAACTTAGCAAGTCAAGAATCATGTTTTCGGCGCTCAAAGCATCGAGATGAGCGAAATAACATGTTGAAATGAGAAACCTATAACTTGCTTGTAATTTGAAAAGAAACGATCTTAGAACCATTAAAATCGCGTTTTAAGCGTTCTAGAGGCGATTTTAGCGTAAAAACATGCTCAAATCACCAACTAAAAATTGCCGTCTTAAATCGATAAGGACGACGTTTTAGAGCTTAAAATGGTGTTTTCAGTGCTAAAGTGAACGAGTTGAGCGCAATGATGTACTGCAATCACGGACCTAAAAGAGACCTTCTAAATGGAAAATGCACAACTAAGCAAGTCGGGAATCATGTTTTCGGCGCTCAAACCATCGAGATGAGCGAAATAACATGTTGAAATGAGAAACCTATAACTTGCTTGTAAACTGAAAAGAAACGATCTTAGAACCTTTAACATCGCGTTTTAAGCGTACTAGAAGCGATCTGAGCGTCAAAACATGCTCAAATCACCAACTGAAAATTGCCGTTTTATATCGATCACGGCCCCGTTTTAAAGCTTAAAATGATGTTTTCAGTGCTAAAGTGAACGCGTTGAGCGCAATGATGTACTGCAATCACGGACCTAAAAGAGACCTTCTAAATGGAAATTGCTTATTTTAGCAAGTCGGGAATCATGTTTTCGGCGCTCAAACCATTGAGATGAGCGAAATAACATGTTGAAATGAGAAACCTATAACTTGCAGGAAAACTGAAAAGAAACGATCTTAGAACCATCAAAATCGCGTTTTAAGCGTTCTAGAAGCGATTTGAGCGTAAAAACATTCGCTAATCACGAACTAAAATCTGCCGTCTTAGATCGATCACGGCCCCGTTTTCAAGCTTAAAATGATGTTTTCAGTGCTAAAGTGAACGCGTTGAGCGCAATGATGTACTGCAATCACGGACCTAAAAGAGACCTTCTAAATGGAAATTGCACATTTAGCAAATCGGGAATCATGTTTTCGGCGCTCAAACAACCGAGATGAGCGAAATAACATGTTGAAATGAGAAACCTATAACTTGCTTGTAAACTGAAAAGAAACGATCTTAGAACAATCAAAATCGCGTTTTAAGCGTCCTAGAAGAGATTTGAGCGTAAAAACATGCTCAAATCACCAACTAAAAATTGCCGTCTTAAATTGATCACGGCCCCGTTTTTGAGCTTAAAATGGTGTTTTTAGTGCTAAAGTGAACGAGTTAAGCGCATTGAGGTACTGCAATCACGGACCTAAAAGAGACCTTCTAAATGCAAATTGCAGAACTTAGCAAGTCAAGAATCATGTTTTCGGCGCTCAAAGCATCGAGATGAGCGAAATAACATGTCGAAATGAGAAACCTATAACTTGCTTGTAATTTGAAAAGAAACGATCTTAGAACCATTAAAATCGCGTTTTAAGCGTTCTAGAGGCGATTTGAGCGTAAAAACATGCTCAAATCACCAACTAAAAATTGCCGTCTTAAATCGATAAGGACGACGTTTTAGAGCTTAAAATGGTGTTTTCAGTTCTAAAGTGAACGAGTTGAGCGCAATGATCTACTACAATCACGGACCTAAAAGAGACCTTCTAAATGGAAAATGCACAACTAAGCAAGTCGGGAATCATGTTTTCGGCGCTCAAACCATCGAGATGAGCGAAATAACATGTTGAAATGAGAAACCTATAACTTGCTTGTAAGCTGAAAAGAAACGATCTTAGAACCTTTAACATCGCGTTTTAAGCGTTCTAGAAGCGATCTGAGCGTCAAAACATGCTCAAATCACCAACTGAAAATTGCCGTTTTATATCGATCACGGCCCCGTTTTAAAGCTTAAAATGATGTTTTCAGTGCTAAAGTGAACGCGTTGAGCGCAATGATGTACTGCAATCACGGACCTAAAAGAGACCTTCTAAATGGAAATTGCTTATTTTAGCAAGTCGGGAATCATGTTTTCGGCGCTCAAACCATTGAGATGAGCGAAATAACATGTTGAAATGAGAAACCTATAACTTGCAGGAAAACTGAAAAGAAACGATCTTAGAACCATCAAAATCGCGTTTTAAGCGTTCTAGAAGCGATTTGAGCGTAAAAACATTCGCTAATCACGAACTAAAATCTGCCGTCATAGATCGATCACGGCCCCGTTTTAAAGCTTAAAATGATGTTTTCAGTGCTAAAGTGAACGCGTTGAGCGCAATGATGTACTGCAATCACGGACCTAAAAGAGACCTTCTAAATGGAAATTGCACATCTAGCAAATCGGGAATCATGTTTTCGGCGCTCAAACAACCGAGATGAGCGAAATAACATGTTGAAATTAGAAACCTATAACTTGCTTGTAAACTGAAAAGAAACGATCTTAGAACAATCAAAATCGCGTTTTAAGCGTCCTAGAAGAGATTTGAGCGTAAAAACATGCTCAAATCACCAACTAAAAATTGCCGTCTTAAATTGATCACGGCCCCGTTTTTGAGCTTAAAATGGTGTTTTTAGTGCTAAAGTGAACGAGTTAAGCGCATTGATGTACTGCAATCACGGACCTAAAAGAGACCTTCTAAATGGAAATTGCAGAACTTAGCAAGTCAAGAATCATGTTTTCGGCGCTCAAAGCATCGAGATGAGCGAAATAACATGTCGAAATGAGAAACCTATAACTTGCTTGTAATTTGAAAAGAAACGATCTTAGAACCATTAAAATCGCGTTTTAAGCGTTCTAGAGGCGATTTGAGCGTAAAAACATGCTCAAATCACCAACTAAAAATTGCCGTCTTAAATCGATAAGGACGACGTTTTAGAGCTTAAAATGGTGTTTTCAGTTCTAAAGTGAACGAGTTGAGCGCAATGATCTACTACAATCACGGACCTAAAAGAGACCTTCTAAATGGAAAATGCACAACTAAGCAAGTCGGGAATCATGTTTTCGGCGCTCAAACCATTGAGATGAGCGAAATAACATGTTGAAATGAGAAACCTATAACTTGCAGGAAAACTGAAAAGAAACGATCTTAGAACCATCAAAATCGCGTTTTAAGCGTTCTAGAAGCGATTTGAGCGTAAAAACATTCGCTAATCACGAACTAAAATATGCCGTCTTATATCGATCACGGCCCCGTTTTAAAGCTTAAAATGATGTTTTCAGTGCTAAAGTGAACGCGTTGAGCGCAATGATGTACTGCAATCACGGACCTAAAAGAGACCTTTTAAATGGAAATTCCACAACTTAGAAGTCGGGAATCATTTTTTCGGCGCTCAAACCATCGAGATAAGCGAAATAACATGTTGAAATGAGAAACCTATAACTTGCTTGTAAACTGAAAAGAAACGATCTTAGAACAATCAAAATCGCGTTTTAAGCGTTCTAGAAGCGATTTGAGCGTAAAAACATGCTCAAATCACCAACTGAAAATTGCCGTCTTATATCGATCACGGCCCAGTTTTAAAGCTTAAAATGATGTTTTCAGTGCTAAAGTGAACGCGTTGAGCGCAATGATGTACTGCAATCACGGACCTAAAAGAGACCTTCTAAATGGAAATTGCACATCTTAGCAAATCGGGAATCATGTTTTCGGCGCTCAATTAACCGAGATGAGCGAAATAACATGTTGAAATGAGAAACCTATAACTTGCAGGTAAACTGAAAAGAAACGATCTTAGAACAATCAAAATCGCGTTTTAAGCGTCCTAGAAGAGATTTGAGCGTAAAAACATGCTCAAATCACCAACTAAAAATTGCCGTCTTAAATTGATCACGGCCCCGTTTTTGAGCTTAAAATGGTGTTTTTAGTGCTAAAGTGAACGAGTTAAGCGCATTGATGTACTGCAATCACGGACCTAAAAGAGACCTTCTAAATGGAAATTGCAGAACTTAGCAAGTCAAGAATCATGTTTTCGGCGCTCAAAGCATCGAAATGAGCGAAATAACATGTCGAAATGAGAAACCTATAACTTGCTTGTAATTTGAAAAGAAACGATCTTAGAACCATTAAAATCGCGTTTTAAGCGTTCTAGAGGCGATTTGAGCGTAAAAACATGCTCAAATAACCAACTAAAAATTGCCGTCTTAAATCGATAAGGACGACGTTTTAGAGCTTAAAATGGTGTTTTCAGTTCTAAAGTGAACGAGTTGAGCGCAATGATATACTACAATCACGGACCTAAAAGAGACCTTCTAAATGGAAAATGCACAACTAAGCAAGTCGGGAATCATGTTTTCGGCGCTCAAACCATCGAGATGAGCGAAATAACATGTTGAAATGAGAACCTATAACTTGCTTGTAAACTGAAAAGAAACGATCTTAGAACCTTTAACATCGCGTTTTAAGCGTTCTAGAAGCGATCTGAGCGTCAAAACATGCTCAAATCACTAACTGAAAATTGCCGTCTTATATCGATCACGGCCCCGTTTTAAAGCTTAAAATGATGTTTTCAGTGCTAAAGTGAACGAGTTAAGCGCATTGAAGTACTGCAATTACGGACCTAAAAGAGACCTTCTAAATGGAAAATGCACAACTAAGCAAGTCGGGAATCATGTTTTCGGCGCTCAAAACATCGAGATGAGCGAATTAACATGTTGAAATGAGAACCTATAACTTGCTTGTAAACTGAAAAGAAACGATCTTAGAACCTTTAACATCGCGTTTTAAGCGTTTTAGAAGCGATCTGAGCGTCAAAACATGCTCAAATCACCAACTGAAAATTGCCGTTTTATATCGATCACGGCCCCGTTTTAAAGCTTAAAATGATGTTTTCAGTGCTAAAGTGAACGCGTTGAGCGCAATGATGTACTGCAATCACGGACCTAAAAGAGACCTTCTAAATGGAAATTGCTTATTTTAGCAAGTCGGGAATCATGTTTTTGGCGCTCAAACCATTGAGATGAGCGAAATAACATGTTGAAATGAGAAACCTATAACTTGCAGGAAAACTGAAAAGAAACGATCTTAGAACCATCAAAATCGCGTTTTAAGCGTTCTAGAAGCGATTTGAGCGTAAAAACATTCGCTAATCACGAACTAAAATCTGCCGTCTTAGATCGATCACGGCCCCGTTTTAAAGCTTAAAATGATGTTTTCAGTGCTAAAGTGAACGCGTTGAGCGCAATGATGTACTGCAATCACGGACTTAAAAGAGACCTTTTAAATGGAAATTCCACAACTTAGAAGTCGGGAATCATTTTTTCGGCGCTCAAACCATCGAGATGAGCGATATAACATGTTGAAATGAGAAACCTATAACTTGCTTGTAAACTGAAAAGAAACGATCTTAGAACAATCAAAATCGCGTTTTAAGCGTTCTAGAAGCGATTTGAGAGTAAAAACATGCTCAAATCACCAACTAAAAATTGCTGTCTTAAATTGATCACGGCCCCGTTTTTGAGCTTAAAATGGTGTTTTTAGTGCTAAAGTGAACGAGTTAAGCGCATTGATGTACAGCAATCACGGACCTAAAAGAGACCTTCTAAATGGAAATTGAAGAACTTAGCAAGTCAAGAATCATGTTTTCGGCGCTCAAAGCATCGAGATGAGCGAAATAACATGTTGAAATGAGAAACCTATAACTTGCTTGTAATTTGAAAAGAAACGATCTTACAACCTTTAAAATTACGTTTTAAGCGTTCTAGAAGCGATCTCAGCGTCAAAACATGCTCAAATCACTAACTGAAAATTGCCGTCTTATATCGATCACGGCCCCGTTTTAAAGCTTAAAATGATGTTTTCAGTGCTAAAGTGAACACAATGAGCGCAATGATGTACTGCAATCACGGACCTAAAAGAGACCTTCTAAATGGAAATTGCACATTTTAGCAAGTCGGGAATCTTGTTTTCGGCGCTCAAACCATTGAGATGAGCGAAATAACATGTTTAAACGAGAAACCTATAACTTGCTTGTAAACTGAAAAGAAACGATCTTAGAACAATCAAAATCGCGTTTTAAGCGTTCTAGAAGCGATTTGAGCGTAAAAACATGCTCAAATCACCAACTAAAAATTGCCGTCTTAAATTGATCACGGCCCCGTTTTTGAGGTTAAAATGGTGTTTTTAGTGCTAAAGTGAACGAGTTAAGCGCATTGATGCACAGCAATCACGGACCTAAAAGAGACCTTCTAAATGGAAATTGAAGAACTTAGCAAGTCAAGAATCATGTTTTCGGCGCTCAAAGCATCGAGATGAGCGAAATAACATGTTGAAATGAGAAACCTATAACTTGCTTGTAATTTGAAAAGAAACGATCTTAGAACCTTTAAAATCGCGTTTTAAGCGTTCTAGAAGCGATCTGAGCGTCAAAACATGCTCAAATCACCAACTGAAAATTGCCGTCTTATATCGATCACGGCCACGTTTTAAAGCTTAAAATGATGTTTTCAGGGCTAAAGTGAACGAGTTGAGCGCAATGATGTACTGAAATCACGGACCTAAAAGAGACCTTCTAAATGGAAATTGCACAACTTAGCAAGTCAACAATCATGTTTTCGCCGCTCAAATTATCGAGATGAGCGAAATAACATGTTGAAATGAGAAACCTATAACTTACTTGTAGGCTGAAAATAAACGATCTTAGAACCTTCAAAATCCCGTTTTAAGCGTTCTAGAAGCGATTTGAGCGTAAAAACATGCTCAAATAACCAACTAAAAATTGCCGCCTTAAACAGATAAGGACGACGTTTTAGAGCTTAAAATGGTGTTTTCAGTGCTAAAGTGAACGAGTTAAGCGCATTGATGTACAGCAATCACGGACCTAAAAGAGACCTTCTAAATGGAAATTGCAGAACTTAGCAATCAAGAATCATGTTTTCGGCGCTCAAACCATCGAGATGAGCGAAATAACATGTTGAAATGAGAAACCTATAACTTACTTGTAGGCTGAAAATAAACGATCTTAGAACCTTCAAAATCCCGTTTTAAGCGTTCTAGAAGCGATCTGAGCGTAAAAACATGCTCAAATAACCAACTAAAAATTGCCGCCTTAAACAGATAAGGACGACGTTTTAGAGCTTAAAATGGTGTTTTCAGTGCTAAAGTGAACGAGTTAAGCGCAATGATGTACTGCAATCACGGACCTAAAAGAGACCTTCTAAATGGAAAATGCACAACTTAGCAAATCGGGAATCTTCTTTTCGGCGCTCAAACAACCGAGATGAGCGAAATAACATGTTGAAATGAGAAACCCATAACTTTCTTGTAAACTGAAAAGAAACGATCTTAGAACAATCAAAATCGCGTTTTAAGCGTTCTAGAAGCGATTTGAGCGTAAAAACATTCGCTAATCACGAACTAAAATATTCCGTCTTAGATCGATCACGGCCCCGTTTTAAAGCTTAAAATGATGTTTTCAGTGCTAAAGTGAACGCGTTGAGCGCAATGATGTACTGCAATCACGGAACTAAAAGAGACCTTCTAAATGGAAATTCCACAACTTAGCAAGTCGGGAATCATTTTTTCGGCGCTCAAACCATCGAGATGAGCGAAATAACATGTTGAAATAGAAACCTATAACTTGCTTGTAAACTGAAAAGAAACGATCTTAGAACCTTCAACATCGCGTTTTAAGCGTTCTAGAAGCGATCTGAGCGTCAAAACATGCTCAAATCACCAACTGAAAATTGCCGTCTTATATCGATCACGGCCCCAATTTAAAGCTTAAAATGATGTTTTCAGTGCTAAAGTAAACGCGTTGAGCGCAATGATGTACTGCAATCACGGACCTAAAAGAGACCTTCTAAATGGAAATTGCACATTTTAGCAAGTCGGGAATCATGTTTTAAGCGCTCAAACCATTGAGATGAGCGAAATAACATGTTGAAATGAGAAACCTATAACTTGCAGGAAAACTGAAAAGAAACGATCTTAGAACAATCAAAATCGCGTTTTAAGCGTTCTAGAAGCGATTTGAGCGTAAAAACATGCTCAAATCACCAACTAAAAATTGCCGTCTTAAATTGATAAGGACGACGTTTTAGAGCTTAATATGGTGTTTTCAGTGCTAAAGTGAACGAGTTGAGCGCAATGATGTACTGCAATCACGGACCTAAAAGAGACCTTCTAAATGGAAAATGCACAACTAAGCAAGTCGGGAATCATTTTTTCGGCGCTCAAACCATCGAGATGAGCGAAATAACATGTTGAAATGAGAAACCTATAACTTTCTTGTAAACTGAAAAGAAACGATCTTAGAACCTTTAACATCGCGTTTTAAGTGTTCTAGAAGCGATCTGAGCGTCAAAACATGCTCAAATTACTAACTTAAAATTGCCGTCTTATATCGATCACGGCCCCGTTTTAAAGCTTAAAATGATGTTTTCAATGCTAAAGTGAACGCGTTGAGCGCAATGATGTACTGCAATCACGGACCTAAAAGAGACCTTCTAAATGGAAATTGCACATTTTAGCAAGTCGGGAATCTTATTTTCGGCGCTCAAACCATTGAGATGAGCGAAATAACATATTGAAATGAGAAACCTATAACTTTCAGGTAAACTGAAAAGAAACGATCTTAGAACAATCAAAATCGCGTTTTAAGCGTTCTAGAAGCGATTTGAGCGTAAAAACATGCTCAAATCACCAACTAAAAATTGCCGTCTTAAATTGATCACGGCCACGTTTTTGAGCTTAAAATGGTGTTTTTAGTGCTAAAGTGAACGAGTTAAGCGCATGGATGTACTGCAATCACCGACCTAAAAGAGACCTTCTAAATGGAAATTGAAGAACTTAGCAAGTCAAGAATCGTGTTTTCGGCGCTCAAAGCATCGAAATGAGCGATATAACATGTTGAAATGAGAAACCTATAACTTGCTTGTAATTTGGGAAGAAACGATCTTAGAACCATTAAAATCGCGTTTTAAGCGTTCTAGAAGCGATTTCAGCGTAAAAACATGCTCAAATCACCAACTAAAAATTGCCGTCTTAAATTGATCACGGCCCCGTTTTTGAGCTTAAAATGGTATTTTTAGTGCTAAAGTGAACGAGTTGAGCGCAATGATGTACTGCAATCACGGACCTAAAAGAGACCTTCTAAATGGAAAATGCACAACGAAGCAAGTCGGGAATCATGTTTTCGGCGCTCAAACCATCGAGATGAGCGAAATAACATGTTGAAATGAGAAACCTATAACTTGCTTGTAAACTGAAAAGAAACGATCTTAGAACCTTTAACATCGCGTTTTAAGCGTTCTAGAAGCGATTTGAGCGTAAAAACATTCGCTAATCACGAGCTAAAATCTGCCGTCTTAGATCGATCACGGCCCCATTTTAAAGCTTAAAATGATGTTTTCAGTGCTAAAGTGAACGCGTTGAGCGCAATGATGTACTGCAATCACGGACCTAAAAGAGACCTTCTAAATGGAAAATGCACAACTTAGCAAATCGGGAATCATGTTTTCGGCGCTCAAACAACCGAGATGAGCGAAATAACATGTTGAAATGAGAAACCCATAACTTGCTTGTAAACTGAAAAGAAACGATCTTAGAACCATCAAAATCGCGTTTTAAGCGTTCTAGAAGCGATTTGAGCGTAAAAACATTCGCTAATCACGAACTAAAATCTGCCGTCTTAGATCGATCACGGCCCCGTTTTAAAGCTTAAAATGATGTTTTCAGTGCTAAAGTGAACGCGTTGAGCGCAATGATGCACTGCAATCACGGAACTAAAAGAGACCTTCTAAATGGAAATTCCACAACTTAGCAAATCGGGAATCATTTTTTCGGCGCTCAAACCATCGAGATGAGCGAAATAACATGTCGAAATAGAAACCTATAACTTGCTTGTAAACTGAAAAGAAACGATCTTAGAACCTTTAACATCTTGTTTTAAGCGTTCTAGAAGCGATCTGAGCGTCAAAACATGCTCAAATCACCAACTGAAAAGTGCCGTCTTATATCGATCACGGCCCCGTTTTAAAGCTTAAAATGATGTTTTCAGTGCTAAAGTGAACACAATGAGCGCATTGATGTACTGCAATCACGGACCTAAAACAGACCTTCTAAATGGAAATTGCACATTTTAGCAAGTCGGGAATCTTGTTTTCGGCGCTCAAACCATTGAGATGAGCGAAATAACATGTTTAAACGAGAAACCTATAACTTGCTTGTAAACTGAAAAGAAACGATCTTAGAACAATCAAAATCGCGTTTTAAGCGTTCTAGAAGCGATTTGAGCGTAAAAACATGCTCAAATCACCAACTAAAAATTGCCGTCTTAAATTGATCACGGCCCCGTTTTTGAGGTTAAAATGGTGTTTTTAGTGCTAAAGTGAACGAGTTAAGCGCATTGATGTACAGGAATCACGGACCTAAAAGAGACCTTCTAAATGGAAATTGAAGAACTTAGCAAGTCAAGAATCATGTTTTCGGCGCTCAAAGCATCGAGATGAGCGAAATAACATGTTGAAATGAGAAACCTATAACTTGCTTGTAATTTGAAAAGAAACGATCTTAGAACCTTTAAAATCGCGTTTTAAGCGTTCTAGAAGCGATCTGAGCGTCAAAACATGCTCAAATCACCAACTGAAAATTGCCGTCTTATATCGATCACGGCCACGTTTTAAAGCTTAAAATGATGTTTTCAGGGCTAAAGTGAACGCGTTGAGCGCAATGATGTACTGCAATCACGGACCTAAAAGAGACCTTCTAAATGGAAATTGCACAACTTAGCAAGTCAACAATCATGTTTTCGCCGCTCAAATTATCGAGATGAGCGAAATAACATGTTGAAATGAGAAACCTATAACTTACTTGTAGGCTGAAAATAAACGATCTTAGAACCTTCAAAATCCCGTTTTTAGCGTTCTAGAAGCGATCTGAGCGTAAAAACATGCTCAAATAACCAACTAAAAATTGCCGCCTTAAACAGATAAGGACGACTTTTTAGAGCTTAAAATGGTGTTTTCAGTGCTAAAGTGAACGAGTTAAGCGCAATGATGTACTGCAATCACCGACCTAAAAGAGACCTTCTAAATGGAAAATGCACAACTTAGCAAATCGGGAATCTTCTTTTCGGCGCTCAAACAACCGAGATGAGCGAAATAACATGTTGAAATGAGAAACCCATAACTTTCTTGTAAACTGAAAAGAAACGATCTTAGAACAATCAAAATCGCGTTTTAAGCGTTCTAGAAGCGATTTGAGCGTAAAAACATTCGCTAATCACGAACTAAAATCTGCCGTCTTAGATCGATCACGGCCCCGTTTTAAAGCTTAAAATGATGTTTCCAGTGCTAAAGTGAACGCGTTGAGCGCAATGATGTACTGCAATCACGGACCTAAAAGAGACCTTCTAAATAGAAATTCCACAAGTTAGCAAGTCGGGAATCATTTTTTCGGCGCTCAAACCATCGAGATGAGCGAAATAACATGTTGAAATGAGAAACCTATAACTTGCTTGTAAACTGAAAAGAAACGATCTTAGAACAATCAAAATCGCGTTTTAAGCGTTCTAGAAGCGATTTAGCGTAAAAACATGCTCAAATCACCAACTAAAAATTGCTGTCTTAAATTGATCACGGCCCCGTTTTTGAGCTTAAAATGGTGTTTTTAGTGCTAAAGTGAACGAGTTAAGCGCATTGATGTACTGCAATCACGGACCTAAAAGAGACCTTCTAAATGGAAATTGGAGAACTTAGCAAGTCAAGAATCATGTTTTCGGCGCTCAAAGCATCGAGATGAGCGAAATAACATGTTGAAATGAGAAACCTATAACTTGCTTGTAATTTGAAAAGAAACGATCTTAGAACCATTAAAATCGCGTTTTAAGCGTTCTAGAGGCGATTTGAGCGTAAAAACATGCTCAAATCACCAACTAAAAATTGCCGTCTTAAATCGATAAGGACGACGTTTTAGAGCTTAAAATGGTGTTTTCAGTGCTAAAGTGAACGAGTTGAGCGCAATGATGTACTGCAATCACGGACCTAAAAGAGACCTTCTAAATGGAAAATGCACAACTAAGCAAGTCGGGAATCATGTTTTCGGCGCTCAAACCATCGAGATGAGCGAAATAACATGTTGAAATGAGAAACCTATAACTTGCTTGTAAACTGAAAAGAAACGATCTTAGAACCTTTAACATCGCGTTTTAAGCGTTCTAGAAGCGATCTGAGCGTCAAAACATGCTCAAATCACCAACTGAAAATTGCCGTTTTATATCGATCACGGCCCCGTTTTAAAGCTTAAAATGATGTTTTCAGTGCTAAAGTGAACGCGTTGAGCGCAATGATGTACTGCAATCACGGACCTAAAAGAGACCTTCTAAATGGAAATTGCTTATTTTAGCAAGTCGGGAATCATGTTTTTGGCGCTCAAACCATTGAGATGAGCGAAATAACATGTTGAAATGAGAAACCTATAACTTGCAGGAAAACTGAAAAGAAACGATCTTAGAACCATCAAAATCGCGTTTTAAGCGTTCTAGAAGCGATTTGAGCGTAAAAACATTCGCTAATCACGAACTAAAATCTGCCGTCTTAGATCGATCACGGCCCCGTTTTAAAGCTTAAAATGATGTTTTCAGTGCTAAAGTGAACGAGTTGAGCGCAATGATGTACTGCAATCACGGACCTAAAAGAGACCTTCTAAATGGAAAATGCACAACGAAGCAAGTCGGGAATCATGTTTTCGGCGCTCAAACCATCGAGATGAGCGAAATAACATGTTGAAATGAGAAACCTATAACTTGCTTGTAAACTGAAAAGAAACGATCTTAGAACCTTTAACATCGCGTTTTAAGCGTTCTAGAAGCGATTTGAGCGTAAAAACATTCGCTAATCACGAGCTAAAATCTGCCGTCTTAGATCGATCACGGCCCCGTTTTAAAGCTTAAAATGATGTTTTCAGTGCTAAAGTGAACGCGTTGAGCGCAATGATGTACTGCAATCACGGACCTAAAAGAGACCTTCTAAATGGAAAATGCACAACTTAGCAAATCGGGAATCATGTTTTCGGCGCTCAAACAACCGAGATGAGCGAAATAACATGTTGAAATGAGAAACCCATAACTTGCTTGTAAACTGAAAAGAAACGATCTTAGAACCATCAAAATCGCGTTTTAAGCGTTCTAGAAGCGATTTGAGCGTAAAAACATTCGCTAATCACGAACTAAAATCTGCCGTCTTAGATCGATCACGGCCCCGTTTTAAAGCTTAAAATGATGTTTTCAGTGCTAAAGTGAACGCGTTGAGCGCAATGATGCACTGCAATCACGGAACTAAAAGAGACCTTCTAAATGGAAATTCCACAACTTAGCAAATCGGGAATCATTTTTTCGGCGCTCAAACCATCGAGATGAGCGAAATAACATGTCGAAATAGAAACCTATAACTTGCTTGTAAACTGAAAAGAAACGATCTTAGAACCTTTAACATCTTGTTTTAAGCGTTCTAGAAGCGATCTGAGCGTCAAAACATGCTCAAATCACCAACTGAAAAGTGCCGTCTTATATCGATCACGGCCCCGTTTTAAAGCTTAAAATGATGTTTTCAGTGCTAAAGTGAACACAATGAGCGCAATGATGTACTGCAATCACGGACCTAAAACAGACCTTCTAAATGGAAATTGCACATTTTAGCAAGTCGGGAATCTTGTTTTCGGCGCTCAAACCATTGAGATGAGCGAAATAACATGTTTAAACGAGAAACCTATAACTTGCTTGTAAACTGAAAAGAAACGATCTTAGAACAATCAAAATCGCGTTTTAAGCGTTCTAGAAGCGATTTGAGCGTAAAAACATGCTCAAATCACCAACTAAAAATTGCCGTCTTAAATTGATCACGGCCCCGTTTTTGAGGTTAAAATGGTGTTTTTAGTGCTAAAGTGAACGAGTTAAGCGCATTGATGTACAGCAATCACGGACCTAAAAGAGACCTTCTAAATGGAAATTGAAGAACTTAGCAAGTCAAGAATCATGTTTTCGGCGCTCAAAGCATCGAGATGAGCGAAATAACATGTCGAAATGAGAAACCTATAACTTGCTTGTAATTTGAAAAGAAACGATCTTAGAACCTTTAAAATCGCGTTTTAAGCGTTCTAGAAGCGATCTGAGCGTCAAAACATGCTCAAATCACCAACTGAAAATTGCCGTCTTATATCGATCACGGCCACGTTTTAAAGCTTAAAATGATGTTTTCAGGGCTAAAGTGAACGCGTTGAGCGCAATGATGTACTGCAATCACGGACCTAAAAGAGACCTTCTAAATGGAAATTGCACAACTTAGCAAGTCAACAATCATGTTTTCGCCGCTCAAATTATCGAGATGAGCGAAATAACATGTTGAAATGAGAAACCTATAACTTACTTGTAGGCTGAAAATAAACGATCTTAGAACCTTCAAAATCCCGTTTTTAGCGTTCTAGAAGCGATCTGAGCGTAAAAACATGCTCAAATAACCAACTAAAAATTGCCGCCTTAAACAGATAAGGACGACTTTTTAGAGCTTAAAATGGTGTTTTCAGTGCTAAAGTGAACGAGTTAAGCGCAATGATGTACTGCAATCACCGACCTAAAAGAGACCTTCTAAATGGAAAATGCACAACTTAGCAAATCGGGAATCTTCTTTTCGGCGCTCAAACAACCGAGATGAGCGAAATAACATGTTGAAATGAGAAACCCATAACTTTCTTGTAAACTGAAAAGAAACGATCTTAGAACAATCAAAATCGCGTTTTAAGCGTTCTAGAAGCGATTTGAGCGTAAAAACATTCGCTAATCACGAACTAAAATCTGCCGTCTTAGATCGATCACGGCCCCGTTTTAAAGCTTAAAATGATGTTTCCAGTGCTAAAGTGAACGCGTTGAGCGCAATGATGTACTGCAATCACGGACCTAAAAGAGACCTTCTAAATAGAAATTCCACAAGTTAGCAAGTCGGGAATCATTTTTTCGGCGCTCAAACCATCGAGATGAGCGAAATAACATGTTGAAATGAGAAACCTATAACTTGCTTGTAAACTGAAAAGAAACGATCTTAGAACAATCAAAATCGCGTTTTAAGCGTTCTAGAAGCGATTTAGCGTAAAAACATGCTCAAATCACCAACTAAAAATTGCTGTCTTAAATTGATCACGGCCCCGTTTTTGAGCTTAAAATGGTGTTTTTAGTGCTAAAGTGAACGAGTTAAGCGCATTGATGTACTGCAATCACGGACCTAAAAGAGACCTTCTAAATGGAAATTGGAGAACTTAGCAAGTCAAGAATCATGTTTTCGGCGCTCAAAGCATCGAGATGAGCGAAATAACATGTTGAAATGAGAAACCTATAACTTGCTTGTAATTTGAAAAGAAACGATCTTAGAACCATTAAAATCGCGTTTTAAGCGTTCTAGAGGCGATTTGAGCGTAAAAACATGCTCAAATCACCAACTAAAAATTGCCGTCTTAAATCGATAAGGACGACGTTTTAGAGCTTAAAATGGTGTTTTCAGTGCTAAAGTGAACGAGTTGAGCGCAATGATGTACTGCAATCACGGACCTAAAAGAGACCTTCTAAATGGAAAATGCACAACTAAGCAAGTCGGGAATCATGTTTTCGGCGCTAAAACCATCGAGATGAGCGAAATAACATGTTGAAATGAGAAACCTATAACTTGCTTGTAAACTGAAAAGAAACGATCTTAGAACCTTTAACATCGCGTTTTAAGCGTTCTAGAAGCGATCTGAGCGTCAAAACATGCTCAAATCACCAACTGAAAATTGCCGTTTTATATCGATCACGGCCCCGTTTTAAAGCTTAAAATGATGTTTTCAGTGCTAAAGTGAACGCGTTGAGCGCAATGATGTACTGCAATCACGGACCTAAAAGAGACCTTCTAAATGGAAATTGCTTATTTTAGCAAGTCGGGAATCAAGTTTTTGGCGCTCAAACCATTGAGATGAGCGAAATAACATGTTGAAATGAGAAACCTATAACTTGCAGGAAAACTGAAAAGAAACGATCTTAGAACCATCAAAATCGCGTTTTAAGCGTTCTAGAAGCGATTTGAGCGTAAAAACATTCGCTAATCACGAACTAAAATCTGCCGTCTTAGATCGATCACGGCCCCGTTTTAAAGCTTAAAATGATGTTTTCAGTGCTAAAGTGAACGCGTTGAGCGCAATGATGTACTGCAATCACGGACCTAAAAGAGACCTTTTAAATGGAAATTCCACAACTTAGAAGTCGGGAATCATTTTTTCGGCGCTCAAACCATCGAGATGAGCGAAATAACATGTTGAAATGAGAAACCTATAACTTGCTTGTAAACTGAAAAGAAACGATCTTAGAACAATCAAAATCGCGTTTTAAGCGTTCTAGAAGCGATTTGAGAGTAAAAACATGCTCAAATCACCAACTAAAAATTGCTGTCTTAAATTGATCACGGCCCCGTTTTTGAGCTTAAAATGGTGTTTTTAGTGCTAAAGTGAACGAGTTAAGCGCATTGATGTACAGCCATCACGGACCTAAAAGAGACCTTCTAAATGGAAATTAAAGAACTTAGCAAGTCAAGAATCATGTTTTCGGCGCTCAAAGCATCGAGATAAGCGAAATAACATGTTGAAATGAGAAACCTATAACTTGCTTGTAATTTGAAAAGAAACGATTTTAGAACCTTTAAAATCACGTTTTAAGCGTTCTAGAAGCGATCTCAGCGTCAAAACATGCTCAAATCACTAACTGAAAATTGCCGTCTTATATCGATCACGGCCCCGTTTTAAAGCTTAAAATGATGTTTTCATGTGCTAAAGTGAACACAATGAGCGCAATGATGTACTGCAATCACGGACCTAAAAGAGACCTTCTAAATGGAAATTGCACATTTTAGCAAGTCGGGAATCTTGTTTTCGGCGCTCAAACCATTGAGATGAGCGAAATAACATGTTTAAACGAGAAACCTATAACTTGCTTGTAAACTGAAAAGAAACGATCTTAGAACAATCAAAATCGCGTTTTAAGCGTTCTAGAAGCGATTTGAGCGTAAAAACATGCTCAAATCACCAACTAAAAATTGCCGTCTTAAATTGATCACGGCCCCGTTTTTGAGGTTAAAATGGTGTTTTTAGTGCTAAAGTGAACGAGTTAAGCGCATTGATGTACAGCAATCACGGACCTAAAAGAGACCTTCTAAATGGAAATTGAAGAACTTAGCAAGTCAAGAATCATGTTTTCGGCGCTCAAAGCATCGAGATGAGCGAAATAACATGTTGAAATGAGAAACCTATAACTTGCTTGTAATTTGAAAAGAAACGATCTTAGAACCTTTAAAATCGCGTTTTAAGCGTTCTAGAAGCGATCTGAGCGTCAAAACATGCTCAAATCACCAACTGAAAATTGCCGTCTTATATCGATCACGGCCACGTTTTAAAGCTTAAAATGATGTTTTCAGGGCTAAAGTGAACGCGTTGAGCGCAATGATGTACTGCAATCACGGACCTAAAAGAGACCTTCTAAATGGAAATTGCACAACTTAGCAAGTCAACAATCATGTTTTCGCCGCTCAAATTATCGAGATGAGCGAAATAACATGTTGAAATGAGAAACCTATAACTTACTTGTAGGCTGAAAATAAACGATCTTAGAACCTTCAAAATCCCGTTTTAAGCGTTCTAGAAGCGATCTGAGCGTAAAAACATGCTCAAATAACCAACTAAAAATTGCCGCCTTAAACAGATAAGGACGACGTTTTAGAGCTTAAAATGGTGTTTTCAGTGCTAAAGTGAACGAGTTAAGCGCAATGATGTACTGCAATCACCGACCTAAAAGAGACCTTCTAAATGGAAATTGCAGAACTTAGCAATCAAGAATCATGTTTTCGGCGCTCAAAGCATCGAGATGAGCGAAATAACATGTTGAAATGAGAAACCTATAACTTACTTGTAAGCTGAAAATAAACGATCTTAGAACCTTCAAAATCCCGTTTTAAGCGTTCTAGAAGCGATTTGAGCGTATAAACATTCGCTAATCACGAACTAAAATATTCCGTCTTAGATCGATCACGGCCCCGTTTTAAAGCTTAAAATGATGTTTTCAGTGCTAAAGTGAACGCGTTGAGCGCAATGATGTACTGCAATCACGGAACTAAAAGAGACCTTCTAAATGGAAATTCCACAACTTAGCAAGTCGGGAATCATTTTTTCGGCGCTCAAACCATCGAGATGAGCGAAATAACATGTTGAAATAGAAACCTATAACTTGCTTGTAAACTGAAAAGAAACGATCTTAGAACCTTCAACATCGCGTTTTAAGCGTTCTAGAAGCGATCTGAGCGTCAAAACATGCTCAAATCACCAACTGAAAATTGCCGTCTTATATCGATCACGGCCCCAATTTAAAGCTTAAAATGATGTTTTCAGTGCTAAAGTAAACGCGTTGAGCGCAATGATGTACTGCAATCACGGACCTAAAAGAGACCTTCTAAATGGAAATTGCACATTTTAGCAAGTCGGGAATCATGTTTTAGGCGCTCAAACCATTGAGATGAGCGAAATAACATGTTGAAATGAGAAACCTATAACTTGCAGGAAAACTGAAAAGAAACGATCTTAGAACAATCAAAATCGCGTTTTAAGCGTTCTAGAAGCGATTTGAGCGTAAAAACATGCTCAAATCACCAACTAAAAATTGCTGTCTTAAATTGATCACGGCCCCGTTTTTGAGCTTAAAATGGTGTTCTCAGTGCTAAAGTGAACGAGTTAAGCGCAATGATGTACTCCAATCACCGACCTAAAAGAGACCTTCTAAATGGAAATTGCAGAACTTAGCAAGTCAAGAATCATGTTTTCGGCGCTCAAACCATCGAGAAAAGCGAAATAACATGTTGAAATGAGAAACCTATAACTTACTTGTAGGCTGAAAATAAACGATCTTAAAACCTTCAAAATCCCGTTTTAAGCGTTCTAGAAGCGATTTGAGCGTAAAAACATGCTCAAATCACCAACTAAAAATTGCCGTCTTAAATCGATAAGGACGACGTTTTAAAGCTTAAAATGGTGTTTTCAGTGCTAAAGTGAACGAGTTGAGCGCAATGATGTACTGCAATCACGGACCTAAAAGAGACCTTCTAAATGGAAAATGCACAACTAAGCAAGTCGGGAATCATGTTTTCGGCGCTCAAACCATCGAGATGAGCGAAATAACCTGTTAAAATGAGAAACCTATAACTTGCTTGTAAACTGAAAAGAAACGATCTTAGAACCTTTAACATCGCGTTTTAAGCGTTCTAGAAGCGATTTGAGCGTAAAAACATTTGCTAATCACGAACTAAAATCTGCCGTCTTAGATCGATCACGGCCCCGTTTTAAAGCTTAAAATGATGTTTTCAGTGCTAAAGTGAACGCGTTGAGCGCAATGATGTACTGCAATCACGGACCTAAAAGAGACCTTCTAAATGGAAATTGCACATTTTAGCAAGTCGGGAATCATGTTTTCGGCGCTCAAACCATTGAGATGAGCGAAATAACATGTTGAAATGAGAAACCTATAACTTGCAGGAAAACTGAAAAGAAACGATCTTAGAACAATCAAAATCGCGTTTTAAGCGTTCTAGAAGCGATTTGAGCGTGAAAACATGCTCAAATCACCAACTAAAAATTGCCGTCTTATATTGATCACGGCCCCGTTTTTGAGCTTAAAATGGTGTTTTTAGTGCTAAAATGAACGAGTTAAGCGCATTGATGTACTGCAATCACGGACCTAAAAGAGACCTTCTAAATGGAAATTGCAGAACTTAGCAAGTCAAGAATCATGTTTTCGGCGCTCAAAGCATCGAGATGAGCGAAATAACATGTTAAAATGAGAAACCTATAACTTGCTTGTAATATGAAAAGAAACGATCTTAGAACCATTAAAATCGCGTTTTAAGCGTTCTAGAGGCGATTTGAGCGTAAAAACATGCTCAAATCACCAACTAAAAATTGCCGTCTTAAATCGATAAGGACGACGTTTTAGAGCTTAATATGGTGTTGTAAGTGCTAAAGTGAACGAGTTGAGCGCAATGATGTACTGCAATCACGGACCTAAAACAGACCTTCTAAATGGAAAATGCACAACTAAGCAAGTCGGGAATCATTTTTTCGGCGCTCAAACCATCGAGATGAGCGAAATAACATGTTGAAATGAGAAACCTATAACTTGCTTGTAAACTGAAAAGAAACGATCTTAGAACCTTTAACATCGCGTTTTAAGCGTTCTAGAAGCGATTTCAGCGTAAAAACATTCGCTAATCACGAGCTAAAATCTGCCGTCTTAGATCGATCACGGCCCCGTTTTAAAGCTTAAAATGATGTTTTCAGTGCTAAAGTGAACGCGTTGAGCGCAATGATGTACTGCAATCACGGACCTAAAAGAGACCTTCTAAATGGAAATTGCACATTTTAGCAAGTCGGGAATCATGTTTTCGGCGCTCAAAACCATTGAGATGAGCGAAATAACATGTTGAAATGAGAAACCTATAACTTGCAGGAAAACTGAAAAGAAACGATCTTAGAACTATTAAAATCGCGTTTTAAGCGTTCTAGAGGCGATTTGAGCGTCAAAACATGCTCAAATCACCAACTAAAAATTGCCGTCTTAAATCGATCACGGCCCCAATTTAAAGCTTAAAATGATGTTTTCAGTGCTAAAGTAAACGCGTTGAGCGCAATGATGTACTGCAATCACGCACCTAAAAGAGACCTTCTAAATGGAAATTGCACATTTTAGCAAGTCGGGAATCATGTTTTAGGCGCTCAAACCATTGAGATGAGCGAAATAACATGTTGAAATGAGAAACCTATAACTTGCAGGAAAACTGAAAAGAAACGATCTTAGAACAATCAAAATCGCGTTTTAAGCGTTCTAGAGGCGATTTGAGCGTAAAAACATGCTCAAATCACCAACTAAAAATTGCCGTCTTAAATTGATCACGGCCCCGTTTTTGAGCTTAAAAGGGTGTTTTTAGTGCTAAAGTGAACGAGTTGAGCGCAATGATGTACTGCAATCACGGACCTAAAAGAGACCTTCTAAATGGAAAATGCACAACTAAGCAAGTCGGGAATCATGTTTTCGGCGCTCAAACCATCGAGATGAGCGAAATAACATGTTGAAATGAGAAACCTATAACTTGCTTGTAAACTGAAAAGAAACGATCTTAGAAACTTTAACATCGCGTTTTAAGCGTTCTAGAAGCGATTTGAGCGTAAAAACATTCGCTAATCACGAGCTAAAATCTGCCGTCTTAGATCGATCACGGCCCCGTTTTAAAGCTTAAAATGATGTTTTCAGTGCTAAAGTGAACGCGTTGAGCGCAATGATGTACTGCAATCACGGACCTAAAAGAGACCTTCTAAATGGAAATTGCACATTTTAGCAAGTCGGGAATCATGTTTTCGGCGCTCAAAACCATTGAGATGAGCGAAATAACATGTTGAAATGAGAAACCTATAACTTGCAGGAAAACTGAAAAGAAACGATCTTAGAACCATTAAAATCGCGTTTTAAGCGTTCTAGAGGCGATTTGAGCGTAAAAACATGCTCAAATCACCAACTAAAAATTGCCGTCTTAAATCGATAAGGACGACGTTTTAGAGCTTAATATGGTGTTTTCAGTGCTAAAGTGAACGAGTTGAGCGCAATGATGTACTGCAATCACGGACCTAAAAGGGACCTTCTAAATGGAAAATGCACAACTAAGCAAGTCGGGAATCATTTTTTCGGCGCTCAAACCATCGAGATGAGCGAAATAACATGTTGAAATGAGAAACCTATAACTTGCTTGTAAACTGAAAAGAAACGATCTTAGAACCTTTAACATCGCGTTTTAAGTGTTCTAGAAGCGATCTGAGCGTCAAAACATGCTCAAGTTACTAACTGAAAATTGCCGTCTTATATCGATCACGGCCCCGTTTTAAAGCTTAAAATGATGTTTTCAATGCTAAAGTGAACGAGTTGAGCGCAATGATGTACTGCAAGCACGGACCTAAAAGAGACCTTCTAAATGGAAATTGCACATTTTAGCAAGTCGGGAATCTTGTTTTCGGCAAACCATTGAGATGAGCGAAATAACATGTTGAAATGAGAAACCTATAACTTGCAGGTAAACTGAAAAGAAACGATCTTAGAACAATCAAAATCGCGTTTTAAGCGTTCTAGAAGCGATTTGAGCGTAAAAACATGCTCAAATCACCAACTAAAAATTGCCGTCTTAAATTGATCACGGCCACGTTTTTGAGCTTAAAATGGTGTTTTTAGTGCTAAAGTGAACGAGTTAAGCGCATTGATGTACTGCAATCACGGACCTAAAAGAGACCTTCTAAATGGAAATTGAAGAACTTAGCAAGTCAAGAATCATGTTTTCGGCGCTCAAAGCATCGAGATGAGCGAAATAACATGTTGAAATGAGAAACCTATAACTTGCTTGTAAATTGGGAAGAAACGATCTTAGAACCATTAAAATCGCGTTTTAAGCGTTCTAGAAGCGATTTCAGCGTAAAAACATGCTCAAATCACCAACTAAAAATTGCCGTCTTAAATTGATCACGGCCCCGTTTTTGAGCTTAAAATGGTGTTTTTAGTGCTAAAGTGAACGAGTTGAGCGCAATGATGTACTGCAATCACGGACCTAAAAGAGACCTTCTAAATGGAAATTGCACATTTTAGCAAGTCGGGAATCATGTTTTCGGCGCTCAAACCATTGAGATGAGCGAAATAACATGTTGAAATGAGAAACTTATAACTTGCTTGTAAACTGAAAAGAAACGATCTTAGAACAAACAAAATCGCGTTTTAAGCGTTCTAGAAGCGATTTGAGCGTAAAAACATGCTCAAATCACCAACTGAAAATTGCCGTCTTAAACAGATAAGGACGACGTTTTAGAGCTTAAAATGGTGTTTTCAGTGCTAAAGTGAACGAGTTAAGCGCAATGATGTACTGCAATAACCGACCTAAAAGAGACCTTCTAAATGGAAATTGCAGAACTTTGCAATCAAGAATCATGTTTTCAACGCTCAAACCATCGAGATGAGCGAAATAACATGTTGAAATGAGAAACCTATAACTTACTTGTAAGCTGAAAATAAACGATCTTAGAACCTTCAAAATCCCGTTTTAAGCGTTCTAGAAGCGATTTAAGCGTAAAAACATGCTCAAACCACCAACTAAAAATTGCCGTCTTAAATCGATAAGCACGACGTTTTAGAGCTTAAAATGGTGTTTTCAGTGCTAAAGTGAACCAGTTAAGCGCAATGATGTACTGCAATCACGGACCTAAAAGAGACCTTCTAAATGGAAATTGCAGAACTTAGCAAGTCAAGAATCATGTTTTCGGCGCTCAAACCATCGAGATGAGCGAAATAACATGTTGAAATGAGAAACCTATAACTTGCAGGAAAACTGAAAAGAAACGATCTTAGAACAATCAAAATCGCGTTTTAAGCATTCTAGAAGCGATTTGAGCGTAAAAACATGCTCAAATCACCAACTAAAAATTGCCGTCTTAAATTGATCACGGCCCCGTTTTTGAGCTTAAAATGGTGTTTTTAGTGCTAAAGTGAACGAGTTAAGCGCATTGATGTACTGCAATCACGGACCTAAAAGAGACCTTCTAAATGGAAATTCCACAACTTAGCAAGTCGGGAATCATTTTTTCGGCGCTCAAACCATCGAGTAAGCGAAATAACATGTTGAAATGAGAAACCTATAAGTTGCTTGTAAACTGAAAAGAAACGATCTTAGAACAATCAAAATCGCGTTTTAAGCGTTCTAGAAGCGATTTGAGCGTAAAAACATAATCAAATCACCAACTAAAAATTGCTGTCTTAAATTGATCACGGCCCCGTTTTAGAGCTTAAAATGGTGTTTTCAGTGCTAAAGTGAACGAGTTAAGCGCAATGATGTACTCCAATCACCGACCTAAAAGAGACCTTCTAAATGGAAATTGCAGAACTTAGCAAGTCAAGAATCATGTTTTCGGTGCTCAAACCATCGAGATGAGCGAAATAACATGTTGAAATGAGAAACCTATAACTTACTTGTAAGCTGAAAATAAACGATCTTAGAACCTTCAAAATCCCATTTTAAGCGTTCTAGAAGCGATTTGAGCGTAAAAAAATGCTCAAATCACCAACTAAAAATTGCCGTCTTAAATCGATAAGGACGACGTTTTAGAGCTTAAAATGGTGTTTTCAGTGCTAAAGTGAACGAGTTGAGCGAAATGATGTACTGCAATCACGGACCTAAAAGAGACCTTCTAAATGGAAAATGCACAACTAAGGAAGTCGGGAATCATGTTTTCGGCGCTCAAACAATCGAGATGAGTGAAATAACATGTTGAAATGAGAAACCTATAACTTGCTTGTAAACTGAAAAGAAACGATCTTAGAACCATCAAAATCGCGTTTTAAGCGTTCTAGAAGCGATTTTAGCGTAAAAACATTCGCTAATCACGAACTAAAATCTGCCGTCTTAGATCGATCACGGCCCCGTTTTAAAGCTTAAAATGATGTTTTCAGTGCTAAAGTGAACGCGTGAGCGCAATGATGTACTGCAATCACGGACCTAAAAGAGACCTTCTAAATGGAAATTCCACAACTTAGCAAGTCGGGAATCATTTTTTCGGCGCTCAAACCATCGAGATGAGCGAAATAACATGTTGAAATGAGAAACCTATAACTTTCTTGTAAACTGAAAAGAAACGATCTTAGAACCTTTAACATCGCGTTTTAAGTGTTCTAGAAGCGATCTGAGCGTCAAAACATGCTCAAATTACTAACTGAAAATTGCCGTCTTATATCGATCACGGCCGCGTTTGAAAGCTTAAAATGATGTTTTCAATGCTAAAGTGAACGCGTTGAGCGCAATGATGTACTGCACTCACGGACCTAAAAGAGACTTTCTAAATGGAAATTGCAGAACTTAGCAATCAAGAATCATGATTTCGGCGCTCAAACCATCGAGATGAGCGAAATAACATGTTGAAATGAGAAACCTATAACTTACTTGTAAGCTGAAAATAAACGATCTTAGAACCTTCAAAATCCCGTTTTAAGCGTTCTAGAAGCGATTTAAGCGTAAAAACATGCTCAAACCACCAACTAAAAATTGCCGTCTTAAATCGATAAGCACGACGTTTTAGAGCTTAAAATGGTGTTTTCAGTGCTAAAGTGAACGAGTTAAGCGCAATGATGTACTGCAATCACGGACCTAAAAGAGACCTTCTAAATGGAAAATGCACAACTTAGCAAATCGGGAATCTTCTTTTCGGCGCTCAAACAACCGAGATGAGCGAAATAACATGTTGAAATGAGAAACCCATAACTTTCTTGTAAACTGAAAAGAAACGATCTTAGAACAATCAAAATCGCGTTTTAAGCGTTCTAGAAGCGATTTGAGCGTAAAAACATTCGCTAATCACGAACTAAAATATTCCGTCTTAGATCGATCACGGCCCCATTTTAAAGCTTAAAATCATGTTTTCAGTGCTAAAGTGAACGCGTTGAGCGCAATGATCTACTGCAATCACGGAACTAAAAGAGACCTTCTAAATGGAAATTCCACAACTTAGCAAGTCGGGAATCATTTTTTCGGCGCTCAAACCATCGAGATGAGCGAAATAACATGTTGAAATAGAAACCTATAACTTGCTTGTAAACTGAAAAGAAACGATCTTAGAACCTTCAACATCGCGTTTTAAGCGTTCTAGAAGCGATCTGAGCGTCAAAACATGCTCAAATCACCAACTGAAAATTGCCGTCTTATATCGATCACGGCCCCAATTTAAAGCTTAAAATGATGTTTTCAGTGCTAAAGTAAACGCGTTGAGCGCAATGATGTACTGCAATCACGGACCTAAAAGAGACCTTCTAAATGGAAATTGCACATTTTAGCAAGTCGGGAATCATGTTTTAGGCGCTCAAACCATTGAGATGAGCGAAATAACATGTTGAAATGAGAAACCTATAACTTGCAGGAAAACTGAAAAGAAACGATCTTAGAACAATCAAAATCGCGTTTTAAGCGTTCTAGAAGCGATTTGAGCGTAAAAACATGCTCAAATCACCAACTAAAAATTGCCGTCTTAAATTGATCACGGCCCCGTTTTTGAGGTTAAAATGGTGTTTTTAGTGCTAAAGTGAACGAGTTAAGCGCATTGATGTACAGCAATCACGGACCTAAAAGAGACCTTCTAAATGGAAATTGAAGAACTTAGCAAGTCAAGAATCATGTTTTCGGCGCTCAAAGCATCGAGATGAGCGAAATAACATGTTGAAATGAGAAACCTATAACTTGCTTGTAATTTGAAAAGAAACGATCTTAGAACCTTTAAAATCGCGTTTTAAGCGTTCTAGAAGCGATCTGAGCGTCAAAACATGCTCAAATCACCAACTGAAAATTGCCGTCTTATATCGATCACGGCCACGTTTTAAAGCTTAAAATGATGTTTTCAGGGCTAAAGTGAACGCGTTGAGCGCAATGATGTACTGCAATCACGGACCTAAAAGAGACCTTCTAAATGGAAATTGCACAACTTAGCAAGTCAACAATCATGTTTTCGCCGCTCAAATTATCGAGATGAGCGAAATAACATGTTGAAATGAGAAACCTATAACTTACTTGTAGGCTGAAAATAAACGATCTTAGAACCTTCAAAATCCCGTTTTAAGCGTTCTAGAAGCGATCTGAGCGTAAAAACATGCTCAAATAACCAACTAAAAATTGCCGCCTTAAACAGATAAGGACGACGTTTTAGAGCTTAAAATGGTGTTTTCAGTGCTAAAGTGAACGAGTTAAGCGCAATGATGTACTGCAATCACCGACCTAAAAGAGACCTTCTAAATGGAAATTGCAGAACTTAGCAATCAAGAATCATGTTTTCGGCGCTCAAAGCATCGAGATGAGCGAAATAACATGTTGAAATGAGAAACCTATAACTTACTTGTAAGCTGAAAATAAACGATCTTAGAACCTTCAAAATCCCGTTTTAAGCGTTCTAGAAGCGATTTGAGCGTATAAACATTCGCTAATCACGAACTAAAATATTCCGTCTTAGATCGATCACGGCCCCGTTTTAAAGCTTAAAATGATGTTTTCAGTGCTAAAGTGAACGCGTTGAGCGCAATGATGTACTGCAATCACGGAACTAAAAGAGACCTTCTAAATGGAAATTCCACAACTTAGCAAGTCGGGAATCATTTTTTCGGCGCTCAAACCATCGAGATGAGCGAAATAACATGTTGAAATAGAAACCTATAACTTGCTTGTAAACTGAAAAGAAACGATCTTAGAACCTTCAACATCGCGTTTTAAGCGTTCTAGAAGCGATCTGAGCGTCAAAACATGCTCAAATCACCAACTGAAAATTGCCGTCTTATATCGATCACGGCCCCAATTTAAAGCTTAAAATGATGTTTTCAGTGCTAAAGTAAACGCGTTGAGCGCAATGATGTACTGCAATCACGGACCTAAAAGAGACCTTCTAAATGGAAATTGCACATTTTAGCAAGTCGGGAATCATGTTTTAGGCGCTCAAACCATTGAGATGAGCGAAATAACATGTTGAAATGAGAAACCTATAACTTGCAGGAAAACTGAAAAGAAACGATCTTAGAACAATCAAAATCGCGTTTTAAGCGTTCTAGAAGCGATTTGAGCGTAAAAACATGCTCAAATCACCAACTAAAAATTGCTGTCTTAAATTGATCACGGCCCCGTTTTTGAGCTTAAAATGGTGTTCTCAGTGCTAAAGTGAACGAGTTAAGCGCAATGATGTACTCCAATCACCGACCTAAAAGAGACCTTCTAAATGGAAATTGCAGAACTTAGCAAGTCAAGAATCATGTTTTCGGCGCTCAAACCATCGAGAAGAGCGAAATAACATGTTGAAATGAGAAACCTATAACTTACTTGTAGGCTGAAAATAAACGATCTTAAAACCTTCAAAATCCCGTTTTAAGCGTTCTAGAAGCGATTTGAGCGTAAAAACATGCTCAAATCACCAACTAAAAATTGCCGTCTTAAATCGATAAGGACGACGTTTTAAAGCTTAAAATGGTGTTTTCAGTGCTAAAGTGAACGAGTTGAGCGCAATGATGTACTGCAATCACGGACCTAAAAGAGACCTTCTAAATGGAAAATGCACAACTAAGCAAGTCGGGAATCATGTTTTCGGCGCTCAAACCATCGAGATGAGCGAAATAACCTGTTAAAATGAGAAACCTATAACTTGCTTGTAAACTGAAAAGAAACGATCTTAGAACCTTTAACATCGCGTTTTAAGCGTTCTAGAAGCGATTTGAGCGTAAAAACATTTGCTAATCACGAACTAAAATCTGCCGTCTTAGATCGATCACGGCCCCGTTTTAAAGCTTAAAATGATGTTTTCAGTGCTAAAGTGAACGCGTTGAGCGCAATGATGTACTGCAATCACGGACCTAAAAGAGACCTTCTAAATGGAAATTGCACATTTTAGCAAGTCGGGAATCATGTTTTCGGCGCTCAAACCATTGAGATGAGCGAAATAACATGTTGAAATGAGAAACCTATAACTTGCAGGAAAACTGAAAAGAAACGATCTTAGAACAATCAAAATCGCGTTTTAAGCGTTCTAGAAGCGATTTGAGCGTGAAAACATGCTCAAATCACCAACTAAAAATTGCCGTCTTATATTGATCACGGCCCCGTTTTTGAGCTTAAAATGGTGTTTTTAGTGCTAAAATGAACGAGTTAAGCGCATTGATGTACTGCAATCACGGACCTAAAAGAGACTTTCTAAATGGAAATTGCAGAACTTAGCAAGTCAAGAATCATGTTTTCGGCGCTCAAAGCATCGAGATGAGCGAAATAACATGTTAAAATGAGAAACCTATAACTTGCTTGTAATATGAAAAGAAACGATCTTAGAACCATTAAAATCGCGTTTTAAGCGTTCTAGAGGCGATTTGAGCGTAAAAACATGCTCAAATCACCAACTAAAAATTGCCGTCTTAAATCGATAAGGACGACGTTTTAGAGCTTAATATGGTGTTGTAAGTGCTAAAGTGAACGAGTTGAGCGCAATGATGTACTGCAATCACGGACCTAAAACAGACCTTCTAAATGGAAAATGCACAACTAAGCAAGTCGGGAATCATTTTTTCGGCGCTCAAACCATCGAGATGAGCGAAATAACATGTTGAAATGAGAAACCTATAACTTGCTTGTAAACTGAAAAGAAACGATCTTAGAACCTTTAACATCGCGTTTTAAGCGTTCTAGAAGCGATTTCAGCGTAAAAACATTCGCTAATCACGAGCTAAAATCTGCCGTCTTAGATCGATCACGGCCCCGTTTTAAAGCTTAAAATGATGTTTTCAGTGCTAAAGTGAACGCGTTGAGCGCAATGATGTACTGCAATCACGGACCTAAAAGAGACCTTCTAAATGGAAATTGCACATTTTAGCAAGTCGGGAATCATGTTTTCGGCGCTCAAAACCATTGAGATGAGCGAAATAACATGTTGAAATGAGAAACCTATAACTTGCAGGAAAACTGAAAAGAAACGATCTTAGAACTATTAAAATCGCGTTTTAAGCGTTCTAGAGGCGATTTGAGCGTCAAAACATGCTCAAATCACCAACTAAAAATTGCCGTCTTAAATCGATCACGGCCCCAATTTAAAGCTTAAAATGATGTTTTCAGTGCTAAAGTAAACGCGTTGAGCGCAATGATGTACTGCAATCACGCACCTAAAAGAGACCTTCTAAATGGAAATTGCACATTTTAGCAAGTCGGGAATCATGTTTTAGGCGCTCAAACCATTGAGATGAGCGAAATAACATGTTGAAATGAGAAACCTATAACTTGCAGGAAAACTGAAAAGAAACGATCTTAGAACAATCAAAATCGCGTTTTAAGCGTTCTAGAGGCGATTTGAGCGTAAAAACATGCTCAAATCACCAACTAAAAATTGCCGTCTTAAATTGATCACGGCCCCGTTTTTGAGCTTAAAAGGGTGTTTTTAGTGCTAAAGTGAACGAGTTGAGCGCAATGATGTACTGCAATCACGGACCTAAAAGAGACCTTCTAAATGGAAAATGCACAACTAAGCAAGTCGGGAATCATGTTTTCGGCGCTCAAACCATCGAGATGAGCGAAATAACATGTTGAAATGAGAAACCTATAACTTGCTTGTAAACTGAAAAGAAACGATCTTAGAAACTTTAACATCGCGTTTTAAGCGTTCTAGAAGCGATTTGAGCGTAAAAACATTCGCTAATCACGAGCTAAAATCTGCCGTCTTAGATCGATCACGGCCCCGTTTTAAAGCTTAAAATGATGTTTTCAGTGCTAAAGTGAACGCGTTGAGCGCAATGATGTACTGCAATCACGGACCTAAAAGAGACCTTCTAAATGGAAATTGCACATTTTAGCAAGTCGGGAATCATGTTTTCGGCGCTCAAAACCATTGAGATGAGCGAAATAACATGTTGAAATGAGAAACCTATAACTTGCAGGAAAACTGAAAAGAAACGATCTTAGAACCATTAAAATCGCGTTTTAAGCGTTCTAGAGGCGATTTGAGCGTAAAAACATGCTCAAATCACCAACTAAAAATTGCCGTCTTAAATCGATAAGGACGACGTTTTAGAGCTTAATATGGTGTTTTCAGTGCTAAAGTGAACGAGTTGAGCGCAATGATGTACTGCAATCACGGACCTAAAAGGGACCTTCTAAATGGAAAATGCACAACTAAGCAAGTCGGGAATCATTTTTTCGGCGCTCAAACCATCGAGATGAGCGAAATAACATGTTGAAATGAGAAACCTATAACTTGCTTGTAAACTGAAAAGAAACGATCTTAGAACCTTTAACATCGCGTTTTAAGTGTTCTAGAAGCGATCTGAGCGTCAAAACATGCTCAAGTTACTAACTGAAAATTGCCGTCTTATATCGATCACGGCCCCGTTTTAAAGCTTAAAATGATGTTTTCAATGCTAAAGTGAACGAGTTGAGCGCAATGATGTACTGCAAGCACGGACCTAAAAGAGACCTTCTAAATGGAAATTGCACATTTTAGCAAGTCGGGAATCTTGTT
Organism: Muricea muricata; assembly: GCA_963855995.1. NCBI lineage: Eukaryota > Metazoa > Cnidaria > Anthozoa > Malacalcyonacea > Plexauridae > Muricea > Muricea muricata. Next base: position 7,558,211 of record OY979728.1, on the reverse strand, counting down.
TTCGGCAAACCATTGAGATGAGCGAAATAACATGTTGAAATGAGAAACCTATAACTTGCAGGTAAACTGAAAAGAAACGATCTTAGAACAATCAAAATCGCGTTTTAAGCGTTCTAGAAGCGATTTGAGCGTAAAAACATGCTCAAATCACCAACTAAAAATTGCCGTCTTAAATTGATCACGGCCACGTTTTTGAGCTTAAAATGGTGTTTTTAGTGCTAAAGTGAACGAGTTAAGCGCATTGATGTACTGCAATCACGGACCTAAAAGAGACCTTCTAAATGGAAATTGAAGAACTTAGCAAGTCAAGAATCATGTTTTCGGCGCTCAAAGCATCGAGATGAGCGAAATAACATGTTGAAATGAGAAACCTATAACTTGCTTGTAAATTGGGAAGAAACGATCTTAGAACCATTAAAATCGCGTTTTAAGCGTTCTAGAAGCGATTTCAGCGTAAAAACATGCTCAAATCACCAACTAAAAATTGCCGTCTTAAATTGATCACGGCCCCGTTTTTGAGCTTAAAATGGTGTTTTTAGTGCTAAAGTGAACGAGTTGAGCGCAATGATGTACTGCAATCACGGACCTAAAAGAGACCTTCTAAATGGAAATTGCACATTTTAGCAAGTCGGGAATCATGTTTTCGGCGCTCAAACCATTGAGATGAGCGAAATAACATGTTGAAATGAGAAACTTATAACTTGCTTGTAAACTGAAAAGAAACGATCTTAGAACAAACAAAATCGCGTTTTAAGCGTTCTAGAAGCGATTTGAGCGTAAAAACATGCTCAAATCACCAACTGAAAATTGCCGTCTTAAACAGATAAGGACGACGTTTTAGAGCTTAAAATGGTGTTTTCAGTGCTAAAGTGAACGAGTTAAGCGCAATGATGTACTGCAATAACCGACCTAAAAGAGACCTTCTAAATGGAAATTGCAGAACTTTGCAATCAAGAATCATGTTTTCAACGCTCAAACCATCGAGATGAGCGAAATAACATGTTGAAATGAGAAACCTATAACTTACTTGTAAGCTGAAAATAAACGATCTTAGAACCTTCAAAATCCCGTTTTAAGCGTTCTAGAAGCGATTTAAGCGTAAAAACATGCTCAAACCACCAACTAAAAATTGCCGTCTTAAATCGATAAGCACGACGTTTTAGAGCTTAAAATGGTGTTTTCAGTGCTAAAGTGAACCAGTTAAGCGCAATGATGTACTGCAATCACGGACCTAAAAGAGACCTTCTAAATGGAAATTGCAGAACTTAGCAAGTCAAGAATCATGTTTTCGGCGCTCAAACCATCGAGATGAGCGAAATAACATGTTGAAATGAGAAACCTATAACTTGCAGGAAAACTGAAAAGAAACGATCTTAGAACAATCAAAATCGCGTTTTAAGCATTCTAGAAGCGATTTGAGCGTAAAAACATGCTCAAATCACCAACTAAAAATTGCCGTCTTAAATTGATCACGGCCCCGTTTTTGAGCTTAAAATGGTGTTTTTAGTGCTAAAGTGAACGAGTTAAGCGCATTGATGTACTGCAATCACGGACCTAAAAGAGACCTTCTAAATGGAAATTCCACAACTTAGCAAGTCGGGAATCATTTTTTCGGCGCTCAAACCATCGAGTAAGCGAAATAACATGTTGAAATGAGAAACCTATAAGTTGCTTGTAAACTGAAAAGAAACGATCTTAGAACAATCAAAATCGCGTTTTAAGCGTTCTAGAAGCGATTTGAGCGTAAAAACATAATCAAATCACCAACTAAAAATTGCTGTCTTAAATTGATCACGGCCCCGTTTTAGAGCTTAAAATGGTGTTTTCAGTGCTAAAGTGAACGAGTTAAGCGCAATGATGTACTCCAATCACCGACCTAAAAGAGACCTTCTAAATGGAAATTGCAGAACTTAGCAAGTCAAGAATCATGTTTTCGGTGCTCAAACCATCGAGATGAGCGAAATAACATGTTGAAATGAGAAACCTATAACTTACTTGTAAGCTGAAAATAAACGATCTTAGAACCTTCAAAATCCCATTTTAAGCGTTCTAGAAGCGATTTGAGCGTAAAAAAATGCTCAAATCACCAACTAAAAATTGCCGTCTTAAATCGATAAGGACGACGTTTTAGAGCTTAAAATGGTGTTTTCAGTGCTAAAGTGAACGAGTTGAGCGAAATGATGTACTGCAATCACGGACCTAAAAGAGACCTTCTAAATGGAAAATGCACAACTAAGGAAGTCGGGAATCATGTTTTCGGCGCTCAAACAATCGAGATGAGTGAAATAACATGTTGAAATGAGAAACCTATAACTTGCTTGTAAACTGAAAAGAAACGATCTTAGAACCATCAAAATCGCGTTTTAAGCGTTCTAGAAGCGATTTTAGCGTAAAAACATTCGCTAATCACGAACTAAAATCTGCCGTCTTAGATCGATCACGGCCCCGTTTTAAAGCTTAAAATGATGTTTTCAGTGCTAAAGTGAACGCGTGAGCGCAATGATGTACTGCAATCACGGACCTAAAAGAGACCTTCTAAATGGAAATTCCACAACTTAGCAAGTCGGGAATCATTTTTTCGGCGCTCAAACCATCGAGATGAGCGAAATAACATGTTGAAATGAGAAACCTATAACTTTCTTGTAAACTGAAAAGAAACGATCTTAGAACCTTTAACATCGCGTTTTAAGTGTTCTAGAAGCGATCTGAGCGTCAAAACATGCTCAAATTACTAACTGAAAATTGCCGTCTTATATCGATCACGGCCGCGTTTGAAAGCTTAAAATGATGTTTTCAATGCTAAAGTGAACGCGTTGAGCGCAATGATGTACTGCACTCACGGACCTAAAAGAGACTTTCTAAATGGAAATTGCAGAACTTAGCAATCAAGAATCATGATTTCGGCGCTCAAACCATCGAGATGAGCGAAATAACATGTTGAAATGAGAAACCTATAACTTACTTGTAAGCTGAAAATAAACGATCTTAGAACCTTCAAAATCCCGTTTTAAGCGTTCTAGAAGCGATTTAAGCGTAAAAACATGCTCAAACCACCAACTAAAAATTGCCGTCTTAAATCGATAAGCACGACGTTTTAGAGCTTAAAATGGTGTTTTCAGTGCTAAAGTGAACGAGTTAAGCGCAATGATGTACTGCAATCACGGACCTAAAAGAGACCTTCTAAATGGAAAATGCACAACTTAGCAAATCGGGAATCTTCTTTTCGGCGCTCAAACAACCGAGATGAGCGAAATAACATGTTGAAATGAGAAACCCATAACTTTCTTGTAAACTGAAAAGAAACGATCTTAGAACAATCAAAATCGCGTTTTAAGCGTTCTAGAAGCGATTTGAGCGTAAAAACATTCGCTAATCACGAACTAAAATATTCCGTCTTAGATCGATCACGGCCCCATTTTAAAGCTTAAAATCATGTTTTCAGTGCTAAAGTGAACGCGTTGAGCGCAATGATCTACTGCAATCACGGAACTAAAAGAGACCTTCTAAATGGAAATTCCACAACTTAGCAAGTCGGGAATCATTTTTTCGGCGCTCAAACCATCGAGATGAGCGAAATAACATGTTGAAATAGAAACCTATAACTTGCTTGTAAACTGAAAAGAAACGATCTTAGAACCTTCAACATCGCGTTTTAAGCGTTCTAGAAGCGATCTGAGCGTCAAAACATGCTCAAATCACCAACTGAAAATTGCCGTCTTATATCGATCACGGCCCCAATTTAAAGCTTAAAATGATGTTTTCAGTGCTAAAGTAAACGCGTTGAGCGCAATGATGTACTGCAATCACGGACCTAAAAGAGACCTTCTAAATGGAAATTGCACATTTTAGCAAGTCGGGAATCATGTTTTAGGCGCTCAAACCATTGAGATGAGCGAAATAACATGTTGAAATGAGAAACCTATAACTTGCAGGAAAACTGAAAAGAAACGATCTTAGAACAATCAAAATCGCGTTTTAAGCGTTCTAGAAGCGATTTGAGCGTAAAAACATGCTCAAATCACCAACTAAAAATTGCTGTCTTAAATTGATCACGGCCCCGTTTTTGAGCTTAAAATGGTGTTCTCAGTGCTAAAGTGAACGAGTTAAGCGCAATGATGTACTCCAATCACCGACCTAAAAGAGACCTTCTAAATGGAAATTGCAGAACTTAGCAAGTCAAGAATCATAATTTCGGCGCTCAAACCATCGAGAAGAGCGAAATAACATGTTGAAATGAGAAACCTATAACTTACTTGTAAGCTGAAAATAAACGATCTTAAAACCTTCAAAATCCCGTTTTAAGCGTTCTAGAAGCGATTTGAGCGTAAAAACAAGCTCAAATCACCAACTAAAAATTGCCGTCTTAAATCGATAAGGACGACGTTTTAAAGCTTAAAATGGTGTTTTCAGTGCTAAAGTGAACGAGTTGAGCGCAATGATGTACTGCAATCACGGACCTAAAAGAGACCTTCTAAATGGAAAATGCACAACTAAGCAAGTCGGGAATCATGTTTTCGGCGCTCAAACCATCGAGATGAGCGAAATAACCTGTTAAAATGAAAAACCTATAACTTGCTTGTAAACTGAAAAGAAACGATCTTAGAACCTTTAACATCGCGTTTTAAGCGTTCTAGAAGCGATTTGAGCGTAAAAACATTTGCTAATCACGAACTAAAATCTGCCGTCTTAGATCGATCACGGCCCCGTTTTAAAGCTTAAAATGATGTTTTCAGTGCTAAAGTGAACGCGTTGAGCGCAATGATGTACTGCAATCACGGACCTAAAAGAGACCTTCTAAATGGAAATTGCACATTTTAGCAAGTCGGGAATCATGTTTTCGGCGCTCAAACCATTGAGATGAGCGAAATAACATGTTGAAATGAGAAACCTATAATTTGCAGGAAAACTGAAAAGAAACGATCTTAGAACAATCAAAATCGCGTTTTAAGCGTTCTAGAAGCGATTTGAGCGTAAAAACATGCTCAAATCACCAACTAAAAATTGCCGTCTTAAATTGATCACGGCCCCGTTTTTGAGCTTAAAATGGTGTTTTTAGTGCTGAAATGAACGAGTTAAGCGCATTGATGTACTGCAATCACGGACCTAAAAGAGACCTTCTAAATGGAAATTGCAGAACTTAGCAAGTCAAGAATCATGTTTTCGGCGCTCAAACCATCGAGATGAGCGAAATAACATGTTGAAATCAGAAACCTATAACTTACTTGTAAGCTGAAAATAAACGATCTTAGAACCTTCAAAATCCCATTTTAAGCGTTCTAGAAGCGATTTGAGCGTAAAAAAATGCTCAAATCACCAACTAAAAATTGCCGTCTTAAATCGATAAGGACGACGTTTTAGAGCTTAAAATGGTGTTTTCAGTGCTAAAGTGAACGAGTTGAGCGAAATGATGTACTGCAATCACGGACCTAAAAGAGACCTTCTAAATGGAAAATGCACAACTAAGCAAGTCGGGAATCATGTTTTCGGCGCTCAAACCATCGAGATGAGCGAAATAACATGTTGAAATGAGAAACCTATAACTTGCTTGTAAACTGAAAAGAAACGATTTTAGAACCATCAAAATCGCGTTTTAAGCGTTCTAGAAGCGATTTTAGCGTAAAAACATTCGCTAATCACGAACTAAAATTTGCCGTCTTAGATCGATCACGGCCCCGTTTTAAAGCTTAAAATGATGTTTTCAGTGCTAAAGTGAACGCGTGAGCGCAATGATGTACTGCAATCACGGACCTAAAAGAGACCTTCTAAATGGAAATTCCACAACTTAGCAAGTCGGGAATCATTTTTTCGGCGCTCAAACCATCGAGATGAGCGAAATAACATGTTGAAATGAGAAACCTATAACTTTCTTGTAAACTGAAAAGAAACGATCTTAGAACCTTTAACATCGCGTTTTAAGTGTTCTAGAAGCGATCTGAGCGTCAAAACATGCTCAAATTACTAACTGAAAATTGCCGTCTTATATCGATCACGGCCGCGTTTTAAAGCTTAAAATGATGTTTTCAATGCTAAAGTGAACGCGTTGAGCGCAATGATGTACTGCACTCACGGACCTAAAAGAGACCTTCTAAATGGAAATTGCAGAACTTAGCAATCAAGAATCATGATTTCGGCACTCAAACCATCGAGATGAGCGAAATAACATGTTGAAATGAGAAACCTATAACTTACTTGTAAGCTGAAAATAAACGATCTTAGAACCTTCAAAATCCCGTTTTAAACGTTCTAGAAGCGATTTAAGCGTAAAAACATGCTCAAACCACCAACTAAAAATTGCCGTCTTAAATCGATAAGCTTGACGTTTTAGAGCTTAAAATGGTGTTTTCAGTGCTAAAGTGAACGAGTTAAGCGCAATGATGTACTGCAATCACGGACCTAAAAGAGACCTTCTAAATGGAAAATGCACAACTTAGCAAATCGGGAATCTTCTTTTCGGCGCTCAAACAACCGAGATGAGCGAAATAACATGTTGAAATGAGAAACCCATAACTTTCTTGTAAACTGAAAAGAAACGATCTTAGAACAATCAAAATCGCGTTTTAAGCGTTCTAGAAGCGATTTGAGCGTAAAAACATTCGCTAATCACGAACTAAAATATTCCGTCTTAGATCGATCACGGCCCCGTTTTAAAGCTTAAAATGATGTTTTCAGTGCTAAAGTGAACGCGTTGAGCGCAATGATGTACTGCAATCACGGACCTAAAAGAGACCTTCTAAATGGAAATAGCACATTTTAGGAAGTCGGGAATCTTGTTTTCGGCGCTCAAACCATTGAGATGAGCGAAATAACATGTTGAAATGAGAAACCTATAACTTGCAGGTAAACTGAAAAGAAACGATCTTAGAACAATCAAAATCGCGTTTTAAGCGTTCTAGAAGCGATTTGAGCGTAAAAACATGCTCAAATCACCAACTAAAAATTGCCGTCTTAATTTGATCACGGCCACGTTTTTGAGCTTAAAATGGTGTTTTTAGTGCTAAAGTGAGCGAGTTAAGCGCATTGATGTACTGCAATCACGGACCTAAAAGAGACCTTCTAAATGGAAATTGCACATTTTAGCAAGTCGGGAATCTTGTTTTCGGCGCTCAAACCATTGAGATGAGCGAAATGACATGTTTAAATGAGAAACCTATAACTTGCTTGTAATTTGGGAAGAAACGATCTTAGAACAATCAAAATCGCGTTTTAAGCGTTCTAGAAGCGATTTGAGCGTAAAAACATGCTCAAATCACCAACTAAAAATTGCCGTCTTAAACCGATAAGGACGACGTTTTAGAGCTTAAAATGGTGTTTTCAGTGCTAAAGTGAACGAGTTAAGCGCAATGATGTACTGCAATCACCGACCTAAAAGAGACCTTCTAAATGGAAATTGCAGAACTTAGCAAGTCAAGAATCATGTTTTCGGCGCTCAAAGCATCGAGATGAGCGAAATAACATGTTGAAATGAGAAACCTATAACTTGCAGGTAAACTGAAAAGAAACGATCTTAGAACAATCAAAATCGCGTTTTAAGTGTTCTAGAAGCGATTTGAGCGTAAAAACATGCTCAAATCACCAACTAAAAATTGCCGTCTTAAATCGATAAGGACGACGTTTTAGAGCTTAAAATGGTGTTTTCAGTGCTAAAGTGAACGAGTTAAGCGCATTGATGTACTGCAATCACGGACCTAAAAGAGACCTTCTAAATGGAAATTGAAGAACTTAGCAAGTCAAGAATCATGTTTTCGGCGCTTAAAGCATCGAGATGAGCGAAATAACATGTTGAAATGAGAAACCTATAACTTGCTTGTAGTTTGGGAAGAAACGATCTTAGAACCATTAAAATCGCGTTTTAAGCGTTCTAGAGGCGATTTGAGCGTAAAAACATGCTCAAATCACTAACTAAAAATTGCCGTCTTAAATTGATCACGGCCCCGTTTTTGAGCTTAAAATGGTGTTTTTAGTGCTGAAGTGAACGAGTTAAGCGCAATGATGTACTGCAATAACCGACCTAAAAGAGACCTTCTAAATGGAAATTGCAGAACTTAGCAAGTCAACAATCATTTTTTCGGCGCTCAAACCATCGAGATGAGCGAAATAACATGTTGAAATAGAAACATATAACTTGCTTGTAAACTGAAAAGAAACGATCTTAGAACCTTCAACATCGCGTTTTAAGCGTTCTAGAAGCGATCTGAGCGTCAAAACATGCTCAAATCACCAACTGAAAATTGCCGTCTTATATCGATCACGGCCCCAATTTAAAGCTTAAAATGATGTTTTCAGTGCTAAAGTAAACGCGTTGAGCGCAATGATGTACTGCAATCACGGACCTAAAAGAGACCTTCTAAATGGAAATTGCACATTTTAGCAAGTCGGGAATCATGTTTTAGGCGCTCAAACCATTGAGATGAGCGAAATAACATGTTGAAATGAGAAACCTATAACTTGCAGGAAAACTGAAAAGAAACGATCTTAGAACAATCAAAATCGCGTTTTAAGCGTTCTAGAAGCGATTTGAGCGTAAAAACATGCTCAAATCACCAACTAAAAATTGCTGTCTTAAATTGATCACGGCCCCGTTTTTGAGCTTAAAATGGTGTTCTCAGTGCTAAAGTGAACGAGTTAAGCGCAATGATGTACTCCAATCACCGACCTAAAAGAGACCTTCTAAATGGAAATTGCAGAACTTAGCAAGTCAAGAATCATAATTTCGGCGCTCAAACCATCGAGAAGAGCGAAATAACATGTTGAAATGAGAAACCTATAACTTACTTGTAAGCTAAAAATAAACGATCTTAAAACCTTCAAAATCCCGTTTTAAGCGTTCTAGAAGCGATTTGAGCATAAAAACATGCTCAAATCACCAACTAAAAATTGCCGTCTTAAATCGATAAGGACGACGTTTTAAAGCTTAAAATGGTGTTTTCAGTGCTAAAGTGAACGAGTTGAGCGCAATGATGTACTGCAATCACGGACCTAAAAGAGACCTTCTAAATGGAAAATGCACAACTAAGCAAGTCGGGAATCATGTTTTCGGCGCTCAAACCATCGAGATGAGCGAAATAACCTGTTAAAATGAGAAACCTATAACTTGCTTGTAAATTGAAAAGAAACGATCTTAGAACCTTTAACATCGCGTTTTAAGCGTTCTAGAAGCGATTTGAGCGTAAAAACATTTGCTAATCCCGAACTAAAATCTGCCGTCTTAGATCGATCACGGCCCCGTTTTAAAGCTTAAAATGATGTTTTCAGTGCTAAAGTGAACGCGTTGAGCGCAATGATGTACTGCAATCACGGAATTAAAAGAGACCTTCTAAATGGAAATTGCACATTTTAGCAAGTCGGGAATCATGTTTTCGGCGCTCAAACCATTGAGATGAGCGAAATAACATGTTGAAATGAGAAACCTATAACTTGCAGGAAAACTGAAAAGAAACGATCTTAGAACAATCAAAATCGCGTTTTAAGCGTTCTAGAAGCGATTTGAGCGTAAAAACATGCTCAAATCACCAACTAAAAATTGCCGTCTTAAATTCATCACGGCCCCGTTTTTGAGCTTAAAATGGTGTTTTTAGTGCTAAAATGAACGAGTTAAGCGCATTGATGTACTGCAATCACGGACCTAAAAGAGACCTTCTAAATGGAAATTGCAGAACTTAGCAAGTCAAGAATCATGTTTTCGGCGCTCAAAGCATCGAGATGAGCGAAATAACATGTTGAAATGAGAAACCTATAACTTGCTTGTAATATGAAAAGAAACGATCTTAGAACCATTAAAATCGCGTTTTAAGCGTTCTAGAGGCGATTTGAGCGTAAAAACATGCTCAAATCACCAACTAAAAATTGCCGTCTTAAATCGATAAGGACGACGTTTTAGAGCTTAATATGGTGTTTTCAGTGCTAAAGTGAACGAGTTGAGCGCAATGATGTACTGCAATCACGGACCTAAAAGAGACCTTCTAAATGGAAAATGCACAACTAAGCAATTCGGGAATCATTTTTTCGGCGCTCAAACCATCGAGATGAGCGAAATAACATGTTGAAATGAGAAACCTATAACTTGCAGGAAAACTGAAAAGAAACGATCTTAGAACAATCAAAATCGCGTTTTAAGCGTTCTAGAAGCGATTTGAGCGTAAAAACATGCTCAAATCACCAATTAAAAATTGCCGTCTTAAATTCATCACGGCCCCGTTTTTGAGCTTAAAATGGTGTTTTTAGTGCTAAAATGAACGAGTTAAGCGCATTGATGTACTGCAATCACGGACCTAAAAGAGACCTTCTAAATGGAAATTGCAGAACTTAGCAAGTCAAGAATCATGTTTTCGGCGCTCAAAGCATCGAGATGAGCGAAATAACATGTTGAAATGAGAAACCTATAACTTGCTTGTAATATGAAAAGAAACGATCTTAGAACCATTAAAATCGCGTTTTAAGCGTTCTAGAGGCGATTTGAGCGTAAAAACATGCTCAAATCACCAACTAAAAATTGCCGTTTTAAATCGATAAGGACGACGTTTTAGAGCTTAATATGGTGTTTTCATGCTAAAGTGAACGAGTTGAGCGCAATGATGTACTGCAATCACGGACCTAAAATAGACCTTCTAAATGGAAAATGCACAACTAAGGAAGTCGGGAATCATGTTTTCGGCGCTCAAACCATCGAGATGAGCGAAATAACATGTTGAAATGAGAAACCTATAACTTTCTTGTAAACTGAAAAGAAACGATCTTAGAACCTTTAACATCGCGTTTTAAGTGTTCTAGAAGCGATCTGAGCGTCAAAACATGCTCAAATTACTAACTGAAAATTGCCGTCTTATATCGATCACGGCCCCGTTTTAAAGCTTAAAATGATGTTTTCAATGCTAAAGTGAACGCGTTGAGCGCAATGATGTACTGCAATCACGGACCTAAAAGAGACCTTCTAAATGGAAATTGCACATTTTAGCAAGTCGGGAATCTTGTTTTCGGCGCTCAAACCATTGAGATGAGCGAAATAACATATTGAAATGAGAAACCTATAACTTTCAGGTAAACTGAAAAGAAACGATCTTAGAACAATCAAAATCGCGTTTTAAGCGTTCTAGAAGCGATTTGAGCGTAAAAACATGCTCAAATCACCAACTAAAAATTGCCGTCTTAAATTGATCACGGCCACGTTTTTGAGCTTAAAATGGTGTTTTTAGTGCTAAAGTGAACGAGTTAAGCGCATTGATGTACTGCAATCACCGACCTAAAAGAGACCTTCTAAATGGAAATTGAAGAACTTAGCAAGTCAAGAATCGTGTTTTCGGCGCTCAAAGCATCGAGATGAGCGATATAACATGTTGAAATGAGAAACCTATAACTTGCTTGTAATTTGGGAAGAAACGATCTTAGAACCATTAAAATCGCGTTTTAAGCGTTCTAGAAGCGATTTCAGCGTAAAAACATGCTCAAATCACCAACTAAAAATTGCCGTCTTAAATTGATCACGGCCCCGTTTTTGAGCTTAAAATGGTGTTTTTAGTGCTAAAGTGAACGAGTTGAGCGCAATGATGTACTGCAATCACGGACCTAAAAGAGACCTTCTAAATGGAAAATGCACAACTAAGCAAGTCGGGAATCATGTTTTCGGCGCTCAAACCATCGAGATGAGCGAAATAACATGTTGAAATGAGAAACCTATAACTTGCTTGTAAACTGAAAAGAAACGATCTTAGAACCTTTAACATCGCGTTTTAAGCGTTCTAGAAGCGATTTGAGCGTAAAAACATTCGCTAATCACGAGCTAAAATCTGCCGTCTTAGATCGATCACGGCCCCGTTTTAAAGCTTAAAATGATGTTTTCAGTGCTAAAGTGAACGCGTTGAGCGCAATGATGTACTGCAATCACGGACCTAAAAGAGACCTTCTAAATGGAAATTGCACATTTTAGCAAGTCGGGAATCATGTTTTCGGCGCTCAAAACCATTGAGATGAGCGAAATAACATGTTGAAATGAGAAACCTATAACTTGCAGGAAAACTGAAAAGAAACGATCTTAGAACCATTAAAATCGCGTTTTAAGCGTTCTAGAGGCGATTTGAGCGTAAAAACATGCTCAAATCACCAACTAAAAATTGCCGTCTTAAATCGATAAGGACGACGTTTTAGAGCTTAATATGGTGTTTTCAGTGCTAAAGTGAACGAGTTGAGCGCAATGATGTACTGCAATCACGGACCTAAAAGGGACCTTCTAAATGGAAAATGCACAACTAAGCAAGTCGGGAATCATTTTTTCGGCGCTCAAACCATCGAGATGAGCGAAATAACCTGTTAAAATGAGAAACCTATAACTTGCTTGTAAATTGAAAAGAAACGATCTTAGAACCTTTAACATCGCGTTTTAAGCGTTCTAGAAGCGATTTGAGCGTAAAAACATTTGCTAATCCCGAACTAAAATCTGCCGTCTTAGATCGATCACGGCCCCGTTTTAAAGCTTAAAATGATGTTTTCAGTGCTAAAGTGAACGCGTTGAGCGCAATGATGTACTGCAATCACGGAATTAAAAGAGACCTTCTAAATGGAAATTGCACATTTTAGCAAGTCGGGAATCATGTTTTCGGCGCTCAAACCATTGAGATGAGCGAAATAACATGTTGAAATGAGAAACCTATAACTTGCAGGAAAACTGAAAAGAAACGATCTTAGAACAATCAAAATCGCGTTTTAAGCGTTCTAGAAGCGATTTGAGCGTAAAAACATGCTCAAATCACCAACTAAAAATTGCCGTCTTAAATTCATCACGGCCCCGTTTTTGAGCTTAAAATGGTGTTTTTAGTGCTAAAATGAACGAGTTAAGCGCATTGATGTACTGCAATCACGGACCTAAAAGAGACCTTCTAAATGGAAATTGCAGAACTTAGCAAGTCAAGAATCATGTTTTCGGCGCTCAAAGCATCGAGATGAGCGAAATAACATGTTGAAATGAGAAACCTATAACTTGCTTGTAATATGAAAAGAAACGATCTTAGAACCATTAAAATCGCGTTTTAAGCGTTCTAGAGGCGATTTGAGCGTAAAAACATGCTCAAATCACCAACTAAAAATTGCCGTCTTAAATCGATAAGGACGACGTTTTAGAGCTTAATATGGTGTTTTCAGTGCTAAAGTGAACGAGTTGAGCGCAATGATGTACTGCAATCACGGACCTAAAAGAGACCTTCTAAATGGAAAATGCACAACTAAGCAAGTCGGGAATCATTTTTTCGGCGCTCAAACCATCGAGATGAGCGAAATAACATGTTGAAATGAGAAACCTATAACTTGCAGGAAAACTGAAAAGAAACGATCTTAGAACAATCAAAATCGCGTTTTAAGCGTTCTAGAAGCGATTTGAGCGTAAAAACATGCTCAAATCACCAATTAAAAATTGCCGTCTTAAATTCATCACGGCCCCGTTTTTGAGCTTAAAATGGTGTTTTTAGTGCTAAAATGAACGAGTTAAGCGCATTGATGTACTGCAATCACGGACCTAAAAGAGACCTTCTAAATGGAAATTGCAGAACTTAGCAAGTCAAGAATCATGTTTTCGGCGCTCAAAGCATCGAGATGAGCGAAATAACATGTTGAAATGAGAAACCTATAACTTGCTTGTAATATGAAAAGAAACGATCTTAGAACCATTAAAATCGCGTTTTAAGCGTTCTAGAGGCGATTTGAGCGTAAAAACATGCTCAAATCACCAACTAAAAATTGCCGTTTTAAATCGATAAGGACGACGTTTTAGAGCTTAATATGGTGTTTTCATGCTAAAGTGAACGAGTTGAGCGCAATGATGTACTGCAATCACGGACCTAAAATAGACCTTCTAAATGGAAAATGCACAACTAAGCAAGTCGGGAATCACGTTTTCGGCGCTCAAACCATCGAGATGAGCGAAATAACATGTTGAAATGAGAAACCTATAACTTTCTTGTAAACTGAAAAGAAACGATCTTAGAACCTTTAACATCGCGTTTTAAGTGTTCTAGAAGCGATCTGAGCGTCAAAACATGCTCAAATTACTAACTGAAAATTGCCGTCTTATATCGATCACGGCCCCGTTTTAAAGCTTAAAATGATGTTTTCAATGCTAAAGTGAACGCGTTGAGCGCAATGATGTACTGCAATCACGGACCTAAAAGAGACCTTCTAAATGGAAATTGCACATTTTAGCAAGTCGGGAATCTTGTTTTCGGCGCTCAAACCATTGAGATGAGCGAAATAACATATTGAAATGAGAAACCTATAACTTTCAGGTAAACTGAAAAGAAACGATCTTAGAACAATCAAAATCGCGTTTTAAGCGTTCTAGAAGCGATTTGAGCGTAAAAACATGCTCAAATCACCAACTAAAAATTGCCGTCTTAAATTGATCACGGCCACGTTTTTGAGCTTAAAATGGTGTTTTTAGTGCTAAAGTGAACGAGTTAAGCGCATTGATGTACTGCAATCACCGACCTAAAAGAGACCTTCTAAATGGAAATTGAAGAACTTAGCAAGTCAAGAATCGTGTTTTCGGCGCTCAAAGCATCGAGATGAGCGATATAACATGTTGAAATGAGAAACCTATAACTTGCTTGTAATTTGGGAAGAAACGATCTTAGAACCATTAAAATCGCGTTTTAAGCGTTCTAGAAGCGATTTCAGCGTAAAAACATGCTCAAATCACCAACTAAAAATTGCCGTCTTAAATTGATCACGGCCCCGTTTTTGAGCTTAAAATGGTGTTTTTAGTGCTAAAGTGAACGAGTTGAGCGCAATGATGTACTGCAATCACGGACCTAAAAGAGACCTTCTAAATGGAAAATGCACAACTAAGCAAGTCGGGAATCATGTTTTCGGCGCTCAAACCATCGAGATGAGCGAAATAACATGTTGAAATGAGAAACCTATAACTTGCTTGTAAACTGAAAAGAAACGATCTTAGAACCTTTAACATCGCGTTTTAAGCGTTCTAGAAGCGATTTGAGCGTAAAAACATTCGCTAATCACGAGCTAAAATCTGCCGTCTTAGATCGATCACGGCCCCGTTTTAAAGCTTAAAATGATGTTTTCAGTGCTAAAGTGAACGCGTTGAGCGCAATGATGTACTGCAATCACGGACCTAAAAGAGACCTTCTAAATGGAAATTGCACATTTTAGCAAGTCGGGAATCATGTTTTCGGCGCTCAAAACCATTGAGATGAGCGAAATAACATGTTGAAATGAGAAACCTATAACTTGCAGGAAAACTGAAAAGAAACGATCTTAGAACCATTAAAATCGCGTTTTAAGCGTTCTAGAGGCGATTTGAGCGTAAAAACATGCTCAAATCACCAACTAAAAATTGCCGTCTTAAATCGTTAAGGACGACGTTTTAGAGCTTAATATGGTGTTTTCAGTGCTAAAGTGAACGAGTTGAGCGCAATGATGTACTGCAATCACGGACCTAAAAGGGACCTTCTAAATGGAAAATGCACAACTAAGCAAGTCGGGAATCATTTTTTCGGCGCTCAAACCATCGAGATGAGCGAAATAACATGTTGAAATGAGAAACCTATAACTTGCTTGTAAACTGAAAAGAAACGATCTTAGAACCTTTAACATCGCGTTTTAAGTGTTCTAGAAGCGATCTGAGCGTCAAAACATGCTCAAATTACTAACTGAAAATTGCCGTCTTATATCGATCACGGCCCCGTTTTAAAGCTTAAAATGATGTTTTCAATGCTAAAGTGACGAGTTGAGCGCAATGATGTACTGCAAGCACGGACCTAAAAGAGACCTTCTAAATGGAAATTGCACATTTTAGCAAGTCGGGAATCTTGTTTTCGGCGCTCAAACCATTGAGATGAGCGAAATAACATGTTGAAATGAGAAACCTATAACTTGCAGGTAAACTGAAAAGAAACGATCTTAGAACAATCAAAATCGCGTTTTAAGCGTTCTAGAAGCGATTTGAGCGTAAAAACATGCTCAAATCACCAACTAAAAATTGCCGTCTTAAATCGATAAGGACGACGTTTTAGAGCTTAATATGGTGTTTTCAGTGCTAAAGTGAACGAGTTGAGCGCAATGATGTACTGCAATCACGGACCTAAAAGGGACCTTCTAAATGGAAAATGCACAACTAAGCAAGTCGGGAATCATTTTTTCGGCGCTCAAACCATCGAGATGAGCGAAATAACATGTTGAAATGAGAAACCTATAACTTGCTTGTAAACTGAAAAGAAACGATCTTAGAACCTTTAACATCGCGTTTTAAGTGTTCTAGAAGCGATCTGAGCGTCAAAACATGCTCAAATTACTAACTGAAAATTGCCGTCTTATATCGATCACGGCCCCGTTTTAAAGCTTAAAATGATGTTTTCAATGCTAAAGTGACGAGTTGAGCGCAATGATGTACTGCAAGCACGGACCTAAAAGAGACCTTCTAAATGGAAATTGCACATTTTAGCAAGTCGGGAATCTTGTTTTCGGCGCTCAAACCATTGAGATGAGCGAAATAACATGTTGAAATGAGAAACCTATAACTTGCAGGTAAACTGAAAAGAAACGATCTTAGAACAATCAAAATCGCGTTTTAAGCGTTCTAGAAGCGATTTGAGCGTAAAAACATGCTCAAATCACCAACTAAAAATTGCCGTCTTAAATTGATCACGGCCACGTTTTTGAGCTTAAAATGGTGTTTTTAGTGCTAAAGTGAACGAGTTAAGCGCATTGATGTACTGCAATCACGGACCTAAAAGAGACCTTCTAAATGGAAATTGAAAAACTTAGCAAGTCAAGAATCATGTTTTCGGCGCTCAAAGCATCGAGATGAGCGAAATAACATGTTGAAATGAGAAACCTATAACTTGCTTGTAATTTGGGAAGAAACGATCTTAGAACCAATAAAATCGCGTTTTAAGCGTTCTAGAAGCGATTTCAGCGTAAAAACATGCTCAAATCACCAACTAAAAATTGCCGTCTTAAATTGATCACGGCCCCGTTTTTCAGCTTAAAATGGTGTTTTTAGTGCTAAAGTGAACGAGTTGAGCGCAATGATGTACTGCAATCACGGACCTAAAAGAGACCTTCTAAATGGAAATTGCACATTTTAGCAAGTCGGGAATCATGTTTTCGGCGCTCAAACCATTGAGATGAGCGAAATAACATGTTGAAATGAGAAACTTATAACTTGCTTGTAAACTGAAAAGAAACGATCTTAGAACAAACAAAATCGCGTTTTAAGCGTTCTAGAAGCGATTTGAGCGTAAAAACATGCTCAAATCACCAACTGAAAATTGCCGTCTTAAACAGATAAGGACGACGTTTTAGAGCTTAAAATGGTGTTTTCAGTGCTAAAGTGAACGAGTTAAGCGCAATGATGTACTGCAATAACCGACCTAAAAAAGACCTTCTAAATGGAAATTGCAGAACTTTGCAATCAAGAATCATGTTTTCAACGCTCAAACCATCGAGATGAGCGAAATAACATGTTGAAATGAGAAACCTATAACTTACTTGTAAGCTGAAAATAAACGATCTTAGAACCTTCAAAATCCCGTTTTAAGCGTTCTAGAAGCGATTTAAGCGTAAAAACATGCTCAAACCACCAACTAAAAATTGCCGTCTTAAATCGATAAGCACGACGTTTTAGAGCTTAAAATGGTGTTTTCAGTGCTAAAGTGAACCAGTTAAGCGCAATGATGTACTGCAATCACGGACCTAAAAGAGACCTTCTAAATGGAAAATGCACAACTTAGCAAATCGGGAATCTTCTTTTCGGCGCTCAAACAACCGAGATGAGCGAAATAACATGTTGAAATGAGAAACCCATAACTTGCTTGTAAACTGAAAAGAAACGATCTTAGAACCATCAAAATCGCGTTTTAAGCGTTCTAGAAGCGATTTGAGAGTAAAAACATTCGCTAATCACGAACTAAAATCTGCCGTCTTAGATCGATCACGGCCCCGTTTTAAAGCTTAAAATGATGTTTTCAGTGCTAAAGTGAACGCGTTGAGCGCAATGATGCACTGCAATCACGGAACTAAAAGAGACCTTCTAAATGGAAATTCCACAACTTAGCAAATCGGGAATCATTTTTTCGGCGCTCAAACCATCGAGATGAGCGAAATAACATGTTGAAATAGAAACCTATAACCTGCTTGTAAACTGAAAAGAAACGATCTTAGAACCTTTAACATCGCGTTTTAAGCGTTCTAGAAGCGATCTGAGCGTCAAAACATGCTCAAATCACCAACTGAAAATTGCCGTCTTATATCGATAACGGCCCCGTTTTAAAGCTTTAAATGATGTTTTCAGTGCTAAAGTAAACGCGTTGAGCGCAATGATGTACTGCAATCACGGACCTAAAAGAGACCTTCTAAATGGAAATTGCACATTTTAGCAAGTCGGGAATCATGTTTTCGGCGCTCAAACCATTGAGATGAGCGAAATAACATGTTGAAATGAGAAACCTATAACTTGCAGGAAAACTGAAAAGAAACGATCTTAGAACAATCAAAATCGCGTTTTAAGCATTCTAGAAGCGATTTGAGCGTAAAAACATGCTCAAATCACAAACTAAAAATTGCCGTCTTAAATTGATCACGGCCCCGTTTTAGAGCTTAAAATGTTGTTTTCAGTGCAAAAGTGAACGAGTTAAGCGCAATGATGTACTCCAATCACCGACCTAAAAGAGACCTTCTAAATGGAAATTGCAGAACTTAGCAAGTCAAGAATCATGTTTTCGGCGCTCAAACCATCGAGATGAGCGAAATAACATGTTGAAATGAGAAACCTATAACTTGCTTGTAAACTGAAAAGAAACGATCTTAGAACCTTTAACATCGCGTTTTAAGTGTTCTAGAAGCGATCTGAGCGTCAAAACATGCTCAAATTACTAACTGAAAATTGCCGTCTTATATCGATCACGGCCCCGTTTTAAAGCTTAAAATGATGTTTTCAATGCTAAAGTGACGAGTTGAGCGCAATGATGTACTGCAAGCACGGACCTAAAAGAGACCTTCTAAATGGAAATTGCACATTTTAGCAAGTCGGGAATCTTGTTTTCGGCGCTCAAACCATTGAGATGAGCGAAATAACATGTTGAAATGAGAAACCTATAACTTGCAGGTAAACTGAAAAGAAACGATCTTAGAACAATCAAAATCGCGTTTTAAGCGTTCTAGAAGCGATTTGAGCGTAAAAACATGCTCAAATCACCAACTAAAAATTGCCGTCTTAAATTGATCACGGCCACGTTTTTGAGCTTAAAATGGTGTTTTTAGTGCTAAAGTGAACGAGTTAGGCGCATTGATGTACTGCAATCACGGACCTAAAAGAGACCTTCTAAATGGAAATTGAAAAACTTAGCAAGTCAAGAATCATGTTTTCGGCGCTCAAAGCATCGAGATGAGCGAAATAACATGTTGAAATGAGAAACCTATAACTTGCTTGTAATTTGGGAAGAAACGATCTTAGAACCAATAAAATCGCGTTTTAAGCGTTCTAGAAGCGATTTCAGCGTAAAAACATGCTCAAATCACCAACTAAAAATTGCCGTCTTAAATTGATCACGGCCCCGTTTTTGAGCTTAAAATGGTGTTTTTAGTGCTAAAGTGAACGAGTTGAGCGCAATGATGTACTGCAATCACGGACCTAAAAGAGACCTTCTAAATGGAAATTGCACATTTTAGCAAGTCGGGAATCATGTTTTCGGCGCTCAAACCATTGAGATGAGCGAAATAACATGTTGAAATGAGAAACTTATAACTTGCTTGTAAACTGAAAAGAAACGATCTTGGAACAAACAAAATCGCGTTTTAAGCGTTCTAGAAGCGATTTGAGCGTAAAAACATGCTCAAATCACCAACTGAAAATTGCCGTCTTAAACAGATAAGGACGACGTTTTAGAGCTTAAAATGGTGTTTTCAGTGCTAAAGTGAACGAGTTAAGCGCAATGATGTACTGCAATAACCGACCTAAAAGAGACCTTCTAAATGGAAATTGCAGAACTTTGCAATCAAGAATCATGTTTTCAACGCTCAAACCATCGAGATGAGCGAAATAACATGTTGAAATGAGAAACCTATAACTTACTTGTAAGCTGAAAATAAACGATCTTAGAACCTTCAAAATCCCGTTTTAAGCGTTCTAGAAGCGATTTAAGCGTAAAAACATGCTCAAACCACCAA
This sequence comes from Muricea muricata, assembly GCA_963855995.1. Lineage (NCBI taxonomy): Eukaryota > Metazoa > Cnidaria > Anthozoa > Malacalcyonacea > Plexauridae > Muricea > Muricea muricata. The sequence goes on along the minus strand of OY979728.1, from coordinate 7,538,045 downwards.
CTAAAAATTGCCGTCTTAAATCGATAAGCACGACGTTTTAGAGCTTAAAATGGTGTTTTCAGTGCTAAAGTGAACCAGTTAAGCGCAATGATGTACTGCAATCACGGACCTAAAAGAGACCTTCTAAATGGAAAATGCACAACTTAGCAAATCGGGAATCTTCTTTTCGGCGCTCAAACAACCGAGATGAGCGAAATAACATGTTGAAATGAGAAACCCATAACTTGCTTGTAAACTGAAAAGAAACGATCTTAGAACCATCAAAATCGCGTTTTAAGCGTTCTAGAAGCGATTTGAGAGTAAAAACATTCGCTAATCACGAACTAAAATCTGCCGTCTTAGATCGATCACGGCCCCGTTTTAAAGCTTAAAATGATGTTTTCAGTGCTAAAGTGAACGCGTTGAGCGCAATGATGCACTGCAATCACGGAACTAAAAGAGACCTTCTAAATGGAAATTCCACAACTTAGCAAATCGGGAATCATTTTTTCGGCGCTCAAAGCATCGAGATGAGCGAAATAACATGTTGAAATAGAAACCTATAACCTGCTTGTAAACTGAAAAGAAACGATCTTAGAACCTTTAACATCGCGTCTTAAGCGTTCTAGAAGCGATCTGAGCGTGAAAACATGCTCAAATCACCAACTGAAAATTGCCGTCTTATATCGATAACGGCCCCGTTTTAAAGCTTTAAATGATGTTTTCAGTGCTAAAGTAAACGCGTTGAGCGCAATGATGTACTGCAATCACGGACCTAAAAGAGACCTTCTAAATGGAAATTGCACATTTTAGCAAGTCGGGAATCATGTTTTCGGCGCTCAAACCATTGAGATGAGCGAAATAACATGTTGAAATGAGAAACCTATAACTTGCAGGAAAACTGAAAAGAAACGATCTTAGAACAATCAAAATCGCGTTTTAAGCATTCTAGAAGCGATTTGAGCGTAAAAACATGCTCAAATCACAAACTAAAAATTGCCGTCTTAAATTGATCACGGCCCCGTTTTAGAGCTTAAAATGTTGTTTTCAGTGCTAAAGTGAACGAGTTAAGCGCAATGATGTACTCCAATCACCGACCTAAAAGAGACCTTCTAAATGGAAATTGCAGAACTTAGCAAGTCAAGAATCATGTTTTCGGCGCTCAAACCATCGAGATGAGCGAAATAACATGTTGAAATGAGAAACCTATAACTTACTTGTAAGCTGAAAATAAACGATCTTAGAACCTTCAAAATCCCATTTTAAGCGTTCTAGAAGCGATTTGAGCGTAAAAAAATGCTCAAATCACCAACTAAAAATTGCCGTCTTAAATCGATAAGGACGACGTTTTAGAGCTTAAAATGGTGTTTTCAGTGCTAAAGTGAACGAGTTGAGCGAAATGATGTACTGCAATCACGGACCTAAAAGAGACCTTCTAAATGGAAAATGCACAACTAAGCAAGTCGGGAATCATGTTTTCGGCGCTCAAACCATCGAGATGAGCGAAATAACATGTTGAAATGAGAAACTTATAACTTGCTTGTAAACTGAAAAGAAACGATCTTAGAACAAACAAAATCGCGTTCTAAGCGTTCTAGAAGCGATTTGAGCGTAAAAACATGCTCAAATCACCAACTGAAAATTGCCGTCTTAAACAGATAAGGACGACGTTTTAGAGCTTAAAATGGTGTTTTCAGTGCTAAAGTGAACGAGTTAAGCGCAATGATGTACTGCAATAACCGACCTAAAAGAGACCTTCTAAATGGAAATTGCAGAACTTTGCAATCAAGAATCATGTTTTCAACGCTCAAACCATCGAGATGAGCGAAATAACATGTTGAAATGAGAAACCTATAACTTACTTGTAAGCTGAAAATAAACGATCTTAGAACCTTCAAAATCCCGTTTTAAGCGTTCTAGAAGCGATTTAAGCGTAAAAACATGCTCAAACCACCAACTAAAAATTGCCGTCTTAAATCGATAAGCACGACGTTTTAGAGCTTAAAATGGTGTTTTCAGTGCTAAAGTGAACCAGTTAAGCGCAATGATGTACTGCAATCACGGACCTAAAAGAGACCTTCTAAATGGAAAATGCACAACTTAGCAAATCGGGAATCTTCTTTTCGGCGCTCAAACAACCGAGATGAGCGAAATAACATGTTGAAATGAGAAACCCATAACTTGCTTGTAAACTGAAAAGGAACGATCTTAGAACCATCAAAATCGCGTTTTAAGCGTTCTAGAAGCGATTTGAGAGTAAAAACATTCGCTAATCACGAACTAAAATCTGCCGTCTTAGATCGATCACGGCCCCGTTTTAAAGCTTAAAATGATGTTCTCAGTGCTAAAGTGAACGCGTTGAGCGCAATGATGCACTGCAATCACGGAACTAAAAGAGACCTTCTAAATGGAAATTCCACAACTTAGCAAATCGGGAATCATTTTTTCGGCGCTCAAACCATCGAGATGAGCGAAATAACATGTTGAAATAGAAACCTATAACTTGCTTGTAAACTGAAAAGAAACGATCTTAGAACCTTTAACATCGCGTTTTAAGCGTTCTAGAAGCGATCTGAGCGTCAAAACATGCTCAAATCACCAACTGAAAATTGCCGTCTTATATCGATAACGGCCCCGTTTTAAAGCTTTAAATGATGTTTTCAGTGCTAAAGTAAACGCGTTGAGCGCAATGATGTACTGCAATCACGGACCTAAAAGAGACCTTCTAAATGGAAATTGCACATTTTAGCAAGTCGGGAATCATGTTTTCGGCGCTCAAACCATTGAGATGAGCGAAATAACATGTTGAAATGAGAAACCTATAACTTGCAGGAAAACTGAAAAGAAACGATCTTAGAACAATCAAAATCGCGTTTTAAGCATTCTAGAAGCGATTTGAGCGTAAAAACATGCTCAAATCAAAAACTAAAAATTGCCGTCTTAAATTGATCACGGCCCCGTTTTAGAGCTTAAAATGGTGTTTTCAGTGCTAAAGTAAACGAGTTAAGCGCAATGATGTACTCCAATTACCGACCTAAAAGAGACCTTCTAAATGGAAATTGCAGAACTTAGCAAGTCAAGAATCATGTTTTCGGCGCTCAAACCATCGAGATGAGCGAAATAACATGTTGAAATGAGAAACCTATAACTTACTTGTAAGCTGAAAATAAACGATCTTAGAACCTTCAAAATCCCATTTTAAGCGTTCTAGAAGCGATTTGAGCGTAAAAAAATGCTCAAATCACCAACTAAAAATTGCCGTCTTAAATCGATAAGGACGACGTTTTAGAGCTTAAAATGGTGTTTTCAGTGCTAAAGTGAACGAGTTGAGCGAAATGATGTACTGCAATCACGGACCTAAAAGAGACCTTCTAAATGGAAAATGCACAACTAAGCAAGTCGGGAATCATGTTTTCGGCGCTCAAACCATCGAGATGAGCGAAATAACATGTTGAAATGAGAAACTTATAACTTGCTTGTAAACTGAAAAGAAACGATCTTGGAACAAACAAAATCGCGTTCTAAGCGTTCTAGAAGCGATTTGAGCGTAAAAACATGCTCAAATCACCAACTGAAAATTGCCGTCTTAAACAGATAAGGACGACGTTTTAGAGCTTAAAATGGTGTTTTCAGTGCTAAAGTGAACGAGTTAAGCGCAATGATGTACTGCAATAACCGACCTAAAAGAGACCTTCTAAATGGAAATTGCAGAACTTTGCAATCAAGAATCATGTTTTCAACGCTCAAACCATCGAGATGAGCGAAATAACATGTTGAAATGAGAAACCTATAACTTACTTGTAAGCTGAAAATTAACGATCTTAGAACCTTCAAAATCCCGTTTTAAGCGTTCTAGAAGCGATTTAAGCGTAAAAACATGCTCAAACCACCAACTAAAAATTGCCGTCTTAAATCGATAAGCACGACGTTTTAGAGCTTAAAATGGTGTTTTCAGTGCTAAAGTGAACCAGTTAAGCGCAATGATGTACTGCAATCACGGACCTAAAAGAGACCTTCTAAATGGAAAATGCACAACTTAGCAAATCGGGAATCATGTTTTCGGCGCTCAAACAACCGAGATGAGCGAAATAACACGTTGAAATGAGAAACCCATAACTTGCTTGTAAACTGAAAAGAAACGATCTTAGAACCATCAAAATCGCGTTTTAAGCGTTCTAGAAGCGATTTGAGCGTAAAAACATTCGCTAATCACGAACTAAAATCTGCCGTCTTAGATCGATCACGGCCCCGTTTTAAAGCTTAAAATGATGTTTTCAGTGCTAAAGTGAACGCGTTGAGCGCAATGATGCATTGCAATCACGGAACTAAAAGATACCTTCTAAATGGAAATTCCACAACTTAGCAAATCGGGAATCATTTTTTCGGCGCTCAAACCATCGAGATGAGCGAAATAACATGTTGAAATAGAAACCTATAACTTGCTTGTAAACTGAAAAGAAACGATCTTAGAACCTTTAACATCGCGTTTTAAGCGTTCTAGAAGCGATCTGAGCGTCAAAACATGCTCAAATCACCAACTGAAAATTGCCGTCTTATATCGATAACGGCCCCGTTTTAAAGCTTTAAATGATGTTTTCAGTGCTAAAGTAAACGCGTTGAGCGCAATGATGTACTGCAATCACGGACCGAAAAGAGACCTTCTAAATGGAAATTGCACATTTTAGCAAGTCGGGAATCATGTTTTCGGCGCTCAAACCATTGAGATGAGCGAAATAACATGTTGAAATGAGAAACCTATAACTTGCAGGAAAACTGAAAAGAAACGATCTTAGAACAATCAAAATCGCGTTTTAAGCATTCTAGAAGCGATTTGAGCGTAAAAACATGCTCAAATCACAAACTAAAAATTGCCGTCTTAAATTGATCACGGCCCCGTTTTAGAACTTAAAATGGTGTTTTCAGTGCTAAAGTGAACGAGTTAAGCGCAATGATGTACTCCAATCACCGACCTAAAAGAGACCTTCTAAATGGAAATTGCAGAACTTAGCAAGTCAAGAATCATGTTTTCGGCGCTCAAACCATCGAGATGAGCGAAATAACATGTTGAAATGAGAAACCTATAACTTACTTGTAAGCTGAAAATAAACGATCTTAGAACCTTCAAAATCCCATTTTAAGCGTTCTAGAAGCGATTTGAGCGTAAAAAAATGCTCAAATCACCAACTAAAAATTGCCGTCTTAAATCGATAAGGACGACGTTTTAGAGCTTAAAATGGTGTTTTCAGTGCTAAAGTGAACGAGTTGAGCGAAATGATGTACTGCAATCACGGACCTAAAAGAGACCTTCTAAATGGAAAATGCACAACTAAGCAAGTCGGGAATCATGTTTTCGGCGCTCAAACCATCGAGATGAGCGAAATAACATGTTGAAATGAGAAACCTATAACTTGCTTGTAAACTGAAAAGAAACGATCTTAGAACCATCAAAATCGCGTTTTAAGCGTTCTAGAAGCGATTTTAGCGTAAAAACATTCGCTAATCACGAACTAAAATCTGCCGTCTTAGATCGATCACGGCCCCGTTTTAAAGCTTAAAATGATGTTTTCAGTGCTAAAGTGAACGCGTTGAGCGCAATGATGTACTGCAATCACGGACCTAAAAGAGACCTTCTAAATGGAAATTCCACAACTTAGCAAGTCGGGAATCATTTTTTCGGCGCTCAAACCATCGAGATGAGCGAAATACCATGTTGAAATGAGAAACCTATAACTTGCTTGTAAACTGAAAAGAAACGATCTTAGAACAATCAAAATCGCGTTTTAAGCGTTCTAGAAGCGATTTGAGCGTAAAAACATGCTCAAATCGCCAACTAAAAATTGCTGTCTTAAATTGATCACGGCCCCATTTTTGAGCTTAAAATGGTGTTCTCAGTGCTAAAGTGAACGAGTTAAGCGCAATGATGTACTCCAATCACCGACCTAAAAGAGACCTTCTAAATGGAAATTGCAGAACTTAGCAAGTCAAGAATCATGTTTTCGGCGCTCAAACCATCGAGATGAGCGAAATAACATGTTGAAATGAGAAACCTATAACTTACTTGTAATTTGAAAATAAACGATCTTAGAACCTTCAAAATCCCATTTTAAGCGTTCTAGAAGCGATTTGAGCGTAAAAAAATGCTCAAATCACCAACTAAAAATTGCCGTCTTAAATCGATAAGGACGACGTTTTAGAGCTTAAAATGGTGTTTTCAGTGCTAAAGTGAACGAGTTGAGCGAAATGATGTACTGCAATCACGGACCTAAAAGAGACCTTCTAAATGGAAAATGAAGAACTAAGCAAGTCGGGAATCATGTTTTCGGCGCTCAAACAATCGAGATGAGCGAAATAACATGTTGAAATGAGAAACCTATAACTTGCTTGTAAACTTAAAAGAAACGATCTTAGAACCATCAAAATCGCGTTTTAAGCGTTCTAGAAGCGATTTTAGCGTAAAGACATTCGCTAATCACGAACTAAAATCTGCCGTCTTAGATCGATCACGGCCCCGTTTTAAAGCTTAAAATGATGTTTTCAGTGCTAAAGTGAACGCGTTGAGCGCAATGATGTACTGCAATCACGGACCTAAAAGAGACCTTCTAAATGGAAATTCCACAACTTAGCAAGTCGGAATCATTTTTTCGGCGCTCAAACCATCGAGATGAGCGAAATACCATGTTGAAATGAGAAACCTATAACTTGCTTGTAAACTGAAAAGAAACGATCTTAGAACAATCAAAATCGCGTTTTAAGCGTTCTAGAAGCGATTTGAGCGCAAAAACATGCTCAAATCGGCAACTAAAAATTGCTGTCTTAAATTGATCACGGCCCCGTTTTTGAGCTTAAAATGGTGTTCTCAGTGCTAAAGTGAACGAGTTAAGCGGAATGATGTACTCCAATCACCGACCTAAAAGAGACCTTCTAAATGGAAATTGCAGAACTTAGAAATTCAAGAATCATGTTTTCGGCGCTCAAACCATCGAGAAGAGCGAAATAACATGTTGAAACGAGAAACCTATAACTTACTTGTAAGCTGAAAATAAACGATCTTAAAACCTTCAAAATCCCGTTTTAAGCGTTCTAGAAGCGATTTGAGCGTAAAAACATGCTCAAATCACCAACTAAAAATTGCCGTCTTAAATCGATAAGGAAGACGTTTTAGAGCTTAAAATGGTGTTTTCAGTGCTAAAGTGAACGAGTTGGGCGCAATGATGTACAGCAATCACGGACCTAAAAGAGACCTTCTAAATGGAAAATGCACAATAAGCAAGTCGGGAATCATGTTTTCGGCGCTCAAACCATCGAGATGAGCGAAATAACATGTTCAAATGAGAAACCTATAACTTGCTTGTAAACTGAAAAGAAACGATCTTAGAACCTTTAACATCGCGTTTTAAGCGTTCTAGAAGCGATCTGAGCGTCAAAACATGCTCAAATCACTAACTGAAAATTGCCGTCTTATATCGATCACGGCCCCGTTTTAAAGCTTAAAATGATGTTTTCAGTGATAAAGTGAACGAGTTAAGCGCATTGATGTACTGCAATCACGGACCTAAAAGAGACCTTCTAAATGGAAAATGCACAACTAAACAAGTCGGGAATCATGTTTTCGGCGCTCAAACCATCGAGATGAGCGAAATAACCTGTTGAAATGAGAAACCTATAACTTTCTTGTAAACTGAAAAGAAACGATCTTAGAACCTTTAACATCGCGTTTTAAGCGTTCTAGAAGCGATTTGAGCATAAAAACATTCGCTAATCACGAACTAAAATCTGCCGTCTTAGATCGATCACGGCTTCGTTTTAAAGCTTAAAGTGATGTTTTCAGTGCTAAAGTGAACGCGTTGAGCGCAATGATGTACTGCAATCACGGACCTAAAAGAGACCTTCTAAATGGAAATTGCACATTTTAGCAAGTCGGGAATCATGTTTTCGGCGTTCAAACCATTGAGATGAGTGAAATAACATGTTGAAATGAGAAACCTATAACTTGCAGGAAAACTGAAAAGAAACGATCTTAGAACAATCAAAATCGCGTTTTAAGCGTTCTAGAAGCGATTTGAGCGTAAAAACATGCTCAAATCACCAACTAAAAATTGCCGTCTTAATTTGATCACGGCCTCGTTTTAGAGCTTAAAATGGTGTTTTCAGTGCTAAAGTGAACGAGTTGAGCGCAATGATGTACTGCAATCACCGACCTAAAAGAGACCTTCTAAATGGAAATTGCAGAACTTAGCAAGTCAAGGATCATGTTTTCGGCACTCAAACCATCGAGATGAGCGAAATAACATGTTGAAATGAGAAACCTATAACTTACTTGTAAGCTGAAAATAAACGATCTTAGAACCTTCAAAATCCCGTTTTAAGCGTTCTAGAAGCGATTTAAGCGTAAAAACATGCTCAAACCACCAACTAAAAATTGCCGTCTTAAATCGATAAGCACGACGTTTTAGAGCTTAAAATGGTGTTTTCAGTGCTAAAGTGAACGAGTTAAGCGCAATGATGTACTGCAATCACGGACCTAAAAGAGACCTTCTAAATGGAAATTCCACAACTTAGCAAGTCGGGAATCATTTTTTCGGCGCTCAAACCATCGAGATGAGCGAAATAACATGTTGAAATGAGAAACCTATAACTTGCTAGTAAACATAAAAGAAACGATCTTAGAACAATCAAAATCGCGTTTTAAGCGTTCTAGAAGCGATTTGAGCGTAAAAACATGCTCAAATCACCAACTAAAAATTGCTGTCTTAAATTGATCACGGCCCCGTTTTAGAGCTTAAAATGGTGTTCTCAGTGCTAAAGTGAACGACTTGAGCGCAATGATGTACTGCAATCACGGACCTAAAAGAGACCTTCTAAATGGAAAATGCACAACTAACCAAGTCGGGAATCATGTTTTCGGCGGTCAAACCATCGAGATGAGCGAAATAACATGTTGAAATGAGAAACCTATAACTTGCTTGTAAACTGAAAAGAAACGATCTTAGAACCTTTAACATCGCGTTCTAAGCGTTCTAGAAACGATCTGAGCGTCAAAACATGCTCAAATCACCAACTGAAAATTGCCGTTTTATATCGATCACGGCCCCGTTTTAAAGCTTAAAATGATGTTTTCAGTGCTAAAGTGAACGCGTTGAGCGCAATGATGTACTGCAATCACGGACCTAAAAGAGACCTTCTAAATGGAAATTGCTTATTTTAGCAAGTCGGGAATCATGTTTTCGGCGCTCAAACCATTGAGATGAGCGAAATAACATGTTGAAATGAGAAACCTATAACTTGCAGGAAAACTGAAAAGAAACGATCTTAGAACCATCAAAATCGCGTTTTAAACGTTCTAGAAGCGATTTGAGCGTAAAAACATTCGCTAATCACGAACTAAAATCTGCCGTCTTAGATCGATCACGGCCCCGTTTTAAAGCTTAAAATGATGTTTTCAGTGCTAAAGTGAACGCGTTGAGCGCAATGATGTACTGCAATCACGGACCTAAAAGAGACCTTTTAAATGGAAATTCCACAACTTAGAAGTCATGAATCATTTTTTCGGCGCTCAAACCATCGAGATGAGCGAAATAACATGTTGAAATGAGAAACCTATAACTTGCTTGTAAACTGAAAAGAAACGATCTTAGAACAATCAAAATCGCATTTTAAGCGTTCTAGAAGCGATTTGAACGTAAAAACATGCTCAAATCACCAACTAAAAATTGCTGTCTTAAATTGATCACGGCCCCGTTTTTGAGCTTAAAATGGTGTTCTCAGTGCTAAAGTGAACGAGTTAAGCGCAATGATGTACTCCAATCACCGACCTAAAAGAGACCTTCTAAATGGAAATTGCAGAACTTAGCAAGTCAAGAATCATGTTTTCGGCGCTCAAACCATCGAGATGAGCGAAATAACATGTTGAAATGAGAAACCTATAACTTACTTGTAAGCTGAAAATAAACGATCTTACAACCTTCAAAATCCCGTTTTAAACGTTCTAGAAGCGATTTGAGTGTAAAAACATGCTCAAATCACCAACTAAAAATTGCCGTCTTAAATTGATTACGGCCACGTTTTTGAGCTTAAAATGGTGTTTTTAGTGCTAAAATGAACGAGTTAAGCGCATTGATGTACTGCAATCACGGACCTAAAAGAGACCTTCTAAATGGAAATTGCAGAACTTAGCAAGTCAAGAATCATGTTTTCGGCGCTCAAAGCATCGAGATGAGCGAAATAACATGTCGAAATGAGAAACCTATAACTTGCTTGTAATTTGAAAAGAAACGATCTTAGAACCATTAAAATCGCGTTTTAAGCGTTCTAGAGGCGATTTGAGCGTAAAAACATGCTCAAATAACTAACTAAAAATTGCCGTCTTAAATCGATAAGGACGACGTTTTAGAGCTTAAAATGGTGTTTTCAGTTCTAAAGTGAACGAGTTGAGCGCAATGATGTACTACAATCACGGACCAAAAAGAGACCTTCTAAATGGAAAATGCACAACTAAGCAAGTCGGGAATCATGTTTTCGGCGCTCAAACCATCGAGATGAGCGAAATAACATGTTGAAATGAGAACCTATAACTTGCTTGTAAACTGAAAAGAAACGATCTTAGAACCTTTAACATCGCGTTTTAAGCGTTCTAGAAGCGATCTGAGCGTCAAAACATGCTCAAATCACTAACTGAAAATTGCCGTCTTATATCGATCACGGCCCCGTTTTAAAGCTTAAAATGATGTTTTCAGTGCTAAAGTGAACGCGTTGAGCGCAATGATGTACTGCAATCACGGACCTAAAAGAGACCTTCTAAATGGAAATTCCACAACTTAGCAAGTCGGGAATCATTTTTTCGGCGCTCAAACCATCGAGATGAGCGAAATACCATGTTGAAATGAGAAACCTATAACTTGCTTGTAAACTGAAAAGAAACGATCTTAGAACAATCAAAATCGCGTTTTAAGCGTTCTAGAAGCGATTTGAGCGTAAAAACATGCTCAAATCGCCAACTAAAAATTGCTGTCTTAAATTGATCACGGCCCCATTTTTGAGCTTAAAATGGTGTTCTCAGTGCTAAAGTGAACGAGTTAAGCGCAATGATGTACTCCAATCACCGACCTAAAAGAGACCTTCTAAATGGAAATTGCAGAACTTAGCAAGTCAAGAATCATGTTTTCGGCGCTCAAACCATCGAGATGAGCGAAATAACATGTTGAAATGAGAAAGCTATAACTTACTTGTAATTTGAAAATAAACGATCTTAGAACCTTCAAAATCCCATTTTAAGCGTTTTAGAAGCGATTTGAGCGTAAAAAAATGCTCAAATCACCAACTAAAAATTGCCGTCTTAAATCGATAAGGACGACGTTTTAGAGCTTAAAATGGTGTTTTCAGTGCTAAAGTGAACGAGTTGAGCGAAATGATGTACTGCAATCACGGACCTAAAAGAGACCTTCTAAATGGAAAATGAAGAACTAAGCAAGTCGGGAATCATGTTTTCGGCGCTCAAACCATCGAGATGAGCGAAATAACATGTTGAAATGAGAAACCTATAACTTGCTTGTAAACTTAAAAGAAACGATCTTAGAACCATCAAAATCGCGTTTTAAGCGTTCTAGAAGCGATTTTAGCGTAAAGACATTCGCTAATCACGAACTAAAATCTGCCGTCTTAGATCGATCACGGCCCCGTTTTAAAGCTTAAAATGATGTTTTCAGTGCTAAAGTGAACGCGTTGAGCGCAATGATGTACTGCAATCACGGACCTAAAAGAGACCTTCTAAATGGAAATTCCACAACTTAGCAAGTCGGGAATCATTTTTTCGGCGCTCAAACCATCGAGATGAGCGAAATACCATGTTGAAATGAGAAACCTATAACTTGCTTGTAAACTGAAAAGAAACGATCTTAGAACAATCAAAATCGCGTTTTAAGCGTTCTAGAAGCGATTTGAGCGCAAAAACATGCTCAAATCGGCAACTAAAAATTGCTGTCTTAAATTGATCACGGCCCCGTTTTTGAGCTTAAAATGGTGTTCTCAGTGCTAAAGTGAACGAGTTAAGCGGAATGATGTACTCCAATCACCGACCTAAAAGAGACCTTCTAAATGGAAATTGCAGAACTTAGCAAGTCAAGAATCATGTTTTCGGCGCTCAAACCATCGAGAAGAGCGAAATAACATGTTGAAATGAGAAACCTATAACTTACTTGTAAGCTGAAAATAAACGATCTTAAAACCTTCAAAATCCCGTTTTAAGCGTTCTAGAAGCGATTTGAGCGTAAAAACATGCTCAAATCACCAACTAAAAATTGCCGTCTTAAATCGATAAGGAAGACGTTTTAGAGCTTAAAATGGTGTTTTCAGTGCTAAAGTGAACGAGTTGGGCGCAATGATGTACAGCAATCACGGACCTAAAAGAGACCTTCTAAATGGAAAATGCACAATAAGCAAGTCGGGAATCATGTTTTCGGCGCTCAAACCATCGAGATGAGCGAAATAACATGTTCAAATGAGAAACCTATAACTTGCTTGTAAACTGAAAAGAAACGATCTTAGAACCTTTAACATCGCGTTTTAAGCGTTCTAGAAGCGATCTGAGCGTCAAAACATGCTCAAATCACTAACTGAAAATTGCCGTCTTATATGGATCACGGCCCCGTTTTAAAGCTTAAAATGATGTTTTCAGTGCTAAAGTGAACGAGTTAAGCGCATTGATGTACTGCAATCACGGACCTAAAAGAGACCTTCTAAATGGAAAATGCACAACTAAACAAGTCGGGAATCATGTTTTCGGCGCTCAAACCATCGAGATGAGCGAAATAACCTGTTGAAATGAGAAACCTATAACTTTCTTGTAAACTGAAAAGAAACGATCTTAGAACCTTTAACATCGCGTTTTAAGCGTTCTAGAAGCGATTTGAGCATAAAAACATTCGCTAATCACGAACTAAAATCTGCCGTCTTAGATCGATCACGGCTTCGTTTTAAAGCTTAAAGTGATGTTTTCAGTGCTAAAGTGAACGCGTTGAGCGCAATGATGTACTGCAATCACGGACCTAAAAGAGACCTTCTAAATGGAAATTGCACATTTTAGCAAGTCGGGAATCATGTTTTCGGCGTTCAAACCATTGAGATGAGTGAAATAACATGTTGAAATGAGAAACCTATAACTTGCAGGAAAACTGAAAAGAAACGATCTTAGAACAATCAAAATCGCGTTTTAAGCATTCTAGAAGCGATTTGAGCGTAAAAACATGCTCAAATCACCAACTAAAAATTGCCGTCTTAATTTGATCACGGCCTCGTTTTAGAGCTTAAAATGGTGTTTTCAGTGCTAAAGTGAACGAGTTGAGCGCAATGATGTACTGCAATCACCGACCTAAAAGAGACCTTCTAAATGGAAATTGCAGAACTTAGCAAGTCAAGGATCATGTTTTCGGCACTCAAACCATCGAGATGAGCGAAATAACATGTTGAAATGAGAAACCTATAACTTACTTGTAAGCTGAAAATAAACGATCTTAGAACCTTCAAAATCCCGTTTTAAGCGTTCTAGAAGCGATTTAAGCGTAAAAACATGCTCAAACCACCAACTAAAAATTGCCGTCTTAAATCGATAAGCACGACGTTTTAGAGCTTAAAATGGTGTTTTCAGTGCTAAAGTGAACGAGTTAAGCGCAATGATGTACTGCAATCACGGACCTAAAAGAGACCTTCTAAATGGAAATTCCACAACTTAGCAAGTCGGGAATCATTTTTTCGGCGCTCAAACCATCGAGATGAGCGAAATAACATGTTGAAATGAGAAACCTATAACTTGCTAGTAAACATAAAAGAAACGATCTTAGAACAATCAAAATCGCGTTTTAAGCGTTCTAGAAGCGATTTGAGCGTAAAAACATGCTCAAATCACCAACTAAAAATTGCTGTCTTAAATTGATCACGGCCCCGTTTTAGAGCTTAAAATGGTGTTCTCAGTGCTAAAGTGAACGACTTGAGCGCAATGATGTACTGCAATCACGGACCTAAAAGAGACCTTCTAAATGGAAAATGCACAACTAACCAAGTCGGGAATCATGTTTTCGGCGGTCAAACCATCGAGATGAGCGAAATAACATGTTGAAATGAGAAACCTATAACTTGCTTGTAAACTGAAAAGAAACGATCTTAGAACCTTTAACATCGCGTTCTAAGCGTTCTAGAAACGATCTGAGCGTCAAAACATGCTCAAATCACCAACTGAAAATTGCCGTTTTATATCGATCACGGCCCCGTTTTAAAGCTTAAAATGATGTTTTCAGTGCTAAAGTGAACGCGTTGAGCGCAATGATGTACTGCAATCACGGACCTGAAAGAGACCTTCTAAATGGAAATTGCTTATTTTAGCAAGTCGGGAATCATGTTTTCGGCGCTCAAACCATTGAGATGAGCGAAATAACATGTTGAAATGAGAAACCTATAACTTGCAGGAAAACTGAAAAGAAACGATCTTAGAACCATCAAAATCGCGTTTTAAACGTTCTAGAAGCGATTTGAGCGTAAAAACATTCGCTAATCACGAACTAAAATCTGCCGTCTTAGATCGATCACGGCCCCGTTTTAAAGCTTAAAATGATGTTTTCAGTGCTAAAGTGAACGCGTTGAGCGCAATGATGTACTGCAATCACGGACCTAAAAGAGACCTTTTAAATGGAAATTGCACAACTTAGAAGTCATGAATCATTTTTTCGGCGCTCAAACCATCGAGATGAGCGAAATAACATGTTGAAATGAGAAACCTATAACTTGCTTGTAAACTGAAAAGAAACGATCTTAGAACAATCAAAATCGCATTTTAAGCGTTCTAGAAGCGATTTGAACGTAAAAACATGCTCAAATGACCAACTAAAAATTGCTGTCTTAAATTGATCACGGCCCCGTTTTTGAGCTTAAAATGGTGTTCTCAGTGCTAAAGTGAACGAGTTAAGCGCAATGATGTACTCCAATCACCGACCTAAAAGAGACCTTCTAAATGGAAATTGCAGAACTTAGCAAGTCAAGAATCATGTTTTCGGCGCTCAAACCATCGAGATGAGCGAAATAACATGTTGAAATGAGAAACCTATAACTTACTTGTAAGCTGAAAATAAACGATCTTACAACCTTCAAAATCCCGTTTTAAACGTTCTAGAAGCGATTTGAGTGTAAAAACATGCTCAAATCACCAACTAAAAATTGCCGTCTTAAATTGATTACGGCCACGTTTTTGAGCTTAAAATGGTGTTTTTAGTGCTAAAATGAACGAGTTAAGCGCATTGATGTACTGCAATCACGGACCTAAAAGAGACCTTCTAAATGGAAATTGCAGAACTTAGCAAGTCAAGAATCATGTTTTCGGCGCTCAAAGCATCGAGATGAGCGAAATAACATGTCGAAATGAGAAACCTATAACTTGCTTGTAATTTGAAAAGAAACGATCTTAGAACCATTAAAATCGCGTTTTAAGCGTTCTAGAGGCGATTTGAGCGTAAAAACATGCTCAAATAACTAACTAAAAATTGCCGTCTTAAATCGATAAGGACGACGTTTTAGAGCTTAAAATGGTGTTTTCAGTTCTAAAGTGAACGAGTTGAGCGCAATGATGTAGTACAATCACGGACCAAAAAGAGACCTTCTAAATGGAAAATGCACAACTAAGCAAGTCGGGAATCATGTTTTCGGCGCTCAAACCATCGAGATGAGCGAAATAACATGTTGAAATGAGAACCTATAACTTGCTTGTAAACTGAAAAGAAACGATCTTAGAACCTTTAACATCGCGTTTTAAGCGTTCTAGAAGCGATCTGAGCGTCAAAACATGCTCAAATCACTAACTGAAAATTGCCGTCTTATATCGATCACGGCCCCGTTTTAAAGCTTAAAATGATGTTTTCAGTGCTAAAGTGAACGCGTTGAGCGCAATGATGTACTGCAATCACGGACCTAAAAGAGACCTTCTAAATGGAAATTGCAGAACTTAGCAAGTCAAGAATCATGTTTTCGGCGCTCAAAGCATCGAGATGAGCGAAATAACATGTCGAAATGAGAAACCTATAACTTGCTTGTAATTTGAAAAGAAACGATCTTAGAACCATTAAAATCGCGTTTTAAGCGTTCTAGAGGCGATTTGAGCGTAAAAACATGCTCAAATAACTAACTAAAAATTGCCGTCTTAAATCGATAAGGACGACGTTTTAGAGCTTAAAATGGTGTTTTCAGTTCTAAAGTGAACGAGTTGAGCGCAATGATGTACTACAATCACGGACCAAAAAGAGACCTTCTAAATGGAAAATGCACAACTAAGCAAGTCGGGAATCATGTTTTCGGCGCTCAAACCATCGAGATGAGCGAAATAACATGTTGAAATGAGAACCTATAACTTGCTTGTAAACTGAAAAGAAACGATCTTAGAACCTTTAACATCGCGTTTTAAGCGTTCTAGAAGCGATCTGAGCGTCAAAACATGCTCAAATCACTAACTGAAAATTGCCGTCTTATATCGATCACGGCCCCGTTTTAAAGCTTAAAATGATGTTTTCAGTGCTAAAGTGAACGCGTTGAGCGCAATGATGTACTGCAATCACGGACCTAAAAGAGACCTTCTAAATGGAAATTCCACAACTTAGCAAGTCGGGAATCATTTTTTCGGCGCTCAAACCATCGAGATGAGCGAAATACCATGTTGAAATGAGAAACCTATAACTTGCTTGTAAACTGAAAAGAAACGATCTTAGAACAATCAAAATCGCGTTTTAAGCGTTCTAGAAGCGATTTGAGCGTAAAAACATGCTCAAATCGCCAACTAAAAATTGCTGTCTTAAATTGATCACGGCCCCATTTTTGAGCTTAAAATGGTGTTCTCAGTGCTAAAGTGAACGAGTTAAGCGCAATGATGTACTCCAATCACCGACCTAAAAGAGACCTTCTAAATGGAAATTGCAGAACTTAGCAAGTCAAGAATCATGTTTTCGGCGCTCAAACCATCGAGATGAGCGAAATAACATGTTGAAATGAGAAAGCTATAACTTACTTGTAATTTGAAAATAAACGATCTTAGAACCTTCAAAATCCCATTTTAAGCGTTTTAGAAGCGATTTGAGCGTAAAAAAATGCTCAAATCACCAACTAAAAATTGCCGTCTTAAATCGATAAGGACGACGTTTTAGAGCTTAAAATGGTGTTTTCAGTGCTAAAGTGAACGAGTTGAGCGAAATGATGTACTGCAATCACGGACCTAAAAGAGACCTTCTAAATGGAAAATGAAGAACTAAGCAAGTCGGGAATCATGTTTTCGGCGCTCAAACCATCGAGATGAGCGAAATAACATGTTGAAATGAGAAACCTATAACTTGCTTGTAAACTTAAAAGAAACGATCTTAGAACCATCAAAATCGCGTTTTAAGCGTTCTAGAAGCGATTTTAGCGTAAAGACATTCGCTAATCACGAACTAAAATCTGCCGTCTTAGATCGATCACGGCCCCGTTTTAAAGCTTAAAATGATGTTTTCAGTGCTAAAGTGAACGCGTTGAGCGCAATGATGTACTGCAATCACGGACCTAAAAGAGACCTTCTAAATGGAAATTCCACAACTTAGCAAGTCGGGAATCATTTTTTCGGCGCTCAAACCATCGAGATGAGCGAAATACCATGTTGAAATGAGAAACCTATAACTTGCTTGTAAACTGAAAAGAAACGATCTTAGAACAATCAAAATCGCGTTTTAAGCGTTCTAGAAGCGATTTGAGCGCAAAAACATGCTCAAATCGGCAACTAAAAATTGCTGTCTTAAATTGATCACGGCCCCGTTTTTGAGCTTAAAATGGTGTTCTCAGTGCTAAAGTGAACGAGTTAAGCGGAATGATGTACTCCAATCACCGACCTAAAAGAGACCTTCTAAATGGAAATTGCAGAACTTAGCAAGTCAAGAATCATGTTTTCGGCGCTCAAACCATCGAGAAGAGCGAAATAACATGTTGAAATGAGAAACCTATAACTTACTTGTAAGCTGAAAATAAACGATCTTAAAACCTTCAAAATCCCGTTTTAAGCGTTCTAGAAGCGATTTGAGCGTAAAAACATGCTCAAATCACCAACTAAAAATTGCCGTCTTAAATCGATAAGGAAGACGTTTTAGAGCTTAAAATGGTGTTTTCAGTGCTAAAGTGAACGAGTTGGGCGCAATGATGTACAGCAATCACGGACCTAAAAGAGACCTTCTAAATGGAAAATGCACAATAAGCAAGTCGGGAATCATGTTTTCGGCGCTCAAACCATCGAGATGAGCGAAATAACATGTTCAAATGAGAAACCTATAACTTGCTTGTAAACTGAAAAGAAACGATCTTAGAACCTTTAACATCGCGTTTTAAGCGTTCTAGAAGCGATCTGAGCGTCAAAACATGCTCAAATCACTAACTGAAAATTGCCGTCTTATATGGATCACGGCCCCGTTTTAAAGCTTAAAATGATGTTTTCAGTGCTAAAGTGAACGAGTTAAGCGCATTGATGTACTGCAATCACGGACCTAAAAGAGACCTTCTAAATGGAAAATGCACAACTAAACAAGTCGGGAATCATGTTTTCGGCGCTCAAACCATCGAGATGAGCGAAATAACCTGTTGAAATGAGAAACCTATAACTTTCTTGTAAACTGAAAAGAAACGATCTTAGAACCTTTAACATCGCGTTTTAAGCGTTCTAGAAGCGATTTGAGCATAAAAACATTCGCTAATCACGAACTAAAATCTGCCGTCTTAGATCGATCACGGCTTCGTTTTAAAGCTTAAAGTGATGTTTTCAGTGCTAAAGTGAACGCGTTGAGCGCAATGATGTACTGCAATCACGGACCTAAAAGAGACCTTCTAAATGGAAATTGCACATTTTAGCAAGTCGGGAATCATGTTTTCGGCGTTCAAACCATTGAGATGAGTGAAATAACATGTTGAAATGAGAAACCTATAACTTGCAGGAAAACTGAAAAGAAACGATCTTAGAACAATCAAAATCGCGTTTTAAGCATTCTAGAAGCGATTTGAGCGTAAAAACATGCTCAAATCACCAACTAAAAATTGCCGTCTTAATTTGATCACGGCCTCGTTTTAGAGCTTAAAATGGTGTTTTCAGTGCTAAAGTGAACGAGTTGAGCGCAATGATGTACTGCAATCACCGACCTAAAAGAGACCTTCTAAATGGAAATTGCAGAACTTAGCAAGTCAAGGATCATGTTTTCGGCACTCAAACCATCGAGATGAGCGAAATAACATGTTGAAATGAGAAACCTATAACTTACTTGTAAGCTGAAAATAAACGATCTTAGAACCTTCAAAATCCCGTTTTAAGCGTTCTAGAAGCGATTTAAGCGTAAAAACATGCTCAAACCACCAACTAAAAATTGCCGTCTTAAATCGATAAGCACGACGTTTTAGAGCTTAAAATGGTGTTTTCAGTGCTAAAGTGAACGAGTTAAGCGCAATGATGTACTGCAATCACGGACCTAAAAGAGACCTTCTAAATGGAAATTCCACAACTTAGCAAGTCGGGAATCATTTTTT
This sequence comes from Muricea muricata, assembly GCA_963855995.1. NCBI lineage: Eukaryota > Metazoa > Cnidaria > Anthozoa > Malacalcyonacea > Plexauridae > Muricea > Muricea muricata. The sequence continues at coordinate 7,518,512 of OY979728.1, read as the reverse complement.
CGGCGCTCAAACCATCGAGATGAGCGAAATAACATGTTGAAATGAGAAACCTATAACTTGCTAGTAAACATAAAAGAAACGATCTTAGAACAATCAAAATCGCGTTTTAAGCGTTCTAGAAGCGATTTGAGCGTAAAAACATGCTCAAATCACCAACTAAAAATTGCTGTCTTAAATTGATCACGGCCCCGTTTTAGAGCTTAAAATGGTGTTCTCAGTGCTAAAGTGAACGACTTGAGCGCAATGATGTACTGCAATCACGGACCTAAAAGAGACCTTCTAAATGGAAAATGCACAACTAACCAAGTCGGGAATCATGTTTTCGGCGGTCAAACCATCGAGATGAGCGAAATAACATGTTGAAATGAGAAACCTATAACTTGCTTGTAAACTGAAAAGAAACGATCTTAGAACCTTTAACATCGCGTTCTAAGCGTTCTAGAAACGATCTGAGCGTCAAAACATGCTCAAATCACCAACTGAAAATTGCCGTTTTATATCGATCACGGCCCCGTTTTAAAGCTTAAAATGATGTTTTCAGTGCTAAAGTGAACGCGTTGAGCGCAATGATGTACTGCAATCACGGACCTGAAAGAGACCTTCTAAATGGAAATTGCTTATTTTAGCAAGTCGGGAATCATGTTTTCGGCGCTCAAACCATTGAGATGAGCGAAATAACATGTTGAAATGAGAAACCTATAACTTGCAGGAAAACTGAAAAGAAACGATCTTAGAACCATCAAAATCGCGTTTTAAACGTTCTAGAAGCGATTTGAGCGTAAAAACATTCGCTAATCACGAACTAAAATCTGCCGTCTTAGATCGATCACGGCCCCGTTTTAAAGCTTAAAATGATGTTTTCAGTGCTAAAGTGAACGCGTTGAGCGCAATGATGTACTGCAATCACGGACCTAAAAGAGACCTTTTAAATGGAAATTGCACAACTTAGAAGTCATGAATCATTTTTTCGGCGCTCAAACCATCGAGATGAGCGAAATAACATGTTGAAATGAGAAACCTATAACTTGCTTGTAAACTGAAAAGAAACGATCTTAGAACAATCAAAATCGCATTTTAAGCGTTCTAGAAGCGATTTGAACGTAAAAACATGCTCAAATGACCAACTAAAAATTGCTGTCTTAAATTGATCACGGCCCCGTTTTTGAGCTTAAAATGGTGTTCTCAGTGCTAAAGTGAACGAGTTAAGCGCAATGATGTACTCCAATCACCGACCTAAAAGAGACCTTCTAAATGGAAATTGCAGAACTTAGCAAGTCAAGAATCATGTTTTCGGCGCTCAAACCATCGAGATGAGCGAAATAACATGTTGAAATGAGAAACCTATAACTTACTTGTAAGCTGAAAATAAACGATCTTACAACCTTCAAAATCCCGTTTTAAACGTTCTAGAAGCGATTTGAGTGTAAAAACATGCTCAAATCACCAACTAAAAATTGCCGTCTTAAATTGATTACGGCCACGTTTTTGAGCTTAAAATGGTGTTTTTAGTGCTAAAATGAACGAGTTAAGCGCATTGATGTACTGCAATCACGGACCTAAAAGAGACCTTCTAAATGGAAATTGCAGAACTTAGCAAGTCAAGAATCATGTTTTCGGCGCTCAAAGCATCGAGATGAGCGAAATAACATGTCGAAATGAGAAACCTATAACTTGCTTGTAATTTGAAAAGAAACGATCTTAGAACCATTAAAATCGCGTTTTAAGCGTTCTAGAGGCGATTTGAGCGTAAAAACATGCTCAAATAACTAACTAAAAATTGCCGTCTTAAATCGATAAGGACGACGTTTTAGAGCTTAAAATGGTGTTTTCAGTTCTAAAGTGAACGAGTTGAGCGCAATGATGTAGTACAATCACGGACCAAAAAGAGACCTTCTAAATGGAAAATGCACAACTAAGCAAGTCGGGAATCATGTTTTCGGCGCTCAAACCATCGAGATGAGCGAAATAACATGTTGAAATGAGAACCTATAACTTGCTTGTAAACTGAAAAGAAACGATCTTAGAACCTTTAACATCGCGTTTTAAGCGTTCTAGAAGCGATCTGAGCGTCAAAACATGCTCAAATCACTAACTGAAAATTGCCGTCTTATATCGATCACGGCCCCGTTTTAAAGCTTAAAATGATGTTTTCAGTGCTAAAGTGAACGAGTTAAGCGCATTGAAGTACTGCAATTACGGACCTAAAAGAGACCTTCTAAATGGAAAATGCACAACTAAGCAAGTCGGGAATCATGTTTTCGGCGCCTAAAACATCGAGATGAGCGAAATAACATGTTGAAATGAGAAACCTATAACTTGCTTCTAAACTGACCAGAAACGATCTTAGAACCATCAACATCGCGTTTTAAGCGTTCTACAAGCGATTTGAGCGTAAAAACATTCGCTAATCACGAACTAAAATCTGCCGTCTTAGATCGATCACGGCCCCGTTTTAAAGCTTAAAATGATGTTTCCAGTGCTAAAGTGAACGCGTTGAGCGTAATGATGTACTGCAATCACGGACCTAAAAGAGACCTTCTAAATAGAAAGTCCACAACTTAGCAAGTCGAGAATCATTTTTTCGGCGCTCAAACCATCGAGATGAGCGAAATAACATGTTGAAATGAGAAACCTATAACTTGCTTGTAAACTGAAAAGAAACGATCTTAGAACAATCAAAATCGCGTTTTAAGCGTTCTAGAAGCGATTTAGCGTAAAAACATGCTCAAATCACCAACTAAAAATTGCTGTCTTAAATTGATCACGGCCCGTTTTTGAGCTTAAAATGGTGTTTTTAGTGCTAAAGTGAACGAGTTAAGCGCATTGATGTACTGCAATCACGGACCTAAAAGAGACCTTCCAAATGGAAATTGGAGAACTTAGCAAGTCAAGAATCATGTTTTCGGCGCTCAAAGCATCGAGATGAGGGAAATAACATGTTGAAATGAGAAACCTATAACTTGCTTGTAATTTGAAAAGAAACGATCTTAGAACCATTAAAATCGCGTTTTAAGCGTTCTAGAGGCGATTTGAGCGTAAAAACATGCTCAAATAACCAACTAAAAATTGCCGTCTTAAATCGATAAGGACGACGTTTTAGAGCTTAAAATGGTGTTTTCAGTTCTAAAGTGAACGAGTTGAGCGCAATGATGTACTACAATCACGGAACAAAAAAAGACCTTCTAAATGGAAAATGCACAACTAAGCAAGTCGGGAATCATGTTTTCGGCGCTCAAACCATCGAGATGAGCGAAATAACATGTTGAAATGTGAACCTATAACTTGCTTGTAAACTGAAAAGAAACGATCTTAGAACCTTTAACATCGCGTTTTAAGCGTTCTAGAAGCGATCTGAGCGTCAAAACATGCTCAAATCACTAACTGAAAATTGCCGTCTTATATCGATCACGGCCCCGTTTTAAAGCTTAAAATGATGTTTTCAGTGCTAAAGTGAACGAGTTAAGCGCATTGAAGTACTGCAATTACGGACCTAAAAGAGACCTTCTAAATGGAAAATGCACAACTAAGCAAGTCGGGAATCATGTTTTCGGCGCTCAAAACATCTAGATGAGCGAAATAACATGTTGAAATGAGAAACCTATAACTTGCTTGTAAACTGACCAGAAACGATCTTAGAACCATCAACATCGCGTTTTAAGCGTTCTACAAGCGATTTGAGCGTAAAAACATTCGCTAATCACGAACTAAAATCTGCCGTCTTAGATCGATCACGGCCCCAATTTAAAGCTTAAAATGATGTTTCCAGTGCTAAAGTGAACGCGTTGAGCGCAATGATGTACTGCAATCACGGACCTAAAAGAGACCTTCTAAATAGAAAGTCCACAACTTAGCAAGTCGGGAATCATTTTTTCGGCGCTCAAACCATCGAGATGAGCGAAATAACATGTTGAAATGAGAAACCTATAACTTGCTTGTAAACTGAAAAGAAACGATCTTAGAACAATCAAAATCGCGTTTTAAGCGTTCTAGAAGCGATTTAGCGTAAAAACATGCTCAAATCACCAACTAAAAATTGCTGTCTTAAATTGATCACGGCCCGTTTTTGAGCTTAAAATGGTGTTTTTAGTGCTAAAGTGAACGAGTTAAGCGCATTGATGTACTGCAATCACGGACCTAAAAGAGACCTTCTAAATGGAAATTGGAGAACTTAGCAAGTCAAGAATCATGTTTTCGGCGCTCAAAGCATCGAGATGAGCGAAATAACATGTTGAAATGAGAAACCTATAACTTGCTTGTAATTTGAAAAGAAACGATCTTAGAACCATTAAAATCGCGTTTTAAGCGTTCTAGAGGCGATTTGAGCGTAAAAACATGCTCAAATCACCAACTAAAAATTGCCGTCTTAAATCGATAAGGACGACGTTTTAGAGCTTAAAATGGTGTTTTCAGTGCTAAAGTGAACGAGTTGAGCGCAATGATGTACTGCAATCACGGACCTAAAAGAGACTTTCTAAATGGAAAATGCACAACTAAGCAAGTCGGGAATCATGTTTTCGGCGCTCAAACCATCGAGATGAGCGAAATAACATGTTGAAATGAGAAACCTATAACTTGCTTGTAAACTAAAACAAACGATCTTAGAACCTTTAACATCGCGTTTTAAGCGTTCTAGAAGCGATCTGAGCGTCAAAACATGCTCAAATCACCAACTGAAAATTGCCGTTTTATATCGATCACGGCCCCGTTTTAAAGCTTTAAATGATGTTTTCAGTGCTAAAGTGAACGCGTTGAGCGCAATGATGTACTGCAATCACGGACCTAAAAGAGACCTTCTAAATGGAAATTGCTTATTTTAGCAAGTCGGGAATCATGTTTTCGGCGCTCAAACCATTGAGATGAGCGAAATAACATGTTGAAATGAGAAACCTATAACTTGCAGGAAAACTGAAAAGAAACGATCTTAGAACCATCAAAATCGCGTTTTAAGCGTTCTAGAAGCGATTTGAGCGTAAAAACATTCGCTAATCACGAACTAAAATCTGCCGTCTTAGATCGATCACGGCCCCGTTTTAAAGCTTAAAATGATGTTTTCAGTGCTAAAGTGAACGCGTTGAGCGCAATGATGTACTGCAATCACGGACCTAAAAGAGACCTTTTAAATGGAAATTCCACAACTTAGAAGTCGGGAATCATTTTTTCGGCGCTCAAACCATCGAGATGAGCGAAATAACATGTTGAAATGAGAAACCTATAACTTGCTTGTAAACTGAAAAGAAACGATCTTAGAACAATCAAAATCGCGTTTTAAGCGTTCTAGAAGCGATTTTAGCGTAAAAACATGCTCAAATCACCAACTAAAAATTGCTGTCTTAAATTGATCACGGCCCCGTTTTTGAGCTTAAAATGGTGTTTTTAGTGCTAAAGTGAACGAGTTAAGCGCATTGATTTACTGCAATCACGGACCTAAAAGAGACCTTCTAAATGGAAATTGGAGAACTTAGCAAGTCAAGAATCATGTTTTCGGCGCTCAAAGCATCGAGATGAGCGAAATAACATGTTGAAATGAGAAACCTATAACTTGCTTGTAATTTGAAAAGAAACGATCTTAGAACCATCAAAATCGCGTTTTAAGCGTTCTAGAGGCGATTTGAGCGTAAAAACATGCTCAAATCACCAACTAAAAATTGCCGTCTTAAATCGATAAGGACGACGTTTTAGAGCTTAAAATGGTGTTTTCAGTTCTAAAGTGAACGAGTTGAGCGCAATGATGTTACAATCACGGACCTAAAAGAGACCTTCTAAATTGAAAATGCACAACTAAGCAAGTCGGGAATCATGTTTTCGCCGCTCAAACCATCGAGATGAGCGAAATAACATGTTGAAATGAGAACCTATAACTTGCTTGTAAACTGAAAAGAAACGATCTTAGAACCTATAACATCGCGTTTTAAGCGTTCTAGAAGCGATCTGAGCGTCAAAACATGCTCAAATCACTAACTGAAAATTGCCGTCTTATATCGATCACGGCCCCGTTTTAAAGCTTAAAATGATGTTTTCAGCGCTAAAGTGAACGAGTTAAGCGCATTGAAGTACTGCAATTACGGATCTAAAAGAGACCTTCTAAATGGAAAATGCACAACTAAGCAAGTCGGGAATATTGTTTTCGGCGCTCAAAACATCGAGATGAGCGAAATAACATGTTGAAATGAGAAACCTATAACTTGCTTGTAAACTGAACAGAAACGATCTTAGAACCATCAACATCGCGTTTTCAGCGTTCTACAAGCGATTTGAGCGTAAAAACATTCGCTAATCACGAACTAAAATCTGCCGTCTTAGATCGATCACGGCCCCGTTTTAAAGCTTAAAATGATGTTTCCAGTGCTAAAGTGAACGCGTTGAGCGCAAAGATGTACTGCAATCACGGACCTAAAAGAGACCTTCTAAATAGAAATTCCACAACTTAGCAAGTCGGGAATCATTTTTTCGGCGCTCAAACCATCGAGATGAGCGAAATAACAAGTTGAAATGAGAAACCTATAACTTGCTTGTAAACTGAAAAGAAACGATCTTAGAACAATCAAAATCGCGTTTTAAGCGTTCTAGAAGCGATTTGAGCGTAAAAACATGCTCAAATCACCAACTAAAAATTGCCGTCTTAAATTGATCACGGCCCCGTTTTTGAGGTTAAAATGGTGTTTTTAGTGCTAAAGTGAACGAGTTAAGCGCAATGATGTACTGCAATAACCGACCTAAAAGAGACCTTCTAAATGGAAATTGCAGAACTTAGCAAGTCAACAATCATGTTTTCGGCGCTCAAATTATCGAGATGAGCGAAAGAACATGTTGAAATGAGAAACCTATAACTTACTTGTAGGCTGAAAATAAACGATCTTAGAACGTTCAAAATCCCGTTTTAAGCGTTCTAGAAGCGATCTGAGCGTAAAAACATGCTCAAATCACCAACTAAAAATTGCCGTCTTAAACCGATAAGGACGACGTTTTAGAGCTTAAAATGGTGTTTTCAGTGCTAAAGTGAACGAGTTAAGCGCAATGATGTACTGCAATCACCGACCTAAAAGAGACCTTCTAAATGGAAATTGCAGAACTTAGCAAGTCAAGAATCATGTTTTCGGCGCTCAAACCTTCGAGATGAGCGAAATAACATGTTAAAATGAGAAACCTATAACTTACTTGTAAGCTGAAAATAAACGATCTTAGAACCTTCAAAATCCCGTTTTAAGCGTTCTAGAAGCGATTTAAGCGTAAAAACATGCTCAAACCACCAACTAAATTGTGCCGTCTTAAATCGATAAGCACGACGTTTTAGAGCTTAAAATGGTGTTTTCAGTGCTAAAGTGAACGAGTTAAGCGCAATGATGTACTGCAATCACGGACCTAAAAGAGACCTTCTAATTGGAAAATGCACAACTTAGCAAATCGGGAATCATGTTTTCGGCGCTCAAACAACCGAGATGAGCGAAATAACATGTTGAAATGAGAAACCCATAACTTGCTTGTAAACTGAAAAGAAAGGATCTTAGAACCTTTAACATCGCGTTTTAAGCGTTCTAGAGACGATCTGAGCGTCAAAACATGCTCAAATCACTAACTGAAAATTGCCGTCTTATATCGATCACGGCCCCGTTTTAAAGCTTAAAATGATGTTTTCAGTGCTAAAGTGAACGCGTTGAGCGCAATGATGTACTGCAATCACGGACCTAAAAGAGACCTTCTAAATGGAAATTGCACATTTTGGCAAGTCGGGAATCATGTTTTCGGCGCTCAAACCATTGAGATGAGCGAAATAACATGTTGAAATGAGAAACCTATAACTTGCAGGTAAACTGAAAAGAAACGAGCTTAGAACAATCAAAATCGCGTTTTGAGCGTTCTAGAAGCGATTTAGCGTAAAAACATGCTCAAATCACCAACTAAAAATTGCTGTCTTAAATTGATCACGGCCCGTTTTTGAGCTTAAAATGGTGTTTTTAGTGCTAAAGTGAACGAGTTAAGCGCATTGATGTACTGCAATCACGGACCTAAAAGAGACCTTCTAAATGGAAATTGGAGAACTTAGCAAGTCAAGAATCATGTTTTCGGCGCTCAAACCATCGAGATGAGCGAAATAACATGTTGAAATGAGAAACCTATAACTTGCTTGTAATTTGAAAAGAAACGATCTTAGAACCATTAAAATCGCGTTTTAAGCGTTCTAGAAGCGATTTGAGCGTAAAAACATGCTCAAATCACCAACTAAAAATTGCCGTCTTAAATTGATCATGGCCCCGTTTTTGAGCTTAAAATGGTGTTTTTAGTGCTAAAGTGAACGAGTTAAGCGCATTGATGTACTGCAATCACGGACCTAAAAGAGACCTTCTAAATGGAAAATGCACAACTAAACAAGTCGGGAATCATGTTTTCGGCGCTCAAACCATCGAGATGAGCGAAATAACCTGTTGAAATGAGAAACCTATAACTTTCTTGTAAACTGAAAAGAAACGATCTTAGAACCTTTAACATCGCGTTTTAAACGTTCTAGAAGCGATTTGAGCATAAAAACATTCGCTAATCACGAACTAAAATCTGCCGTCTTAGATCGATCACGGCTTCGTTTTAAAGCTTAAAGTGATGTTTTCAGTGCTAAAGTGAACGCGTTGAGCGCAATGATGTACTGCAATCACGGACCTAAAAGAGACCTTCTAAATGGAAATTGCACATTTTAGCAAGTCGGGAATCATGTTTTCGGCGTTCAAACCATTGAGATGAGTGAAATAACATGTTGAAATGAGAAACCTATAACTTGCAGGAAAACTGAAAAGAAACGATCTTAGAACAATCAAAATCGCGTTTTAAGCGTTCTAGAAGCGATTTGAGCGTAAAAACATGCTCAAATCACCAACTAAAAATTGCCGTCTTAATTTGATCACGGCCTCGTTTTAGAGCTTAAAATGGTGTTTTCAGTGCTAAAGTGAACGAGTTGAGCGCAATGATGTACTGCAATCACCGACCTAAAAGAGACCTTCTAAATGGAAATTGCAGAACTTAGCAAGTCAAGGATCATGTTTTCGGCACTCAAACCATCGAGATGAGCGAAATAACATGTTGAAATGAGAAACCTATAACTTACTTGTAAGCTGAAAATAAACGATCTTAGAACCTTCAAAATCCCGTTTTAAGCGTTCTAGAAGCGATTTAAGCGTAAAAACATGCTCAAACCACCAACTAAAAATTGCCGTCTTAAATCGATAAGCACGACGTTTTAGAGCTTAAAATGGTGTTTTCAGTGCTAAAGTGAACGAGTTAAGCGCAATGATGTACTGCAATCACGGACCTAAAAGAGACCTTCTAAATGGAAATTCCACAACTTAGCAAGTCGGGAATCATTTTTTCGGCGCTCAAACCATCGAGATGAGTGAAATAACATGTTGAAATGAGAAACCTATAACTTGCTAGTAAACATAAAAGAAACGATCTTAGAACAATCAAAATCGCGTTTTAAGCGTTCTAGAAGCGATTTGAGCGTAAAAACATGCTCAAATCACCAACTAAAAATTGCAGTCTTAAATCGATAAGGACGACGTTTTAGAGCTTAAAATTATGTTTTCAGTGCTAAAGTAAACGACTTGAGCGCAATGATGTACTGCAATCACGGACCTAAAAGAGACCTTCTAAATGGAAAATGCACAACTAACCAAGTCGGGAATCATGTTTTCGGCGGTCAAACCATCGAGATGAGCGAAATAACATGTTGAAATGAGAAACCTATAACTTGCTTGTAAACTGAAAAGAAACGATCTTAGAACCTTTAACATCGCGTTCTAAGCGTTCTAGAAACGATCTGAGCGTCAAAACATGCTCAAATCACCAACTGAAAATTGCCGTTTTATATCGATCACGGCCCCGTTTTAAAGCTTAAAATGATGTTTTCAGTGCTAAAGTGAACGCGTTGAGCGCAATGATGTACTGCAATCACGGACCTAAAAGAGACCTTCTAAATGGAAATTGCTTATTTTAGCAAGTCGGGAATCATGTTTTCGGCGCTCAAACCATTGAGATGAGCGAAATAACATGTTGAAATGAGAAACCTATAACTTGCAGGAAAACTGAAAAGAAACGATCTTAGAACCATCAAAATCGCGTTTAAGCGTTCTAGAAGCGATTTGAGCGTAAAAACATTCGCTAATCACGAACTAAAATCTGCCGTCTTAGATCGATCACGGCCCCGTTTTAAAGCTTAAAATGATGTTTTCAGTGCTAAAGTGAACGCGTTGAGCGCAATGATGTACTGCAATCACGGACCTAAAAGAGACCTTTTAAATGGAAATTCCACAACTTAGAAGTCATGAATCATTTTTTCGGCGCTCAAACCATCGAGATGAGCGAAATAACATGTTGAAATGAGAAACCTATAACTTGCTTGTAAACTGAAAAGAAACGATCTTAGAACAATCAAAATCGCATTTTAAGCGTTCTAGAAGCGATTTGAACGTAAAAACATGCTCCAATCACCAACCAAAAATTGCTGTCTTAAATTGATCACGGCCCCGTTTTTGAGCTTAAAATGGTCTTCTCAGTGCTAAAGTGAACGAGTTAAGCGCAATGATGTACTCCAATCACCGACCTAAAAGAGACCTTCTAAATGGAAATTGCAGAACTTAGCAAGTCAAGAATCATGTTTTCGGCGCTCAAACCATCGAGATGAGCGAAATAACATGTTGAAATGAGAAACCTATAACTTACTTGTAAGCTGAAAATAAACGATCTTACAACCTTCAAAATCCCGTTTTAAACGTTCTAGAAGCGATTTGAGTGTAAAAACATGCTCAAATCACCAACTAAAAATTGCCGTCTTAAATTGATTACGGCCACGTTTTTGAGCTTAAAATGGTGTTTTTAGTGCTAAAGTGAACGAGTTAAGCGCATTGATGTACTGCAATCACGGACCTAAAAGAGACCTTCTAAATGGAAATTGCAGAACTTAGCAAGTCAAGAATCATGTTTTCGGCGCTCAAAGCATCGAGATGAGCGAAATAAGATGTTGAAATGAGAAACCTATAACTTGCTTGTAATTTGAAAAGAAACGATCTTAGAACCATTAAAATCGCGTTTTAAGCGTTCTAGAGGCGATTTGAGCGTAAAAACATGCTCAAATCACCAACTAAAAATTTCCGTCTTAAATCGATAAGGACGACGTTTTAGAGCTTAAAAGGGAATAAAATCGATATTTTAACATGTTAAAGTTCCGTTAGATTCCAGATTGTAAGTTATAGGTTTCTCATTTCAACATGTTATTTCGCTCATCTCGATGGTTTGAGCGCCGAAAACATGATTCTTGACTTGCTAAGTTCTGCAATTTCCATTTAGAAGGTCTCTTTTAGGTCGGTGATTGCAGTACATCATTGCGCTTAAGTCGTTCACTTTAGCACTGAAAACACCATTTTAAGCTCTAAAACGTCGTCCTTATCGGTTTAAGACGGCAATTTTTAGTTGGTGATTTGAGCATGTTTTTACACTCAGATCGCTTCTAGAACGCTTAAAACGGGATTTTGAACGTTCTAAGATCGTTTATTTTCAGCCTACAAGTATGTTATAGGTTTCTCATTTCAACATGTTCTTTCCCTCATCTCGATAATTTGAGCGCCGAAAACATGATTGTTGACTTGCTAAGTTCTGCAATTTCCATTTAGATGGTCTCTTTTAGGTCGGTTATTGCAGTACATCATTGCGCTTAACTCGTTCACTTTAGCACTAAAAACACCATTTTAAGCTCAAAAACGGGGCCGTGATCAATTTAAGACGGCAATTTTTAGTTTGTGATTTGAGCATGTTTTTACGCTCAAATCGCCTCTAGAACGCTTAAAACGCGATTTTGATTGTTCTAAGATCGTTTCTTTTCAGTTTACCTGCAAGTTTTAGGTTTCTCATTTCAACATGTTATTTCGCTCATCTCAATGGTTTGAGCGCCGAAAACAAGATTCCCGACTTCATAAAATGTGCAATTTCCATTTAGAAGGTCTCTTTTAGGTCCGTGATTGCAGTACATCATTGCGCACAACGCGTTCACTTTAGCATTGAAAACATCATTTTAAGCTTTAAAACGGGGCCGTGATCGATATAAGACGGCAATTTTCAGCTAGCGATTTGAGCATGTTTTGACGCTCAGATCGCTTCTAGAACGCTTAGAACGCGATGTTAAAGGTTCTAAGATCGTTTCTTTTCAGTTTACAAGAAAGTTATAGGTTTCTCATTTCAACATGTTATTTCGCTCATCTCGATGGTTTGAGCGCCGAAAACATGATTCCCGACTTGCTTAGTTGTGCATTTTCCATTTAGAAGGTCTCTTTTAGGTCCGTGATTGCAGTACATCATTGCGCTCAACTCGTTCACTTTAGCACTGAAAACACCATTTTAAGCTCTAAAACGTCGTCCTTATCGATTTAAAACGTCAATTTTTAGTTGGTGATTTGAGCATGTTTTTACGCTCAAATCGCCTCTAGAACGCTTAAAACGCGATTTTAATGGTTCTAAGATCGTTTCTTTTCAAATTACAAGCAAGTTAGAGGTTTCTCATTTCAACATGTTATTTCGCTCATCTCGATGGCTTGAGCGCCGAGAACATGATTCCCGACTTGCTTAGTTGTGCATTTTTCATTTAGAAGGTCTCTTTTAGGTCCGTGATTGCAGTACATCATTGCGCTCAACTCGTTCACTTTAGCACTAAAAACACCATTTTAAGCTCAAAAACGGGGCCGTGATCAATTTAAAACGGCAATTTTTAGTTGGTGATTTGAGCATGTTTTTACGCTCAAATCGCTTCTAGAACGCTTAAAACGCGATTTTGATTGTTCTAAGATCGTTTCTTTTCAGTTTACAAGCAAGTTATAGGTTTCTCATTTCAACATGTTATTTCGCTCATCTCGATGGTTTGAGCGCCGAAAAAATGATTCCCGACTTGCTAAGTAGTGGAATGTCTATTTAGAAGGTCTCTTTTAGGTCCGTGATTGCAGTACATCATTGCGCTCAACACGTTCACTTTAGCACTAAAAACATCATTTTAAGCTTTAAAACGGAGCCGTGATCGATCTAAGACGGCAGATTTTAGTTCGTGATTAGCGAATGTTTTTACGTTCAAATCGTTTGTAGAACGCTTAAAACGCGATGTTGATGGTTCTAAGATCGTTTCTTTTCAGTTTACAAGCAAGTTATAGGTTTCTCATTTCAACATGTTATTTCGCTCATCTCGATATTTTGAGCGCCGAGAACATGATTCCCGACTTGCTTAGTTGTGCATTTTTCATTTAGAAGGTCTCTTTTAGGTCCGTGATTGCAGTACATCATTGCGCTCAACTCGTTCACTTTAGCACTAAAAACACCATTTTAAGCTCAAAAACGGGGCCGTGATCAATTTAAAACGGCAATTTTTAGTTGGTGATTTGAGCATGTTTTTACGCTCAAATCGCCTCTAGAACGCTTAAAACGCGATTTTAATGGTTCTAAGATCGTTTCTTCCCAAATTACAAGCAAGTTATAGGTTTCTCATTTCAACATGATATTTCGCTCATCTCGATGCTTTGAGCGCCGAAAACATGATTCTTGACTTGCTAAGTTCTTCAATTTCCATTTACAAGGTCTCTTTTAGGTCCGTGATTGCAGTACATTAATGCGCTTAACTCGTTCACTTTAGCACTAAAAACACCATTTTAAGCTCAAAAACGGGGCTGTGATCAATTTAAGACGGCAATTTTTAGTTGGTGACTTGAGCATGTTTTTACGCTCAAATCGCTTCTAGAACGCTTAAAACGCGATTTTGATTGTTCTAAGCTCGTTTCTTTTCAGTTTACCTGCAAGTTATAGGTTTCTCATTTTAACATGTTATTTCGCTCATCTCAATGGTTTGAGCGCCGAAAACAAGATTCCCGACTTGCCAAAATGTGCAATTTCCATTTAGAAGGTCTCTTTTAGGTCCGTGATTGCAGTACATCATTGCGCTCAACGCGTTCACTTTAGCACTGAAAACATCATTTTAAGCTTTAAAACGGGGCCGTGATCGATTTAAGACGGCAATTTTCAGTTAGTGATTTGAGCATGTTTTGACGCTCAGATCGCTTCTAGAACGCTTTAAACGCGATGTTAAAGGTTCTAAGATCGTTTCTTTTCAGTTTACAAGCAAGTTATAAGTTTCTCATTTCAACATGTTATTTCGCTCATCTCGGTTGTTTGAGCGCCGAAAACATGATTCCCGATTTGCTAAGTTGTGCATTTTCCAATTAGAAGGTCTCTTTTAGGTCCGTGATTGCAGTACATCATTGCGCTTAACTCGTTCACTTTAGCACTGAAAACACCATTTAAGCTCTAAAACGTCGTGCTTATCGATTTAAGACGGCACATTTTAGTTGGTGGTTTGAGCATGTTTTTACGCTTAAATCGCTTCTAGAACGCTTAAAACGGGATTTTGAAGGTTCTAAGATCGTTTATTTTCAGCTTACAAGTAAGTTATAGGTTTCTCATTTCAACATGTTATTTCGCTCATCTCGATGGTTTGAGCGCCGAAAACATGATTCTTGACTTGCTAAGTTCTGCAATTTCCATTTAGAAGGTCTCTTTTAGGTCGGTGATTGCAGTACATCATTGCGCTTAACTCGTTCACTTTAGCACTGAAAACACCATTTTAAGCTCTAAAACGTCGTCCTTATCGGTTTAAGACGGCAATTTTTAGTTGGTGATTTGAGCATGTTTTTACGCTCAGATCGCTTCTAGAACGCTTAAAACGGGATTTTGAAGGTTCTAAGATCGTTTATTTTCAGCCTACAAGTAAGTTATAGGTTTCTCATTTCAACATTTTCTTTCGCTCATCTCGATAATTTGAGCGCCGAAAACATGATTGTTGACTTGCTAAGTTCTGCAATTTCCATTTAGAAGGTCTCTTTTAGGTCGGTTATTGCAGTACATCATTGCGCTTAACTCGTTCACTTCAGCACTAAAAACACCATTTTAAGCTCAAAAACGGGGCCGTGATCAATTTAAGACGGCAATTTTTAGTTAGTGATTTGAGCATGTTTTTACGCTCAAATCGCCTCTAGAACGCTTAAAACGCGATTTTAATGGTTCTAAGATCGTTTCTTCCCAAATTAAAAGCAAGTTATAGGTTTCTCATTTAAACATGTTATTTCGCTCATCTCAATGGTTTGAGCGCCGAAAACAAGATTCCCGACTTGCTAAAATGTGCAATTTCCATTTAGAAGGTCTCTTTTAGGTCCGTGATTGAAGTACATCAATGCGCTTAACTCGCTCACTTTAGCACTAAAAACACCATTTTAAGCTCAAAAAGGTGGCCGTGATGAAATTAAGACGGCAATTTTTAGTTGGTGATTTGAGCATGTTTTTACGCTCAAATCGCTTCTAGAACGCTTAAAACGCGATTTTGATTGTTCTAAGATCGTTTCTTTTCAGTTTACCTGCAAGTTATAGGTTTCTCATTTCAACATGTTATTTCGCTCATCTCAATGGTTTGAACGCCGAAAACAAGATTCCCGACTTCCTAAAATGTGCAATTTCCATTTAGAAGGTCTCTTTTAGGTCCGTGATTGCAGTACATCATTGCGCTCAACGCGTTCCCTTTAGCATTGAAAACATCATTTTAAGCTTTAAAACGGGGCCGTGATCGATATAAGACGGCAATTTTCAGCTAGCGATTTGAGCATGTTTTGACGCTCAGATCGCTTCTAGAACGCTTAGAACGCGATGTTAAAGGTTCTAATATCGTTTCTTTTCAGTTTACAAGAAAGTTATAGGTTTCTCATTTCAACATGTTATTTCGCTCATCTCGATGGTTTGAGCGCCGAAAACATGATTCCCGACTTGCTTAGTTGTGCATTTTCCATTTAGAAGGTCTCTTTTAGGTCCGTGATTGCAGTACATCATTGCGCTCAACTCGTTCACTTTAGCACTGAAAACACCATTTTAAGCTCTAAAACGTCGTCCTTATCGATTTAAGACGTCAATTTTTAGTTGGTGATTTGAGCATGTTTTTACGCTCAAATCGCCTCTAGAACGCTTAAAACGCGATTTTAATGGTTCTAAGATCGTTTCTTTTCAGTTTTCCTGCAAGTTATAGGTTTCTCATTTCAACATGTTATTTCGCTCATCTCAATGGTTTGAGCGCCGAAAACATGATTCCCGACTTGCTAAAATGTGCAATTTCCATTTAGAAGGTCTCTTTTAGGTCCGTGATTGCAGACATCATTGCGCTCAACGCGTTCACTTTAGCACTGAAAACATCATTTTAAGCTTTAAAACGAAGCCGTGATCGATCTAAGACGGCAGATTTTAGTTCGTGATTAGCGAATGTTTTTACGCTCAAATCGCTTCTAGAACGCTTAAAACGCGATGTTAAAGGTTCTAAGATCGTTTCTTTTCAGTTTACAAGAAAGTTATAGGTTTCTCATTTCAACATGTTATTTCGCTCATCTCAATGGTTTGAGCGCCGAAAACATGATTCCCGACTTGCTAAAATGTGCAATTTCCATTTAGAAGGTCTCTTTTAGGTCCGTGATTGCAGTACCTCATTGCGCTCAACGCGTTCACTTTAGCACTGAAAACATCATTTTAAGCTTTAAAACGGGGCCGTGATCGATATAAGACGGCAATTTTCAGTTAGTGATTTGAGCATGTTTTGACGCTCAGATCGCTTCTAGAACGCTTAAAACGCGATGTTAAAGGTTCTAAGATCGTTTCTTTTCAGTTTACAAGCAAGTTATGGGTTTCTCATTTCAACATGTTATTTCGCTCATCTCGGTTGTTTGAGCGCCGAAAACATGATTCCCGATTTGCTAAGTTGTGCATTTTCCAATTAGAAGGTCTCTTTTAGGTCCGTGATTGCAGTACATCAATCCGCTTAACTCGTTCACTTTAGCACTGAAAACACCATTTTAAGCTCTAAAAGGTCGTGCTTATCGATTTAAGACGGCTATTTTTAGTTGGTGGTTTGAGCATGTTTTTACGCTTAAATCGCTTCTAGAACGCTTAAAACGGGATTTTGAAGGTTCTAAGATCGTTTATTTTCAGCTTACAAGTAAGTTATAGGTTTCTCATTTCAACATGTTATTTCGCTCATCTCGATAGTTTGAGCGCCGAAAACATGATTCTTGACTTGCTAAGTTCTGCAATTTCCATTTAGAAGGTGTCTTTTAGGTCGGTGATTGCAGTACATCATTACGCTTAACTCGTTCACTTTAGCACTGAAAACACCATTTTAAGCTCTAAAACGTCGTCCTTATCGGTTTAAGACGGCAATTTTTAGTTGGTGATTTGAGCATGTTTTTACGCTCAGATCGCTTCTAGAACGCTTAAAACGGGATTTTGAAGGTTCTAAAATCGTTTATTTTCAGCCTACAAGTAAGTTATAGGTTTCTCATTTCAACATGTTATTTCGCTTATCTCGATAATTTGAGCGCCGAAAACATGATTGTTGACTTGGTAAGTTCTGCAATTTCCATTTAGAAGGTCTCTTTTAGGTCGGTTATTGCAGTACATCATTGCGCTTAACTCGTTCACTTCAGCACTAAAAACACCATTTTAAGCTCAAAAACGGGGCCGTGATCAATTTAAGACGGCAATTTTTAGTTAGTGATTTGAGCATGTTTTTACGCTCAAATCGCCTCTAGAACGCTTAAAACGCGATTTTAATGGTTCTAAGATCGTTTCTTCCCAAATTACAAGCAAGTTATAGGTTTCTCATTTCAACATGTTGTTTCGCTCATCTCGATGCTTTAAGCGCCGAAAACGTGATTCTTGACTTGCTAAGTTCTTCAATTTCCATTTAGAAGGTCTCTTTTAGGTCCGTGATTGCAGTACATCAATGCGCTTAACTCGTTCACTTTAGCACTGAAAACACCATTTTAAGCTCTAAAACGTCGTCCTTATCGATTTAAGACGGCAATTTTTAGTTGGTGATTTGAGCATGTTTTTACGCTCAAATCGCTTCTAGAACGCTTAAAACGCGATTTTGATTGTTCTAAGATCGTTTCTTTTCAGTTTACCTGCAAGTTATAGGTTTCTCATTTCAACATATTATTTCGCTCATCTCGATGCTTTGAGCGCCGAAAACATGATTCTTGACTTGCTAAGTTCTGCAATTTCCATTTAGAAGGTCTCTTTTAGGTCGGTGATTGGAGTACATCATTGCGCTTAACTCGTTCACTTTAGCACTGAAAACACCATTTTAAGCTCTAAAACGGGGCCGTGATCAATTTAAGACAGCAATTTTTAGTTGGTGATTTGAGCATGTTTTTACGCTCAAATCGCTTCTAGAACGCTTAAAACGCGATTTTGATTGTTCTAAGATCGTTTCTTTTCTGTTTACAAGCAAGTTATAGGTTTCTCATTTCAACATGTTATTTCGCTCATCTCGATGGTTTGAGCGCCGAAAAAATGATTCCCGACTTGCTAAGTTGTGGAATTTCCATTTAGAAGGTCTGTTTTAGGTCCGTGATTGCAGTACATCATTGCGCTCAACACGTTCACTTTAGCACTGAAAACATCATTTTAAGCTTTAAAACGGGGCCGTTATCGATCTAAGACGGCAGATTTTAGTTCGTGATTAGCGAATGTTTTTACGCTCAAATCGCTTGTAGAACGCTTATAACGCGATGTTGATGGTTCTAAGATCGTTTCTTTTCAGTTTACAAGCAAGTTATAGGTTTCTCATTTCAACATGTTATTTCGCTCATCTCGTTGGTTTGAGCGCCGAGAACATGATTCCCGACTTGCTTAGTTGTGCATTTTCCATTTAGAAGGTCTCTTTTAGGTCCGTGATTGCAGTACATCATTGCGCTCAACTCGTTCACTTTAGCACTAAAAACACCATTTTAAGCTCAAAAACGGGGCCGTGATCAATTTAAGACGGCAATTTTTAGTTGGTGATTTGAGCATGTTTTTACGCTCAAATCGCTTCTAGAACGCTTAAAACGCGATTTTGATTGTTCTAAGATCGTTTCTTTTCAGTTTACCTGCAAGTTATAGGTTTCTCATTTCAACATGTTATTTCGCTCATCTCGATGCTTTGAGCGCCGAAAACATGATTCTTGACTTGCTAAGTTCTGCAATTTCCATTTAGAAGGTCTCTTTTAGGTCGGTGATTGGAGTACATCATTGCGCTTAACTCGTTCACTTTAGCACTGAAAACACCATTTTAAGCTCTAAAACGGGGCCGTGATCAATTTAAGACAGCAATTTTTAGTTGGTGATTTGAGCATGTTTTTACGCTCAAATCGCTTCTAGAACGCTTAAAACGCGATTTTGATTGTTCTAAGATCGTTTCTTTTCAGTTTACAAGCAAGTTATAGGTTTCTCATTTCAACATGTTATTTCGCTCATCTCGATGGTTTGAGCGCAAAAAAAATGATTCCCGACTTGCTAAGTTGTGGAATTTCCATTTAGAAGGTCTCTTTTAGGTCCGTGATTGCAGTACATCATTGCGCTCAACACGTTCACTTTAGCACTGAAAACATCATTTTAAGCTTTAAAACGGGGCCGTTATCGATCTAAGACGGCAGATTTTAGTTCGTGATTAGCGAATGTTTTTACGCTCAAATCGCTTGTAGAACGCTTAAAACGCGATGTTGATGGTTCTAAGATCGTTTCTTTTCAGTTTACAAGCAAGTTATAGGTTTCTCATTTCAACATGTTATTTCGCTCATCTCGTTGGTTTGAGCGCCGAGAACATGATTCCCGACTTGCTTAGTTGTGCATTTTCCATTTAGAAGGTCTCTTTTAGGTCCGTGATTGCAGTACATCATTGCGCTCAACTCGTTCACTTTAGCACTAAAAACACCATTTTAAGCTCAAAAACGGGGCCGTGATCAATTTAAGACGGCAATTTTTAGTTGGTGATTTGAGCATGTTTTTACGCTCAAATCGCTTCTAGAACGCTTAAAACGCGATTTTGATTGTTCTAAGATCGTTTCTTTTCAGTTTACCTGCAAGTTATAGGTTTCTCATTTCAACATGTTATTTCGCTCATCTCAATGGTTTGAGCGCCGAAAACAAGATTCCCGACTTGCCAAAATGTGCAATTTCCATTTATAAGGTCTCTTTTAAATCCGTGATTACAGTACATCATTGCACTCAACGCGTTCACTTTAGCACTGAAAACATCATTTTAAGCTTTAAAACGGGGCCGTGATCGATATAAGACGGCAATTTTCAGTTAGTGATTTGAGCATGTTTTGACGCTCAGATCGCTTCTAGAACGCTTAAAACGCGATGTTAAAGGTTCTAAGATCGTTTCTTTTCAGTTTACAAGCAAGTTATGGGTTTCTCATTTCAACATGTTATTTCGCTCATCTCGGTTGTTTGAGCGCCGAAAACATGATTCCCGATTTGCTAAGTTGTGCATTTTCCAATTAGAAGGTCTCTTTTAGGTCCGTGATTGCAGTATATCATTGCGCTTAACTCGTTCACTTTAGCACTGAAAACACCATTTTAAGCTCTAAAACGTCGTGCTTATCGATTTAAGACGGCAATTTTTAGTTGGTGGTTTGAGCATGTTTTTACGCTTAAATCGCTTCTAGAACGCTTAAAACGGGATTTTGAAGGTTCTAAGATCGTTTATTTTCAGCTTACAAGTAAGTTATAGGTTTCTCATTTCAACATGTTATTTCGCTCATCTCGATAGTTTGAGCGCCGAAAACATGATTCTTGACTTGCTAAGTTCTGCAATTTCCATTTAGAAGGTCTCTTTTAGGTCGGTGATTGCAGTACATCATTGCGCTTAACTCGTTCACTTTAGCACTGAAAACACCATTTTAAGCTCTAAAACGTCGTCCTTATCGGTTTAAGACGGCAATTTTTAGTTGGTGATTTGAGCATGTTTTTACGCTCAGATCGCTTCTAGAACGCTTAAAACGGGATTTTGAAGGTTTTAAGATCGTTTATTTTCAGCCTACAAGTAAGTTATAGGTTTCTCATTTCAACATGTTATTTCGCTCATCTCAATGGTTTGAGCGAAGAAAACAAGATTCCCGACTTGCCAAAATGTGCAATTTCCATTTATAAGGTCTCTTTTAGGTCCGTGATTACAGTACATCATTGCACTCAACGCGTTCACTTTAGCACTGAAAACATCATTTTAAGCTTTAAAACGGGGCCGTGATCGATATAAGACGGCAATTTTCAGTTAGTGATTTGAGCATGTTTTGACGCTCAGATCGCTTCTAAAACGCTTAAAACGCGATGTTAAAGGTTCTAAGATCGTTTCTTTTCAGTTTACAAGCAAGTTATGGGTTTCTCATTTCAACATGTTATTTCGCTCATCTCGGTTGTTTGAGCGCCGAAAACATGATTCCCGATTTGCTAAGTTGTGCATTTTCCAATTAGAAGGTCTCTTTTAGGTCCGTGATTGCAGTATATCATTGCGCTTAACTCGTTCACTTTAGCACTGAAAACACCATTTTAAGCTCTAAAACGTCGTGCTTATCGGTTTAAGACGGCAATTTTTAGTTGGTGATTTGAGCATGTTTTTACGCTCAGATCGCTTCTAGAACGCTTAAAACGGGATTTTGAAGGTTCTAAGATCGTTTATTTTCAGCCTACAAGTAAGTTATAGGTTTCTCATTTCAACATGTTATTTCGCTCATCTCGATAATTTGAGCGCCGAAAACATGATTGTTGACTTGCTAAGTTCTGCAATTTCCATTTAGAAGGTCTCTTTTAGGTCGGTTATTGCAGTACATCATTGCGCTTAACTCGTTCACTTCAGCACTAAAAACACCATTTTAAGCTCAAAAACGGGGCCGTGATCAATTTAAGACGGCAATTTTTAGTTAGTGATTTGAGCATGTTTTTACGCTCAAATCGCCTCTAGAACGCTTAAAACGCGATTTTAATGGTTCTAAGATCGTTTCTTCCCAAACTACAAGCAAGTTATAGGTTTCTCATTTCAACATGTTATTTCGCTCATCTCGATGCTTTAAGCGCCGAAAACATGATTCTTGACTTGCTAAGTTCTTCAATTTCCATTTAGAAGGTCTCTTTTAGGTCCGTGATTGCAGTACATCAATGCGCTTAACTCGTTCACTTTAGCACTGAAAACACCATTTTAAGCTCTAAAACGTCGTCCTTATCGATTTAAGACGGCAATTTTTAGTTGGTGATTTGAGCATGTTTTTACGCTCAAATCGCTTCTAGAACACTTAAAACGCGATTTTGATTGTTCTAAGATCGTTTCTTTTCAGTTTACCTGCAAGTTATAGGTTTCTCATTTCAACATGTTATTTCGCTCATCTCGATGCTTTGAGCGCCGAAAACATGATTCTTGACTTGCTAAGTTCTGCAATTTCCATTTAGAAGGTCTCTTTTAGGTCGGTGATTGCAGTACATCATTGCGCTTAACTCGTTCACTTTAGCACTGAAAACACCATTTTAAGCTCTAAAACGTCGTCCTTATCGGTTTAAGACGGCAATTTTTAGTTGGTGATTTGAGCATGTTTTTACGCTCAAATCGCTTCTAGAACGCTTAAAACGCGATTTTGATTGTTCTAAGATCGTTTCTTCCCAAATTACAAGCAAGTTATAGGTTTCTCATTTAAACATGTCATTTCGCTCATCTCAATGGTTTGAGCGCCGAAAACAAGATTCCCGACTTGCTAAAATGTGCAATTTCCATTTAGAAGGTCTCTTTTAGGTCCGTGATTGCAGTACATCAATGCGCTTAACTCGCTCACTTTAGCACTAAAAACACCATTTTAAGCTCAAAAACGTGGCCGTGATCAAATTAAGACGGCAATTTTTAGTTGGTGATTTGAGCATGTTTTTACGCTCAAATCGCTTCTAGAACGCTTAAAACGCGATTTTGATTGTTCTAAGATCGTTTCTTTTCAGTTTACCTGCAAGTTATAGGTTTCTCATTTCAACATGTTATTTCGCTCATCTCAATGGTTTGAGCGCCGAAAACAAGATTCCCGACTTCCTAAAATGTGCAATTTCCATTTAGAAGGTCTCTTTTAGGTCCGTGATTGCAGTACATCATTGCGCTCAACGCGTTCACTTTAGCATTGAAAACATCATTTTAAGCTTTAAAACGGGGCCGTGATCGATATAAGACGGCAATTTTCAGCTAGCGATTTGAGCATGTTTTGACGCTCAGATCGCTTCTAGAACGCTTAGAACGCGATGTTAAAGGTTCTAAGATCGTTTCTTTTCAGTTTACAAGAAAGTTATAGGTTTCTCATTTCAACATGTTATTTCGCTCATCTCGATGGTTTGAGCGCCGAAAACATGATTCCCGACTTGCTTAGTTGTGCATTTTCCATTTAGAAGGTCTCTTTTAGGTCCGTGATTGCAGTACATCATTGCGCTCAACTCGTTCACTTTAGCACTGAAAACACCATTTTAAGCTCTAAAACGTCGTCCTTATCGATTTAAGACGTCAATTTTTAGTTGGTGATTTGAGCATGTTTTTACGCTCAAATCGCCTCTAGAACGCTAAAAACGCGATTTTAATGGTTCTAAGATCGTTTCTTCCCAAATTACAAGCAAGTTATAGGTTTCTCATTTAAACATGTTATTTCGCTCATCCCAATGGTTTGAGCGCCGAAAACATGATTCCCGACTTGCTTAGTTGTGCATTTTCCATTTAGAAGGTCTCTTTTAGGTCCGTGATTGCAGTACATCATTGCACTCAACTCGTTCACTTTAGCACTGAAAACACCATTTTAAGCTCTAAAACGTCGTCCTTATCGATTTAAGACGTCAATTTTTAGTTGGTGATTTGAGCATGTTTTTACGCTCAAATCGCCTCTAGAACGCTTAAAACGCGATTTTAATGGTTCTAAGATCGTTTCTTTTCAAATTACAAGCAAGTTATAGGTTTCTCATTTCAACATGTTATTTCGCTCATCTCGATGCTTTGAGCGCCGAAAACATGATTCTTGACTTGCTAAGTTCTGCAATTTCCATTTAGAAGGTCTCTTTTAGGTCCGTGATTGCAGTACATCAATGCGCTTAACTCGTTCATTTTAGCACTAAAAACACGATTTTAAGCTCAAAAACGAGGCCGTGATCAATTTAAGACGGCAATTTTTAGTTGGTGATTTGAGCATGTTTTTACGCTCAAATCGCTTCTAGAACGCTTAAAACGCGATTTTGATTGTTCTAAGATCGTTTCTTTTCAGTTTTCTTGCAAGTTATAGGTTTCTCATTTCAACATGTTATTTCGCTCATCTCAATGGTTTGAGCGCCGAAAACATGATTCCCGACTTGCTAAAATGTGCAATTTCCATTTAGAAGGTCTCTTTTAGGTCCGTGATTGCAGTACATCATTGCGCTCAACGCGTTCACTTTAGCACTGAAAACATCATTTTAAGCTTTAAAACGAAGCCGTGATCGATCTAAGACGGCAGATTTTAGTTCGTGATTAGCGAATGTTTTTACGCTCAAATCGCTTCTAGAACGCTTAAAACGCGATGTTAAAGGTTCTAAGATCGTTTCTTTTCAGTTTACAAGAAAGTTATAGGTTTCTCATTTCAACATGTTATTTCGCTCATCTCGATGGTTTGAGCGCCGAAAACATGACTCCCGACTTGTTTAGTTGTGCATTTTCCATTTAGAAGGTCTCTTTTAGGTCCGTGATTGCAGTACATCAATGCGGTTAACTCGTTCACTTTAGCACTAAAAACACCATTTTAAGCTCAAAAACGGGGCCGTGATCAATTTAAGACGGCAATTTTTAGTTGGTGATTTGAGCATGTTTTTACGCTCAAATCGCTTCTAGAACGCTTAAAACGCGATTTTGATTGTTCTAAGATCGTTTCTTTTCAGTTTACCTACAAGTTATAGGTTTCTCATTTCAACATGTTATTTCGCTCATCTCAATGGTTTGAGCGCCGAAAACAAGATTCCCGACTTGCTAAAATGTGCAATTTCCATTTAGAAGGTCTCTTTTAGGTCCGTGATTGCAGTACATCATTGCGCTCAACTCGTTCACTTTAGCACTGAAAACATTATTTTAAGCTTTAAAACGGGGCCGTGATCGATATAAGACGGCAATTTTCAGTTAGTGATTTGAGCATGTTTTGACGCTCAGATCGCTTCTAGAACGCTTAAAACGCGATGTTAAAGGTTCTAAGATCGTTTCTTTTCAAATTACAAGCAAGTTATAGGTTTCTCATTTCAACATGTTATTTCGCTCATCTCGATGGTTTGAGCGCCGAAAACATGATTCCCGACTTGCTTAGTTGTGCATTTTCCATTTAGAAGGTCTCTTTTAGGTCCGTGATTGCAGTACATCATCGCGCTCAACTCGTTCACTTTAGCACTGAAAACACCATTTTAAGCTCTAAAACGTCGTCCTTATCGATTTAAGACGGCTATTTTTAGTTGGTGATTTGAGCATGTTTTTACGCTCAAATCGACTCTAGAACGCTTAAAACGCGATTTTAATGGTTCTAAGATCGTTTCTTTTCAAATTACAAGCAAGTTATAGGTTTGTCATTTCAACATGTTATTTCGCTCATCTCGATGGTTTGAGCGCCGAAAACATGATTCCCGACTTGCTTAGTTGTGCATTTTCCATTTAGAAGGTCTCTTTTAGGTCCGTGATTGCAGTACATCATTGCGCTCAACTCGTTCACTTTTGCACTGAAAACACCATTTTAAGCTCTAAAACGTCGTCCTTATCGATTTAAGACGGCTATTTTTAGTTGGTGATTTGAGCATGTTTTTACGCTCAAATCGCCTCTAGAACGCTTAAAACGCGATTTTAATGGTTCTAAGATCGTTTCTTTTCAAATTACAAGCAAGTTATAGGTTTCTCATTTCAACATGTTATTTCGCTCATCTCGATGCTTTGAGCGCCGAAAACATGATTCTTGACTTGCTAAGTTCTCCAATTTCCATTTAGAAGGTCTCTTTTAGGTCCGTGATTGCAGTACATCAATGCGCTTAACTCGTTCACTTTAGCACTAAAAAATCCATTTTAAGCTCAAAAACGGGGCCGTGATCAATTTAAGACAGCAATTTTTAGTTGGTGATTTGAGCATGTTTTTACGCTCAAATCGCTTCTAGAACGCTTAAAACGCGATTTTGATTGTTCTAAGATCGTTTCTTTTCAGTTTACAAGCAAGTTATAGGTTTCTCATTTCAACATGTTATTTCGCTCATCTCGATGGTTTGAGCGTCGAAAAAATGATTCCCGACTTGCTAAGTTGTGGAATTTCTATTTAGAAGGTCTCTTTTAGGTCCGTGATTGCAGTACATCATTGCGCTCAACGCGTTCACTTTAGCACTGGAAACATCATTTTAAGCTTTAAAACGGGGCCGTGATCGATCTAAGACGGCAGATTTTAGTTCGTGATTAGCGAATGTTTTTACGCTCAAATCGCTTGTAGAACGCTTAAAACGCGATGTTGATGGTTCTAAGATCGTTTCTGTTCAGTTTACAAGCAAGTTATAGGTTTCTCATTTCAACATGTTATTTCGCTCATCTCGATGTTTTGAGCGCCGAAAACATGATTCCCGACTTGCTTAGTTGTGCATTTTCCATTTAGAAGGTCTCTTTTAGGTCCGTAATTGCAGTACTTCAATGCGCTTAACTCGTTCACTTTAGCACTGAAAACATCATTTTAAGCTTTAAAACGGGGCCGTGATCGATATAAGACGGCAGATTTTAGTTCGTGATTAGCGAATGTTTTTACGCTCAAATCGCTTCTAGAACGCTTAAAACGCGATTTTGATGGTTCTAAGATCGTTTCTTTTCAGTTTTCCTGCAAGTTATAGGTTTCTAATTTTCAACATGTTATTTCGCTCATCTCAATGGTTTGAGCGCCGAAAACATGATTCCCGACTTGCTAAAATAGGCAATTTCCATTTAGAAGGTCTCTTTTAGGTCCGTGATTGCAGTACATCATTGCGCTCAACGCGTTCACTTTAGCACTGAAAACATCATTTTAAGCTTGAAAACGGGGCCGTGATCGATATAAAACGGCAATTTTCAGTTGGTGATTTGAGCATGTTTTGACGCTCAGATCGCTTCTAGAACGCTTAAAACGCGATGTTAAAGGTTCTAAGATCGTTTCTTTTCAGTTTACAAGCAAGTTATAGGTTTCTCATTTCAACATGTTATTTCGCTAATCTCGATGGTTTGAGCGCCGAAAACATGATTCCCGACTTGCTTAGTTGTGCATTTTCCATTTAGAAGGTCTCTTTTAGGTCCGTGATTGCAGTACATCATTGCGCTCAACTCGTTCACTTTTGCACTGAAAACACCATTTTAAGCTCTAAAACGTCGTCCTTATCGATTTAAGACGGCAATTTTTAGTTGGTGATTTGAGAATGTTTTTACGCTCAAATCGCCTCTAGAACGCTTAAAACGCGATTTTAATGGTTCTAAGATGGTTTCTTTTCAAATTACAAGCAAGTTATAGGTTTCTCATTTCAACATGTTATTTCGCTCATCTCGATGCTTTGAGCGCCGAAAACATGATTCTTGACTTGCTAAGTTCTCCAATTTCAATTTAGAAGGTCTCTTTTAGGTCCGTGATTGCAGTACATCAATGCGCTTAACTCGTTCACTTTAGCACTAAAAACACCATTTTAAGCTCAAAAACGGGGCCGTGATCAATTTAAGACAGCAATTTTTAGTTGGTGATTTGAGCATGTTTTTACGCTCAAATCGCTTCTAGAACGCTTAAAACGCGATTTTGATTGTTCTAAGATCGTTTCTTTTCAGTTTACAAGCAAGTTATAGGTTTCTCATTTCAACATGTTATTTCGCTCATCTCGATGGTTTGAGCGCCGAAAAAATGATTCCCGACTTCTAAGTTGTGGAATTTCCATTTAAAAGGTCTCTTTTAGGTCCGTGATTGCAGTACATCATTGCGCTCAACGCGTTCACTTTAGCACTGAAAACATCATTTTAAGCTTTAAAACTGGGCCGTGATCGATCTAAGACGGCAGATTTTAGTTCGTGATTAGCGAATGTTTTTACGCTCAAATCGCTTCTAGAACGCTTAAAACGCGATTTTGATGGTTCTAAGATCGTTTCTTTTCAGTTTTCCTGCAAGTTATAGGTTTCTCATTTCAACATGCTATTTCGCTCATCTCAATGGTTTGAGCGCCGAAAACATTATTCCCGACTTGCTAAAATAAGCAATTTCCATTTAGAAGGTCTCTTTTAGGTCCGTGATTGCAGTACATCATTGCGCTCAACGCGTTCACTTTAGCACTGAAAACATCATTTTAAGCTTTAAAACGGGGCCGTGATCGATATAAAACGGCAATTTTCAGTTGGTGATTTGAGCATGTTTTGACGCTCAGATCGCTTCTAGAACGCTTAAAACGCGATGTTAAAGGTTCTAAGATCGTTTCTTTTCAGTTTACAAGCAAGTTATAGGTTTCTCATTTCAACATGTTATTTCGCTCATCTCGATGGTTTGAGCGCCGAAAACATGATTCCCGACTTGCTTAGTTGTGCATTTTCCATTTAGAAGGTCTCTTTTAGGTCCGTGATTGCAGTACATCAATGCGCTTAACTCGTTCACTTTAGCACTGAAAACATCATTTTAAGCTTGAAAACGGGGCCGTGATCGATATAAAACGGCAATTTTCAGTTGGTGATTTGAGCATGTTTTGACGCTCAGATCGCTTCTAGAACGCTTAAAACGCGATGTTAAAGGTTCTAAGATCGTTTCTTTTCAGTTTACAAGCAAGTTATAGGTTTCTCATTTCAACATGTTATTTCGCTCATCTCGATGGTTTGAGCGCCGAAAACATGATTCCCGACTTGCTTAGTTGTACATTTTCCATTTAGAAGGTCTCTTTTAGGTCCGTGATTGCAGTACATCATTGCGCTCAACTCGTTCACTTTTGCACTGAAAACACCATTTTAAGCTCTAAAACGTCGTCCTTATCGATTTAAGACGGCAATTTTTAGTTGGTGATTTGAGCATGTTTTTACGCTCAAATCGCCTCTAGAACGCTTAAAACGCGATTTTAATGGTTCTAAGATCGTTTCTTTTCAAATTACAAGCAAGTTATAGGTTTCTCATTTCAACATGTTATTTCGCTCATCTCGATGCTTTGAGCGCCGAAAACATGATTCTTGACTTGCTAAGTTCTCCAATTTCAATTTAGAAGGTCTCTTTTAGGTCCGTGATTGCAGTACATCAATGCGCTTAACTCGTTCACTTTAGCACTAAAAACACCATTTTAAGCTCAAAAACGGGGCCGTGATCAATTTAAGACAGCAATTTTTAGTTGGTGATTTGAGCATGTTTTCACGCTCAAATCGCTTCTAGAACGCTTAAAACGCGATTTTGATTGTTCTAAGATCGTTTCTTTTCAGTTTACAAGCAAGTTATAGGTTTCTCATTTCAACATGTTATTTCGCTCATCTCGATGGTTTGAGCGCCGAAAAAATGATTCCCGACTTCTAAGTTGTGGAATTTCCATTTAAAAGGTCTCTTTTAGGTCCGTGATTGCAGTACATCATTGCGCTCAACGCGTTCACTTTAGCACTGAAAACATCATTTTAAGCTTTAAAACTGGGCCGTGATCGATCTAAGACGGCAGATTTTAGTTCGTGATTAGCGAATGTTTTTACGCTCAAATCGCTTCTAGAACGCTTAAAACGCGATTTTGATGGTTCTAAGATCGTTTCTTTTCAGTTTTCCTGCAAGTTATAGGTTTCTCATTTCAACATGTTATTTCGCTCATCTCAATGGTTTGAGCGCCGAAAACATGATTCCCGACTTGCTAAAATAAGCAATTTCCATTTAGAAGGTCTCTTTTAGGTCCGTGATTGCAGTACATCATTGCGCTCAACGCGTTCACTTTAGCACTGAAAACATCATTTTAAGCTTTAAAACGGGGCCGTGATCGATATAAAACGGCAATTTTCAGTTGGTGATTTGAGCATGTTTTGACGCTCAGATCGCTTCTAGAACGCTTAAAACGCGATGTTAAAGGTTCTAAGATCGTTTCTTTTCAGTTTACAAGCAAGTTATAGGTTTCTCATTTCAACATGTTATTTCGCTCATCTCGATGGTTTGAGCGCCGAAAACATGATTCCCGACTTGCTTAGTTGTGCATTTTCCATTTAGAAGGTCTCTTTTAGGTCCGTGATTGCAGTACATCAATGCGCTTAACTCGTTCACTTTAGCACTGAAAACACCATTTTAAGCTCTAAAACGTCGTCCTTATCGATTTAAGACGGCAATTTTTAGTTGGTGATTTGAGCATGTTTTTACGCTCAAATCGCCTCTAGAACGCTTAAAACGCGATTTTAATGGTTCTAAGATCGTTTCTTTTCAAATTACAAGCAAGTTATAGGTTTCTCATTTCAACATGTTATTTCGCTCATCTCGATGCTTTGAGCGCCGAAAACATGATTCTTGATTTGCTAAGTTCTCCAATTTCCATTTAGAAGGTCTCTTTTAGGTCCGTGATTGCAGTACATCAATGCGCTTAACTCGTTCACTTTAGCACTAAAAACACCATTTTAAGCTCAAAAACGGGGCCGTGATCAATTTAAGACAGCAATTTTTAGTTGATGATTTGAGCATGTTTTTACGCTCAAATCGCTTCTAGAACGCTTAAAACGCGATTTTGATTGTTCTAAGATCGTTTCTTTTCAGTTTACAAGCAAGTTATAGGTTTCTCATTTCAACATGTTATTTCGCTCATCTCGATGGTTTGAGCGCCGAAAAAATGATTCCCGACTTGCTAAGTTGTGGAATTTCTATTTAGAAGGTCTCTTTTAGTTCCGTGATTGCAGTACATCATTGCGCTCAACGCGTTCACTTTAGCACTGGAAACATCATTTTAAGCTTTAAAACGGGGCCGTGATCGATCTAAGACGGCAGATTTTAGTTCGTGATTAGCGAATGTTTTTACGCTCAAATCGCTTGTAGAACGCTTAAAACGCGAAGTTTATGGTTCTAAGATCGTTTCTTTTCAGTTTACAAGCAAGTTATAGGTTTCTCATTTCAACATGTTATTTCGCTCATCTCAATGTTTTGAGCGCCGAAAACATGATTCCCGACTTGCTTAGTTGTGCATTTTCCATTTAGAAGGTCTCTTTTAGGTCCGTAATTGCAGTACTTCAATGCGCTTAACTCGTTCACTTTAGCACTGAAAACATCATTTTAAGCTTTAAAACGGGGCCGTGATCGATATAAGACGGCAATTTTCAGTTAGTGATTTAAGCATGTTTTGACGCTCAGATCGCTTCTAGAACGCTTAAAACGCGATGTTAAAGGTTCTAAGATCGTTTCTTTTCAGTTTACAAGCAAGTTATGGGTTCTCATTTCAACATGTTATTTCGCTCATCTCGATGGTTTGAGCGCCGAAAACATGATTCTCGACTTGCTTAGTTGTGCATTTTCCATTTAGAAGGACTCTTTTAGGTCCGTGATTGTAGTACATCATTGCGCTCAACTCGTTCACTTTAGAACTGAAAACACCATTTTAAGCTCTAAAACGTCGTCCTTATCGATTTAAGACGGCAATTTTTAGTTGGTTATTTGAGCATGTTTTTACGCTCAAATCGCCTCTAGAACACTTAAAACGCGATTTTAATGGTTCTAAGATCGTTTCTTTTCAAATTACAAGCAAGTTATAGGTTTCTCATTTCGACATGTTATTTCGCTCATCTCGATGCTTTGAGCGCCGAAAACATGATTCTTGACTTGCTAAGTTCTGCAATTTCCATTTAGAAGGTCTGTTTTAGGTCCGTGATTGCAGTACATCAATGCGCTTAACTCGTTCACTTTAGCACTAAAAACACCATTTTAAGCTCAGAAACGGGGCCGTGATCAATTTAAGACGGCAATTTTTAGTTGGTGATTTGAGCATGTTTTTACGCTCAAATCTCTTCTAGGACGCTTAAAACGCGATTTTGATTGTTCTAAGATCGTTTCTTTTCAGTTTACCTGCAAGTTATAGGTTTCTCATTTCAACATGTTATTTCGCTCATCTCGGTTGTTTGAGCGCCGAAAACATGATTCCCGACTTGCTAAAATGTGCAATTTCCATTTAGAAGGTCTCTTTTAGGTCCGTGATTGCAGTACATCATTGCGCTCAACGCGTTCACTTTTGCACTGAAAACATCATTTTAAGCTTTAAAACGGGGCCGTGATCGATATAAGACGGCAATTTTCAGTTGGTGATTTGAGCATGTTTTGACGCTCAGATCGCTTCTAGAACGCTTAAAACGCGATGTTAAAGGTTCTAAGATCGTTTCTTTTCAGTTTACAAGCAAGTTATAGGTTTCTCATTTCAACATGTTATTTCGCTCATCTCGATAATTTGAGCGCCGAAATCATGATTCCCGAATTGCTTAGTTGTGCATTTTCCATTTAGAAGGTCTCTTTTAGGTCCGTGATTGGAGTACATCATTGCGCTTAACTCGTTCACTTTAGCACTGAGAACACCATTTTAAGCTCAAAAACGGGGCCGTGATCAATTTAAGACAGCAATTTTTAGTTGGTGATTTGAGCATGTTTTTACGTTCAAATCGCTTCTAGAAAGCTTAAAACGCGATTTTGATTGTTCTAAGATCGTTTCTTTTCAGTTTACAAGCAAGTTATAGGTTTCTCATTTCAACATGTTATTTCGCTCATCTCGATGGTTTGAGCGCCGAAAAAATGATTCCCGACTTCTAAGTTGTGGAATTTCCATTTAAAAGGTCTCTTTTAGCTCCGTGATTGCAGTACATCATTGCGCTCAACTCGTTCACTTTAGCACTGAAAACACCATTTGAAGCTCTAAAACGTCGTCCTTATCGATTTAAGACGGCAATTTTTAGTTGGTGATTTGAGCATGTTTTTACGCTCAAATCGCCTCTAGAACGCTTAAAACGCGATTTTAATGGTTCTAAGATCGTTTCTTTTCAAATTACAAGCAAGTTATAGGTTTCTCATTTCAACATGTTATTTCGCTCATCTCGATGCTTTGAGCGCCGAAAACATGATTCTTGACTTGCTAAGTTCTCCAATTTCAATTTAGAAGGTCTCTTTTAGGTCCGTGATTGCAGTACATCAATGCGCTTAACTCGTTCACTTTAGCACTAAAAACACCATTTTAAGCTCAAAAACGGGGCCGTGATCAATTTAAGACAGCAATATTTAGTTGGTGATTTGAGCATGTTTTTACGCTCAAATCGCTTCTAGAACGCTTAAAACGCGATTTTGATTGTTCTAAGATCGTTTCTTTTCAGTTTACAAGCAAGTTATAGGTTTCTCATTTCAACATGTTATTTCGCTCATCTCGATGGTTTGAGCGCCGAAAAAATGATTCCCGACTTCTAAGTTGTGGAATTTCCATTTAAAAGGTCTCTTTTAGGTCCGTGATTGCAGTACATCATTGCGCTCAACGCGTTCACTTTAGCACTGAAAACATCATTTTAAGCTTCAAAACGGGGCCGTGATCGATCTAAGACGGCAGATTTTAGTGCGTGATTAGCGAATGTTTTTACGCTCAAATCGCTTCTAGAACGCTTAAAACGCGATTTTGATGGTTCTAAGATCGTTTCTTTTCAGTTTTCCTGCAAGTTATAGGTTTCTAATTTTCAACATGTTATTTCGCTCATCTCAATGGTTTGAGCGCCGAAAACATGATTCCCGACTTGCTAAAATAGGCAATTTCCATTTAGAAGGTCTCTTTTAGGTCCGTGATTGCAGTACATCATTGCGCTCAACGCGTTCACTTTAGCACTGAAAACATCATTTTAAGCTTTAAAACGGGGCCGTGATCGATATAAAACGGCAATTTTCAGTTGGTGATTTGAGCATGTTTTGACGCTCAGATCGCTTCTAGAACGCTTAAAACGCGATGTTAAAGGTTCTAAGATCGTTTCTTTTCAGTTTACAAGCAAGTTATAGGTTTCTCATTTCAACATGTTATTTCGCTCATCTCGATGGTTTGAGCGCCGAAATCATGATTCCCGAATTGCTTAGTTGTGCATTTTCCATTTAGAAGGTCTCTTTTAGGTCCGTGATTGGAGTACATCATTGCGCTTAACTCGTTCACTTTAGCACTGAGAACACCATTTTAAGCTCAAAAACGGGGCCGTGATCAATTTAAGACAGCAATTTTTAGTCGGTGATTTGAGCATGTTTTTACGTTCAAATCGCTTCTAGAAAGCTTAAAACGCGATTTTGATTGTTCTAAGATCGTTTCTTTTCAGTTTACAAGCAAGTTATAGGTTTCTCATTTCAACATGTTATTTCGCTCATCTCGATGGTTTGAGCGATGAAAAAATGATTCCCGACTTCTAAGTTGTGGAATTTCCATTTAAAAGGTCTCTTTTAGCTCCGTGATTGCAGTACATCATTGCGCTCAACTCGTTCACTTTAGCACTGAAAACACCATTTGAAGCTCTAAAACGTCGTCCTTATCGATTTAAGACGGCAATTTTTAGTTGGTGATTTGAGCATGTTTTTACGCTCAAATCGCCTCTAGAACGCTTAAAACGCGATTTTAATGGTTCTAAGATCGTTTCTTTTCAAATTACAAGCAAGTTATAGGTTTCTCATTTCAACATGTTATTTCGCTCATCTCGATGCTTTGAGCGCCGAAAACATGATTCTTGACTTGCTAAGTTCTCCAATTTCAATTTAGAAGGTCTCTTTTAGGTCCGTGATTGCAGTACATCAATGCGCTTAACTCGTTCACTTTAGCACTAAAAACACCATTTTAAGCTCAAAAACGGGGCCGTGATCAATTTAAGACAGCAATATTTAGTTGGTGATTTGAGCATGTTTTTACGCTCAAATCGCTTCTAGAACGCTTAAAACGCGATTTTCATTGTTCTAAGATCGTTTCTTTTCAGTTTACAAGCAAGTTATAGGTTTCTCATTTCAACATGTTATTTCGCTCATCTCGATGGTTTGAGCGCCGAAAAAATGATTCCCGACTTCTAAGTTGTGGAATTTCCATTTAAAAGGTCTCTTTTAGGTCCGTGATTGCAGTACATCATTGCGCTCAACGCGTTCACTTTAGCACTGAAAACCTCATTTTAAGCTTCAAAACGGGGCCGTGATCGATCTAAGACGGCAGATTTTAGTTCGTGATTAGCGAATGTTTTTACGCTCAAATCGCTTCTAGAACGCTTAAAACGCGATTTTGATGGTTCTAAGATCGTTTCTTTTCAGTTTTCCTGCAAGTTATAGGTTTCTAATTTTCAACATGTTATTTCGCTCATCTCAATGGTTTGAGCGCCGAAAACATGATTCCCGACTTGCTAAAATAAGCAATTTCCATTTAGAAGGTCTCTTTTAGGTCCGTGATTGCAGTACATCATTGCGCTCAACGCGTTCACTTTAGCACTGAAAACATCATTTTAAGCTTTAAAACGGGGCCGTGATCGATATAAAACGGCAATTTTCAGTTGGTGATTTGAGCATGTTTTGACGCTCAGATCGCTTCTAGAACGCTTAAAACGCGATGTTAAAGGTTCTAAGATCGTTTCTTTTCAGTTTACAAGCAAGTTATAGGTTTCTCATTTCAACATGTTATTTCGCTCATCTCGATGGTTTGAGCGCCGAAAACATGATTCCCGACTTGCTTAGTTGTGCATTTTCCATTTAGAAGGTCTCTTTTAGGTCCGTGATTGCAGTACATCATTGCGCTCAACTCGTTCACTTTTGCACTGAAAACACCATTTTAAGCTCTAAAACGTCGTCCTTATCGATTTAAGACGGCAATTTTTAGTTGGTGATTTGAGCATGTTTTTACGCTCAAATCGCCTCTAGAACGCTTAAAACGCGATTTTAATGGTTCTAAGATCGTTTCTTTTCAAATTACAAGCAAGTTATAGGTTTCTCATTTCAACATGTTATTTCGCTCATCTCGATGCTTTGAGCGCCGAAAACATGATTCTTGACTTGCTAAGTTCTCCAATTTCAATTTAGAAGGTCTCTTTTAGGTCCGTGATTGCAGTACATCAATGCGCTTAACTCGTTCACTTTAGCACTAAAAACACCATTTTAAGCTCAAAAACGGGGCCGTGATCAATTTAAGACAGCAATTTTTAGTTGGTGATTTGAGCATGTTTTTACGCTCAAATCGCTTCTAGAACGCTTAAAACGCGATTTTGATTAATTTAAGATCGTTTCTTTTCAGTTTACAAGCAAGTTATAGGTTTCTCATTTCAACATGTTATTTCGCTCATCTCGATGGTTTGAGCGCCGAAAAAATGATTCCCGACTTCTAAGTTGTGGAATTTCCATTTAAAAGGTCTCTTTTAGGTCCGTGATTGCAGTACATCATTGCGCTCAACGCGTTCACTTTAGCACTGAAAACATCATTTTAAGCTTTAAAACTGGGCCGTGATCGATCTAAGACGGCAGATTTTAGTTCGTGATTAGCGAATGTTTTTACGCTCAAATCGCTTCTAGAACGCTTAAAACGCGATTTTGATGGTTCTAAGATCGTTTCTTTTCAGTTTTCCTGCAAGTTATAGGTTTCTCATTTCAACATGTTATTTCGCTCATCTCAATGGTTTCAGCGCCGAAAACATGATTCCCGACTTGCTAAAATAAGCAATTTCCATTTAGAAGGTCTCTTTTAGGTCCGTGATTGCAGTACATCATTGCGCTCAACGCGTTAACTTTAGCACTGAAAACATCATTTTAAGCTTTAAAACGGGGCCGTGATCGATATAAAACGGCAATTTTCAGTTGGTGATTTGAGCATGTTTTGACGCTCAGATCGCTTCTAGAACGCTTAAAACGCGATGTTAAAGGTTCTAAGATCGTTTCTTTTCAGTTTACAAGCAAGTTATAGGTTTCTCATTTTAACATGTTATTTCGCTCATCTCGATGGTTTGAGCGCCGAAAACATGATTCCCGACTTGCTTAGTTGTGCATTTTCCATTTAGAAGGTCTCTTTTAGGTCCGTGATTGCAGTACATCAATGCGCTTAACTCGTTCACTTTAGCACTGAAAACACCATTTTAAGCTCTAAAACGTCGTCCTTATCGATTTAAGACGGCAATTTTTAGTTGGTGATTTGAGCATGTTTTTACGCTCAAATCGCCTCTAGAACGCTTAAAACGCGATTTTAATGGTTCTAAGATCGTTTCTTTTCAAATTACAAGCAAGTTATAGGTTTCTCATTTCAACATGTTATTTCGCTCATCTCGATGCTTTGAGCGCCGAAAACATGATTCTTGACTTGCTAAGTTCTCCAATTTCCATTTAGAAGGTCTCTTTTAGGTCCGTGATTGCAGTACATCAATGCGCTTAACTCGTTCACTTTAGCACTAAAAACACCATTTTAAGCTCAAAAACGGGACCGTGATCAATTTAAGACAGCAATTTTTAGTTGGTGATTTGAGCATGTTTTTACGCTCAAATCGCTTCTAGAACGCTTAAAACGCGATTTTGATTGTTCTAAGATCGTTTCTTTTCAGTTTACAAGCAAGTTATAGGTTTCTCATTTCAACATGTTATTTCGCTCATCTCGATGGTTTGAGCGCCGAAAAAATGATTCCCGACTTCTAAGTTGTGGAATTTCCATTTAAAAGGTCTCTTTTAGGTCCGTGATTGCAGTACATCATTGCGCTCAACGCGTTCACTTTAGCACTGAAAACATCATTTTAAGCTTTAAAACGGGGCCGTGATCGATCTAAGACGGCAGATTTTAGTTCGTGATTAGCGAATGTTTTTACGCTCAAATCGCTTCTAGAACGCTTAAAACGCGATTTTGATGGTTCTAAGATCGTTTCTTTTCAGTTTTCCTGCAAGTTATAGGTTTCTAATTTTCAACATGTTATTTCGCTCATCTCAATGGTTTGAGCGCCGAAAACATGATTCCCGACTTGCTAAAATAGGCAATTTCCATTTAGAAGGTCTCTTTTAGGTCCGTGATTGCAGTACATCATTGCGCTCAACGCGTTCACTTTAGCACTGAAAACATCATTTTAAGCTTTAAAACGGGGCCGTGATCGATATAAAACGGCAATTTTCAGTTGGTGATTTGAGCATATTTTGAGCTCAGATCGCTTCTAGAACGCTTAAAACGCGATGTTAAAGGTTCTAAGATCGTTTCTTTTCAGTTTACAAGCAAGTTATAGGTTTCTCATTTCAACATGTTATTTCGCTCATCTCGATGGTTTGAGCGCCGAAAACATGATTCCCGACTTGCTTAGTTGTGCATTTTCCATTTAGAAGGTCTCTTTTAGGTCCGTGATTGCAGTACATCATTGCGCTCAACTCGTTCACTTTTGCACTGAAAACACCATTTTAAGCTCTAAAACGTCGTCCTTATCGATTTAAGACGGCAATTTTTAGTTGGTGATTTGAGCATGTTTTTACGCTCAAATCGCCTCTAGAACGCTTAAAACGCGATTTTAATGGTTCTAAGATCGTTTCTTTTCAAATTACAAGCAAGTTATAGGTTTCTCATTTCAACATGTTATTTCGCTCATCTCGATGCTTTGAGCGCCGAAAACATGATTCTTGACTTGCTAAGTTCTCCAATTTCAATTTAGAAGGTCTCTTTTAGGTCCGTGATTGCAGTACATCAATGCGCTTAACTCGTTCACTTTAGCACTAAAAACACCATTTTAAGCTCAAAAACGGGGCCGTGATCAATTTAAGACAGCAATTTTTAGTTGGTGATTTGAGCATGTTTTTACGCTCAAATCGCTTCTAGAACGCTTAAAACGCGATTTTGATTAATCTAAGATCGTTTCTTTTCAGTTTACAAGCAAGTTATAGGTTTCTCATTTCAACATGTTATTTCGCTCATCTCGATGGTTTGAGCGCCGAAAAAATGATTCCCGACTTCTAAGTTGTGGAATTTCCATTTAAAAGGTCTCTTTTAGGTCCGTGATTGCAGTACATCATTGCGCTCAACGCGTTCACTTTAGCACTGAAAACATCATTTTAAGCTTTAAAACTGGGCCGTAATCGATCTAAGACGGCAGATTTTAGTTCGTGATTAGCGAATGTTTTTACGCTCAAATCGCTTCTAGAACGCTTAAAACGCGATTTTGATGGTTCTAAGATCGTTTCTTTTCAGTTTTCCTGCAAGTTATAGGTTTCTCATTTCAACATGTTATTTCGCTCATCTCAATGGTTTCAGCGCCGAAAACATGATTCCCGACTTGCTAAAATAAGCAATTTCCATTTAGAAGGTCTCTTTTAGGTCCGTGATTGCAGTACATCATTGCGCTCAACGCGTTAACTTTAGCACTGAAAACATCATTTTAAGCTTTAAAACGGGGCCGTGATCGATATAAAACGGCAATTTTCAGTTGGTGATTTGAGCATGTTTTGACGCTCAGATCGCTTCTAGAACGCTTAAAACGCGATGTTAAAGGTTCTAAGATCGTTTCTTTTCAGTTTACAAGCAAGTTATAGGTTTCTCATTTTAACATGTTATTTCGCTCATCTCGATGGTTTGAGCGCCGAAAACATGATTCCCGACTTGCTTAGTTGTGCATTTTCCATTTAGAAGGTCTCTTTTAGGTCCGTGATTGCAGTACATCAATGCGCTTAACTCGTTCACTTTAGCACTGAAAACACCATTTTAAGCTCTAAAACGTCGTCCTTATCGATTTAAGACGGCAATTTTTAGTTGGTGATTTGAGCATGTTTTTACGCTCAAATCGCCTCTAGAACGCTTAAAACGCGATTTTAATGGTTCTAAGATCGTTTCTTTTCAAATTACAAGCAAGTTATAGGTTTCTCATTTCAACATGTTATTTCGCTCATCTCGATGCTTTGAGCGCCGAAAACATGATTCTTGACTTGCTAAGTTCTCCAATTTCCATTTAGAAGGTCTCTTTTAGGTCCGTGATTGCAGTACATCAATGCGCTTAACTCGTTCACTTTAGCACTAAAAACACCATTTTAAGCTCAAAAACGGGACCGTGATCAATTTAAGACAGCAATTTTTAGTTGGTGATTTGAGCATGTTTTTACGCTCAAATCGCTTCTAGAACGCTTAAAACGCGATTTTGATTGTTCTAAGATCGTTTCTTTTCAGTTTACAAGCAAGTTATAGGTTTCTCATTTCAACATGTTATTTCGTTCATCTCGATGGTTTGAGCGCCGAAAAAATGATTCCCGACTTCTAAGTTGTGGAATTTCCATTTAAAAGGTCTCTTTTAGGTCCGTGATTGCAGTACATCATTGCGCTCAACGCGTTCACTTTAGCACTGAAAACATCATTTTAAGCTTTAAAACGGGGCCGTGATCGATCTAAGACGGCAGATTTTAGTTCGTGATTAGCGAATGTTTTTACGCTCAAATCGCTTCTAGAACGCTTAAAACGCGATTTTGATGGTTCTAAGATCGTTTCTTTTCAGTTTTCCTGCAAGTTATAGGTTTCTAATTTTCAACATGTTATTTCGCTCATCTCAATGGTTTGAGCGCCGAAAACATGATTCCCGACTTGCTAAAATAGGCAATTTCCATTTAGAAGGTCTCTTTTAGGTCCGTGATTGCAGTACATCATTGCGCTCAACGCGTTCACTTTAGCACTGAAAACATCATTTTAAGCTTTAAAACGGGGCCGTGATCGATATAAAACGGCAATTTTCAGTTGGTGATTTGAGCATGTTTTGACGCTCAGATCGCTTCTAGAACGCTTAAAACGCGATGTTAAAGGTTCTAAGATCGTTTCTTTTCAGTTTACAAGCAAGTTATAGGTTTCTCATTTCAACATGTTATTTCGCTCATGTCGATGGTTTGAGCGCCGAAAACATGATTCCCGACTTGCTTAGTTGTGCATTTTCCATTTAGAAGGTCTCTTTTAGGTCCGTGATTGCAGTACATCATTTCGCTCAACTCGTTCACTTTTGCATTGAAAACACCATTTTAAGCTCTAAAACGTCGTCCTTATCGATTTAAGACGGCAATTTTTAGTTGGTGATTTGAGCATGTTTTTACGCTCAAATCGCCTCTAGAACGCTTAAAACGCGATTTTAATGGTTCTAAGATCGTTTCTTTTCAAATTACAAGCAAGTTATAAATTTCTCATTTCAACATGTTATTTCGCTCATCTCGATGCTTTGAGCGCCGAAAACATGATTCTTGACTTGCTAAGTTCTCCAATTTCAATTTAGAAGGTCTCTTTTAGGTCCGTGATTGCAGTACATCAATGCGCTTAACTCGTTCACTTTAGCACTAAAAACACCATTTTAAGCTCAAAAACGGGGCCGTGATCAATTTAAGACAGCAATTTTTAGTTGGTGATTTGAGCATGTTTTTACGCTCAAATCGCTTCTAGAACGCTTAAAACGCGATTTTGATTGTTCTAAGATCGTTTCTTTTCAGTTTACAAGCAAGTTATAGGTTTCTCATTTCAACATGTTATTTCGCTCATCTCGATGGTTTGAGCGCCGAAAAAATGATTCCCGACTTCTAAGTTGTGGAATTTCCATTTAAAAGGTCTCTTTTAGGTCCGTGATTGCAGTACATCATTGCGCTCAACGCGTTCACTTTAGCACTGAAAACATCATTTTAAGCTTTAAAACTGGGCCGTGATCGATCTAAGACGGCAGATTTTAGTTCGTGATTAGCGAATGTTTTTACGCTCAAATCGCTTCTAGAACGCTTAAAACGCGATTTTGATGGTTCTAAGATCGTTTCTTTTCAGTTTTCCTGCAAGTTATAGGTTTCTCATTTCAACATGTTATTTCGCTCATCTCAATGGTTTGAGCGCCGAAAACATGATTCCCGACTTGCTAAAATAAGCAATTTCCATTTAGAAGGTCTTATTTAGGTCCGTGATTGCAAAACATCATTGCGCTCAACGCGTTCACTTTAGCACTGAAAACATCATTTTAAGCTTTAAAACGGGGCCGTGATCGATATAAAACGGCAATTTTCAGTTGGTGATTTGAGCATGTTTTGACGCTCAGATCGCTTCTAGAACGCTTAAAACGCGATGTTGATGGTTCTAAGATCGTTTCTTTTCAGTTTACAAGCAAGTTATAGGTTTCTCATTTCAACATGTTATTTCGCTCATCTCGATGGTTTGAGCGCCGAAAAAATGATTCCCGACTTGCTAAGTTGTGGAATTTCTATTTAGAAGGTCTCTTTTAGTTCCGTGATTGCAGTACATCATTGCGCTCAACGCGTTCACTTTAGCACTGGAAACATCATTTTAAGCTTTAAAACGGGGCCGTGATCGATCTAAGACGGCAGATTTTAGTTCGTGATTAGCGAAATTTTTTACGCTCAAATCGCTTGTAGAACGCTTAAAACGCGATGTTGATGGTTCTAAGATCGTTTCTTTTCAGTTTACAAGCAAGTTATAGGTTTCTCATTTCAACATGTTATTTCGCTCATCTCGATGTTTTGAGCGCCGAAAACATGATTCCCGACTTGCTTAGTTGTGCATTTTCCATTTAGAAGGTCTCTTTTAGGTCCGTAATTGCAGTACTTCAATGCGCTTAACTCGTTCACTTTAGCACTGAAAACATCATTTTAAGCTTTAAAACGGGGCCGTGATCGATATAAGACGGCAATTTTCAGTTAGTGATTTGAGAATGTTTTGACGCTCAGATCGCTTCTAGAACGCTTAAAACGCGATGTTAAAGGTTCTAAGATCGTTTCTTTTCAGTTTACAAGCAAGTTATAGGTTCTCATTTCAACATGTTATTTCGCTCATCTCGATGGTTTGAGCGCCGAAAACATGATTCTCGACTTGCTTAGTTGTGCATTTTCCATTTAGAAGGACTCTTTTAGGTCCGTGATTGTAGTACATCATTGCGCTCAACTCGTTCACTTTAGAACTGAAAACACCATTTTAAGCTCTAAAACGTCGTCCTTATCGATTTAAGACGGCAATTTTTAGTTGGTTATTTGAGCATGTTTTTACGCTCAAATCGCCTCTAGAACACTTAAAACGCGATTTTAATGGTTCTAAGATCGTTTCTTTTCAAATTACAAGCAAGTTATAGGTTTCTCATTTCGACATGTTATTTCGCTCATCTCGATGCTTTGAGCGCCGAAAACATGATTCTTGACTTGCTAAGTTCTGCAATTTCCATTTAGAAGGTCTGTTTTAGGTCCGTGATTGCAGTACATCAATGCGCTTAACTCGTTCACTTTAGCACTAAAAACACCATTTTAAGCTCAGAAACGGGGCCGTGATCAATTTAAGACGGCAATTTTTAGTTGGTGATTTGAGCATGTTTTTACGCTCAAATCTCTTCTAGGACGCTTAAAACGCGATTTTGATTGTTCTAAGATCGTTTCTTTTCAGTTTACCTGCAAGTTATAGGTTTCTCATTTCAACATGTTATTTCGCTCATCTCGGTTGTTTGAGCGCCGAAAACATGATTCCCGACTTGCTAAAATGTGCAATTTCCATTTAGAAGGTCTCTTTTAGGTCCGTGATTGCAGTACATCATTGCGCTCAACGCGTTCACTTTTGCACTGAAAACATCATTTTAAGCTTTAAAACGGGGCCGTGATCGATATAAGACGGCAATTTTCAGTTGGTGATTTGAGCATGTTTTGACGCTCAGATCGCTTCTAGAACGCTTAAAACGCGATGTTAAAGGTTCTAAGATCGTTTCTTTTCAGTTTACAAGCAAGTTATAGGTTTCTCATTTCAACATGTTATTTCGCTCATCTCGATGGTTTGAGCGCCGAAATCATGATTCCCGAATTGCTTAGTTGTGCATTTTCCATTTAGAAGGTCTCTTTTAGGTCCGTGATTGGAGTACATCATTGCGCTTAACTCGTTCACTTTAGCACTGAGAACACCATTTTAAGCTCAAAAACGGGGCCGTGATCAATTTAAGACAGCAATTTTTAGTTGGTGATTTGAGCATGTTTTTACGTTCAAATCGCTTCTAGAAAGCTTAAAACGCGATTTTGATTGTTCTAAGATCGTTTCTTTTCAGTTTACAAGCAAGTTATAGGTTTCTCATTTCAACATGTTATTTCGCTCATCTCGATGGTTTGAGCGCCGAAAAAATGATTCCC
This sequence comes from Muricea muricata, assembly GCA_963855995.1. NCBI lineage: Eukaryota > Metazoa > Cnidaria > Anthozoa > Malacalcyonacea > Plexauridae > Muricea > Muricea muricata. The sequence continues at coordinate 7,474,602 of OY979728.1, read as the reverse complement.
GACTTCTAAGTTGTGGAATTTCCATTTAAAAGGTCTCTTTTAGCTCCGTGATTGCAGTACATCATTGCGCTCAACTCGTTCACTTTAGCACTGAAAACACCATTTGAAGCTCTAAAACGTCGTCCTTATCGATTTAAGACGGCAATTTTTAGTTGGTGATTTGAGCATGTTTTTACGCTCAAATCGCCTCTAGAACGCTTAAAACGCGATTTTAATGGTTCTAAGATCGTTTCTTTTCAAATTACAAGCAAGTTATAGGTTTCTCATTTCAACATGTTATTTCGCTCATCTCGATGCTTTGAGCGCCGAAAACATGATTCTTGACTTGCTAAGTTCTCCAATTTCAATTTAGAAGGTCTCTTTTAGGTCCGTGATTGCAGTACATCAATGCGCTTAACTCGTTCACTTTAGCACTAAAAACACCATTTTAAGCTCAAAAACGGGGCCGTGATCAATTTAAGACAGCAATATTTAGTTGGTGATTTGAGCATGTTTTTACGCTCAAATCGCTTCTAGAACGCTTAAAACGCGATTTTGATTGTTCTAAGATCGTTTCTTTTCAGTTTACAAGCAAGTTATAGGTTTCTCATTTCAACATGTTATTTCGCTCATCTCGATGGTTTGAGCGCCGAAAAAATGATTCCCGACTTCTAAGTTGTGGAATTTCCATTTAAAAGGTCTCTTTTAGGTCCGTGATTGCAGTACATCATTGCGCTCAACGCGTTCACTTTAGCACTGAAAACATCATTTTAAGCTTCAAAACGGGGCCGTGATCGATCTAAGACGGCAGATTTTAGTTCGTGATTAGCGAATGTTTTTACGCTCAAATCGCTTCTAGAACGCTTAAAACGCGATTTTGATGGTTCTAAGATCGTTTCTTTTCAGTTTTCCTGCAAGTTATAGGTTTCTAATTTTCAACATGTTATTTCGCTCATCTCAATGGTTTGAGCGCCGAAAACATGATTCCCGACTTGCTAAAATAGGCAATTTCCATTTAGAAGGTCTCTTTTAGGTCCGTGATTGCAGTACATCATTGCGCTCAACGCGTTCACTTTAGCACTGAAAACATCATTTTAAGCTTTAAAACGGGGCCGTGATCGATATAAAACGGCAATTTTCAGTTGGTGATTTGAGCATGTTTTGACGCTCAGATCGCTTCTAGAACGCTTAAAACGCGATGTTAAAGGTTCTAAGATCGTTTCTTTTCAGTTTACAAGCAAGTTATAGGTTTCTCATTTCAACATGTTATTTCGCTCATCTCGATGGTTTGAGCGCCGAAATCATGATTCCCGAATTGCTTAGTTGTGCATTTTCCATTTAGAAGGTCTCTTTTAGGTCCGTGATTGGAGTACATCATTGCGCTTAACTCGTTCACTTTAGCACTGAGAACACCATTTTAAGCTCAAAAACGGGGCCGTGATCAATTTAAGACAGCAATTTTTAGTTGGTGATTTGAGCATGTTTTTACGTTCAAATCGCTTCTAGAAAGCTTAAAACGCGATTTTGATTGTTCTAAGATCGTTTCTTTTCAGTTTACAAGCAAGTTATAGGTTTCTCATTTCAACATGTTATTTCGCTCATCTCCATGGTTTGAGCGATGAAAAAATGATTCCCGACTTCTAAGTTGTGGAATTTCCATTTAAAAGGTCTCTTTTAGCTCCGTGATTGCAGTACATCATTGCGCTCAACTCGTTCACTTTAGCACTGAAAACACCATTTGAAGCTCTAAAACGTCGTCCTTATCGATTTAAGACGGCAATTTTTAGTTGGTGATTTGAGCATGTTTTTACGCTCAAATCGCCTCTAGAACGCTTAAAACGCGATTTTAATGGTTCTAAGATCGTTTCTTTTCAAATTACAAGCAAGTTATAGGTTTCTCATTTCAACATGTTATTTCGCTCATCTCGATGCTTTGAGCGCCGAAAACATGATTCTTGACTTGCTAAGTTCTCCAATTTCAATTTAGAAGGTCTCTTTTAGGTCCGTGATTGCAGTACATCAATGCGCTTAACTCGTTCACTTTAGCACTAAAAACACCATTTTAAGCTCAAAAACGGGGCCGTGATCAATTTAAGACAGCAATATTTAGTTGGTGATTTGAGCATGTTTTTACGCTCAAATCGCTTCTAGAACGCTTAAAACGCGATTTTGATTGTTCTAAGATCGTTTCTTTTCAGTTTACAAGCAAGTTATAGGTTTCTCATTTCAACATGTTATTTCGCTCATCTCGATGGTTTGAGCGCCGAAAAAATGATTCCCGACTTCTAAGTTGTGGAATTTCCATTTAAAAGGTCTCTTTTAGGTCCGTGATTGCAGTACATCATTGCGCTCAACGCGTTCACTTTAGCACTGAAAACATCATTTTAAGCTTCAAAACGGGGCCGTGATCGATCTAAGACGGCAGATTTTAGTTCGTGATTAGCGAATGTTTTTACGCTCAAATCGCTTCTAGAACGCTTAAAACGCGATTTTGATGGTTCTAAGATCGTTTCTTTTCAGTTTTCCTGCAAGTTATAGGTTTCTAATTTTCAACATGTTATTTCGCTCATCTCAATGGTTTGAGCGCCGAAAACATGATTCCCGACTTGCTAAAATAGGCAATTTCCATTTAGAAGGTCTCTTTTAGGTCCGTGATTGCAGTACATCATTGCGCTCAACGCGTTCACTTTAGCACTGAAAACATCATTTTAAGCTTTAAAACGGGGCCGTGATCGATATAAAACGGCAATTTTCAGTTGGTGATTTGAGCATGTTTTGACGCTCAGATCGCTTCTAGAACGCTTAAAACGCGATGTTAAAGGTTCTAAGATCGTTTCTTTTCAGTTTACAAGCAAGTTATAGGTTTCTCATTTCAACATGTTATTTCGCTCATCTCGATGGTTTGAGCGCCGAAAACATGATTCCCGACTTGCTTAGTTGTGCATTTTCCATTTAGAAGGTCTCTTTTAGGTCCGTGATTGCAGTACATCATTGCGCTCAACTCGTTCACTTTTGCACTGAAAACACCATTTTAAGCTCTAAAACGTCGTCCTTATCGATTTAAGACGGCAATTTTTAGTTGGTGATTTGAGCATGTTTTTACGCTCAAATCGCCTCTAGAACGCTTAAAACGCGATTTTAATGGTTCTAAGATCGTTTCTTTTCAAATTACAAGCAAGTTATAGGTTTCTCATTTCAACATGTTATTTCGCTCATCTCGATGCTTTGAGCGCCGAAAACATGATTCTTGACTTGCTAAGTTCTCCAATTTCAATTTAGAAGGTCTCTTTTAGGTCCGTGATTGCAGTACATCAATGCGCTTAACTCGTTCACTTTAGCACTAAAAACACCATTTTAAGCTCAAAAACGGGGCCGTGATCAATTTAAGACAGCAATTTTTAGTTGGTGATTTGAGCATGTTTTTACGCTCAAATCGCTTCTAGAACGCTTAAAACGCGATTTTGATTAATCTAAGATCGTTTCTTTTCAGTTTACAAGCAAGTTATAGGTTTCTCATTTCAACATGTTATTTCGCTCATCTCGATGGTTTGAGCGCCGAAAAAATGATTCCCGACTTCTAAGTTGTGGAATTTCCATTTAAAAGGTCTCTTTTAGGTCCGTGATTGCAGTACATCATTGCGCTCAACGCGTTCACTTTAGCACTGAAAACATCATTTTAAGCTTTAAAACTGGGCCGTGATCGATCTAAGACGGCAGATTTTAGTTCGTGATTAGCGAATGTTTTTACGCTCAAATCGCTTCTAGAACGCTTAAAACGCGATTTTGATGGTTCTAAGATCGTTTCTTTTCAGTTTTCCTGCAAGTTATAGGTTTCTCATTTCAACATGTTATTTCGCTCATCTCAATGGTTTCAGCGCCGAAAACATGATTCCCGACTTGCTAAAATAAGCAATTTCCATTTAGAAGGTCTCTTTTAGGTCCGTGATTGCAGTACATCATTGCGCTCAACGCGTTAACTTTAGCACTGAAAACATCATTTTAAGCTTTAAAACGGGGCCGTGATCGATATAAAACGGCAATTTTCAGTTGGTGATTTGAGCATGTTTTGACGCTCAGATCGCTTCTAGAACGCTTAAAACGCGATGTTAAAGGTTCTAAGATCGTTTCTTTTCAGTTTACAAGCAAGTTATAGGTTTCTCATTTTAACATGTTATTTCGCTCATCTCGATGGTTTGAGCGCCGAAAACATGATTCCCGACTTGCTTAGTTGTGCATTTTCCATTTAGAAGGTCTCTTTTAGGTCCGTGATTGCAGTACATCAATGCGCTTAACTCGTTCACTTTAGCACTGAAAACACCATTTTAAGCTCTAAAACGTCGTCCTTATCGATTTAAGACGGCAATTTTTAGTTGGTGATTTGAGCATGTTTTTACGCTCAAATCGCCTCTAGAACGCTTAAAACGCGATTTTAATGGTTCTAAGATCGTTTCTTTTCAAATTACAAGCAAGTTATAGGTTTCTCATTTCAACATGTTATTTCGCTCATCTCGATGCTTTGAGCGCCGAAAACATGATTCTTGACTTGCTAAGTTCTCCAATTTCCATTTAGAAGGTCTCTTTTAGGTCCGTGATTGCAGTACATCAATGCGCTTAACTCGTTCACTTTAGCACTAAAAACACCATTTTAAGCTCAAAAACGGGACCGTGATCAATTTAAGACAGCAATTTTTAGTTGGTGATTTGAGCATGTTTTTACGCTCAAATCGCTTCTAGAACGCTTAAAACGCGATTTTGATTGTTCTAAGATCGTTTCTTTTCAGTTTTCAAGCAAGTTATAGGTTTCTCATTTCAACATGTTATTTCGCTCATCTCGATGGTTTGAGCGCCGAAAAAATGATTCCCGACTTCTAAGTTGTGGAATTTCCATTTAAAAGGTCTCTTTTAGGTCCGTGATTGCAGTACATCATTGCGCTCAACGCGTTCACTTTAGCACTGAAAACATCATTTTAAGCTTTAAAACGGGGCCGTGATCGATCTAAGACGGCAGATTTTAGTTCGTGATTAGCGAATGTTTTTACGCTCAAATCGCTTCTAGAACGCTTAAAACGCGATTTTGATGGTTCTAAGATCGTTTCTTTTCAGTTTTCCTGCAAGTTATAGGTTTCTAATTTTCAACATGTTATTTCGCTCATCTCAATGGTTTGAGCGCCGAAAACATGATTCCCGACTTGCTAAAATAGGCAATTTCCATTTAGAAGGTCTCTTTTAGGTCCGTGATTGCAGTACATCATTGCGCTCAACGCGTTCACTTTAGCACTGAAAACATCATTTTAAGCTTTAAAACGGGGCCGTGATCGATATAAAACGGCAATTTTCAGTTGGTGATTTGAGCATGTTTTGACGCTCAGATCGCTTCTAGAACGCTTAAAACGCGATGTTAAAGGTTCTAAGATCGTTTCTTTTCAGTTTACAAGCAAGTTATAGGTTTCTCATTTCAACATGTTATTTCGCTCATCTCGATGGTTTGAGCGCCGAAAACATGATTCCCGACTTGCTTAGTTGTGCATTTTCCATTTAGAAGGTCTCTTTTAGGTCCGTGATTGCAGTACATCATTGCGCTCAACTCGTTCACTTTTGCACTGAAAACACCATTTTAAGCTCTAAAACGTCGTCCTTATCGATTTAAGACGGCAATTTTTAGTTGGTGATTTGAGCATGTTTTTACGCTCAAATCGCCTCTAGAACGCTTAAAACGCGATTTTAATGGTTCTAAGATCGTTTCTTTTCAAATTACAAGCAAGTTATAGGTTTCTCATTTCAACATGTTATTTCGCTCATCTCGATGCTTTGAGCGCCGAAAACATGATTCTTGACTTGCTAAGTTCTCCAATTTCAATTTAGAAGGTCTCTTTTAGGTCCGTGATTGCAGTACATCAATGCGCTTAACTCGTTCACTTTAGCACTAAAAACACCATTTTAAGCTCAAAAACGGGGCCGTGATCAATTTAACACAGCAATTTTTAGTTGGTGATTTGAGCATGTTTTTACGCTCAAATCGCTTCTAGAACGCTTAAAACGCGATTTTGATTGTTCTAAGATCGTTTCTTTTCAGTTTACAAGCAAGTTATAGGTTTCTCATTTCAACATGTTATTTCGCTCATCTCGATGGTTTGAGCGCCGAAAAAATGATTCCCGACTTCTAAGTTGTGGAATTTCCATTTAAAAGGTCTCTTTTAGGTCCGTGATTGCAGTACATCATTGCGCTCAACGCGTTCACTTTAGCACTGAAAACATCATTTTAAGCTTTAAAACTGGGCCGTGATCGATCTAAGACGGCAGATTTTAGTTCGTGATTAGCGAATGTTTTTACGCTCAAATCGCTTCTAGAACGCTTAAAACGCGATTTTGATGGTTCTAAGATCGTTTCTTTTCAGTTTTCCTGCAAGTTATAGGTTTCTCATTTCAACATGTTATTTCGCTCATCTCAATGGTTTGAGCGCCGAAAACATGATTCCCGACTTGCTAAAATAAGCAATTTCCATTTAGAAGGTCTTATTTAGGTCCGTGATTGCAAAACATCATTGCGCTCAACGCGTTCACTTTAGCACTGAGAACATCATTTTAAGCTTTAAAACGGGGCCGTGATCGATATAAAACGGCAATTTTCAGTTGGTGATTTGAGCATGTTTTGACGCTCAGATCGCTTCTAGAACGCTTAAAACGCGATGTTAAAGGTTCTAAGATCGTTTCTTTTCAGTTTACAAGCAAGTTATAGGTTTCTCATTTTAACATGTTATTTCGCTCATCTCGATGGTTTGAGCGCCGAAAACATGATTCCCGACTTGCTTAGTTGTGCATTTTCCATTTAGAAGGTCTCTTTTAGGTCCGTGATTGCAGTACATCAATGCGCTTAACTCGTTCACTTTAGCACTGAAAACACCATTTTAAGCTCTAAAACGTCGTCCTTATCGATTTAAGACGGCAATTTTTAGTTGGTGATTTGAGCATGTTTTTACGCTCAAATCGCCTCTAGAACGCTTAAAACGCGATTTTAATGGTTCTAAGATCGTTTCTTTTCAAATTACAAGCAAGTTATAGGTTTCTCATTTCAACATGTTATTTCGCTCATCTCGATGCTTTGAGCGCCGAAAACATGATTCTTGACTTGCTAAGTTCTCCAATTTCAATTTAGAAGGTCTCTTTTAGGTCCGTGATTGCAGTACATCAATGCGCTTAACTCGTTCACTTTAGCACTAAAAACACCATTTTAAGCTCAAAAACGGGGCCGTGATCAATTTAAGACAGCAATTTTTAGTTGATGATTTGAGCATGTTTTTACGCTCAAATCGCTTCTAGAACGCTTAAAACGCGATTTTGATTGTTCTAAGATCGTTTCTTTTCAGTTTACAAGCAAGTTATAGGTTTCTCATTTCAACATGTTATTTCGCTCATCTCGATGGTTTGAGCGCCGAAAAAATGATTCCCGACTTGCTAAGTTGTGGAATTTCTATTTAGAAGGTCTCTTTTAGTTCCGTGATTGCAGTACATCATTGCGCTCAACGCGTTCACTTTAGCACTGGAAACATCATTTTAAGCTTTAAAACGGGGCCGTGATCGATCTAAGACGGCAGATTTTAGTTCGTGATTAGCGAAATTTTTTACGCTCAAATCGCTTGTAGAACGCTTAAAACGCGATTTTGATGGTTCTAAGATCGTTTCTTTTCAGTTTTCCTGCAAGTTATAGGTTTCTAATTTTCAACATGTTATTTCGCTCATCTCAATGGTTTGAGCGCCGAAAACATGATTCCCGACTTGCTAAAATAGGCAATTTCCATTTAGAAGGTCTCTTTTAGGTCCGTGATTGCAGTACATCATTGCGCTCAACGCGTTCACTTTAGCACTGAAAACATCATTTTAAGCTTTAAAACGGGGCCGTGATCGATATAAAACGGCAATTTTCAGTTGGTGATTTGAGCATGTTTTGACGCTCAGATCGCTTCTAGAACGCTTAAAACGCGATGTTAAAGGTTCTAAGATCGTTTCTTTTCAGTTTACAAGCAAGTTATAGGTTTCTCATTTCAACATGTTATTTCGCTCATCTCGATGGTTTGAGCGCCGAAAACATGATTCCCGACTTGCTTAGTTGTGCATTTTCCATTTAGAAGGTCTCTTTTAGGTCCGTGATTGCAGTACATCATTGCGCTCAACTCGTTCACTTTTGCACTGAAAACACCATTTTAAGCTCTAAAACGTCGTCCTTATCGATTTAAGACGGCAATTTTTAGTTGGTGATTTGAGCATGTTTTTACGCTCAAATCGCCTCTAGAACGCTTAAAACGCGATTTTAATGGTTCTAAGATCGTTTCTTTTCAAATTACAAGCAAGTTATAGGTTTCTCATTTCAACATGTTATTTCGCTCATCTCGATGCTTTGAGCGCCGAAAACATGATTCTTGACTTGCTAAGTTCTCCAATTTCAATTTAGAAGGTCTCTTTTAGGTCCGTGATTGCAGTACATCAATGCGCTTAACTCGTTCACTTTAGCACTAAAAACACCATTTTAAGCTCAAAAACGGGGCCGTGATCAATTTAAGACAGCAATTTTTAGTTGGTGATTTGAGCATGTTTTTACGCTCAAATCGCTTCTAGAACGCTTAAAACGCGATTTTGATTGTTCTAAGATCGTTTCTTTTCAGTTTACAAGCAAGTTATAGGTTTCTCATTTCAACATGTTATTTCGCTCATCTCGAGAGTTTGAGCGCCGAAAAAATGATTCCCGACTTCTAAGTTGTGGAATTTCCATTTAAAAGGTCTCTTTTAGGTCCGTGATTGCAGTACATCATTGCGCTCAACGCGTTCACTTTAGCACTGAAAACATCATTTTAAGCTTTAAAACTGGGCCGTGATCGATCTAAGACGGCAGATTTTAGTTCGTGATTAGCGAATGTTTTTACGCTCAAATCGCTTCTAGAACGCTTAAAACGCGATTTTGATGGTTCTAAGATCGTTTCTTTTCAGTTTTCCTGCAAGTTATAGGTTTCTCATTTCAACATGTTATTTCGCTCATCTCAATGGTTTGAGCGCCGAAAACATGATTCCCGACTTGCTAAAATAAGCAATTTCCATTTAGAAGGTCTTATTTAGGTCCGTGATTGCAAAACATCATTGCGCTCAACGCGTTCACTTTAGCACTGAAAACATCATTTTAAGCTTTAAAACGGGGCCGTGATCGATATAAAACGGCAATTTTCAGTTGGTGATTTGAGCATGTTTTGACGCTCAGATCGCTTCTAGAACGCTTAAAACGCGATGTTAAAGGTTCTAAGATCGTTTCTTTTCAGTTTACAAGCAAGTTATAGGTTTCTCATTTTAACATGTTATTTCGCTCCTCTCGATGGTTTGAGCGCCGAAAACATGATTCCCGACTTGCTTAGTTGTGCATTTTCCATTTAGAAGGTCTCTTTTAGGTCCGTGATTGCAGTACATCAATGCGCTTAACTCGTTCACTTTAGCACTGAAAACACCATTTTAAGCTCTAAAACGTCGTCCTTATCGATTTAAGACGGCAATTTTTAGTTGGTGATTTGAGCATGTTTTTACGCTCAAATCGCCTCTAGAACGCTTAAAACGCGATTTTAATGGTTCTAAGATCGTTTCTTTTCAAATTACAAGCAAGTTATAGGTTTCTCATTTCAACATGTTATTTCGCTCATCTCGATGCTTTGAGCGCCGAAAACATGATTCTTGACTTGCTAAGTTCTCCAATTTCCATTTAGAAGGTCTCTTTTAGGTCCGTGATTGCAGTACATCAATGCGCTTAACTCGTTCACTTTAGCACTAAAAACACCATTTTAAGCTCAAAAACGGGGCCGTGATCAATTTAAGACAGCAATTTTTAGTTGATGATTTGAGCATGTTTTTACGCTCAAATCGCTTCTAGAACGCTTAAAACGCGATTTTGATTGTTCTAAGATCGTTTCTTTTCAGTTTACAAGCAAGTTATAGGTTTCTCATTTCAACATGTTATTTCGCTCATCTCGATGGTTTGAGCGCCGAAAAAATGATTCCCGACTTGCTAAGTTGTGGAATTTCTATTTAGAAGGTCTCTTTTAGTTCCGTGATTGCAGTACATCATTGCGCTCAACGCGTTCACTTTAGCACTGGAAACATCATTTTAAGCTTTAAAACGGGGCCGTGATCGATCTAAGACGGCAGATTTTAGTTCGTGATTAGCGAAATTTTTTACGCTCAAATCGCTTGTAGAACGCTTAAAACGCGATGTTGATGGTTCTAAGATCGTTTCTTTTCAGTTTACAAGCAAGTTATAGGTTTCTCATTTCAACATGTTATTTCGCTCATCTCGATGTTTTGAGCGCCGAAAACATGATTCCCGACTTGCTTAGTTGTGCATTTTCCATTTAGAAGGTCTCTTTTAGGTCCGTAATTGCAGTACTTCAATGCGCTTAACTCGTTCACTTTAGCACTGAAAACATCATTTTAAGCTTTAAAACGGGGCCGTGATCGATATAAGACGGCAATTTTCAGTTAGTGATTTGAGAATGTTTTGACGCTCAGATCGCTTCTAGAACGCTTAAAACGCGATGTTAAAGGTTCTAAGATCGTTTCTTTTCAGTTTACAAGCAAGTTATAGGTTCTCATTTCAACATGTTATTTCGCTCATCTCGATGGTTTGAGCGCCGAAAACATGATTCTCGACTTGCTTAGTTGTGCATTTTCCATTTAGAAGGACTCTTTTAGGTCCGTGATTGTAGTACATCATTGCGCTCAACTCGTTCACTTTAGAACTGAAAACACCATTTTAAGCTCTAAAACGTCGTCCTTATCGATTTAAGACGGCAATTTTTAGTTGGTTATTTGAGCATGTTTTTACCTCAAATCGCCTCTAGAACACTTAAAACGCGATTTTAATGGTTCTAAGATCGTTTCTTTTCAAATTACAAGCAAGTTATAGGTTTCTCATTTCAACATGTTATTTCGCTCATCTCGATGCTTTGAGCGCCGAAAACATGATTCTTGACTTGCTAAGTTCTCCAATTTCCATTTAGAAGGTCTCTTTTAGGTCCGTGATTGCAGTACATCAATGCGCTTAACTCGTTCACTTTAGCACTAAAAACACCATTTTAAGCTCAAAAACGGGACCGTGATCAATTTAAGACAGCAATTTTTAGTTGGTGATTTGAGCATGTTTTTACGCTCAAATCGCTTCTAGAACGCTTAAAACGCGATTTTGATTGTTCTAAGATCGTTTCTTTTCAGTTTACAAGCAAGTTATAGGTTTCTCATTTCAACATGTTATTTCGCTCATCTCGATGGTTTGAGCGCCGAAAAAATGATTCCCGACTTCTAAGTTGTGGAATTTCCATTTAAAAGGTCTCTTTTAGGTCCGTGATTGCAGTACATCATTGCGCTCAACGCGTTCACTTTAGCACTGAAAACATCATTTTAAGCTTTAAAACGGGGCCGTGATCGATCTAAGACGGCAGATTTTAGTTCGTGATTAGCGAATGTTTTTACGCTCAAATCGCTTCTAGAACGCTTAAAACGCGATTTTGATGGTTCTAAGATCGTTTCTTTTCAGTTTTCCTGCAAGTTATAGGTTTCTAATTTTCAACATGTTATTTCGCTCATCTCAATGGTTTGAGCGCCGAAAACATGATTCCCGACTTGCTAAAATAGGCAATTTCCATTTAGAAGGTCTCTTTTAGGTCCGTGATTGCAGTACATCATTGCGCTCAACGCGTTCACTTTAGCACTGAAAACATCATTTTAAGCTTTAAAACGGGGCCGTGATCGATATAAAACGGCAATTTTCAGTTGGTGATTTGAGCATGTTTTGACGCTCAGATCGCTTCTAGAACGCTTAAAACGCGATGTTAAAGGTTCTAAGATCGTTTCTTTTCAGTTTACAAGCAAGTTATAGGTTTCTCATTTCAACATGTTATTTCGCTCATCTCGATGGTTTGAGCGCCGAAAACATGATTCCCGACTTGCTTAGTTGTGCATTTTCCATTTAGAAGGTCTCTTTTAGGTCCGTGATTGCAGTACATCATTGCGCTCAACTCGTTCACTTTTGCACTGAAAACACCATTTTAAGCTCTAAAACGTCGTCCTTATCGATTTAAGACGGCAATTTTTAGTTGGTGATTTGAGCATGTTTTTACGCTCAAATCGCCTCTAGAACGCTTAAAACGCGATTTTAATGGTTCTAAGATCGTTTCTTTTCAAATTACAAGCAAGTTATAGGTTTCTCATTTCAACATGTTATTTCGCTCATCTCGATGCTTTGAGCGCCGAAAACATGATTCTTGACTTGCTAAGTTCTCCAATTTCAATTTAGAAGGTCTCTTTTAGGTCCGTGATTGCAGTACATCAATGCGCTTAACTCGTTCACTTTAGCACTAAAAACACCATTTTAAGCTCAAAAACGGGGCCGTGATCAATTTAAGACAGCAATTTTTAGTTGGTGATTTGAGCATGTTTTTACGCTCAAATCGCTTCTAGAACGCTTAAAACGCGATTTTGATTGTTCTAAGATCGTTTCTTTTCAGTTTACAAGCAAGTTATAAGTTTCTCATTTCAACATGTTATTTCGCTCATCTCGATGGTTTGAGCGCCGAAAAAATGATTCCCGACTTCTAAGTTGTGGAATTTCCATTTAAAAGGTCTCTTTTAGGTCCGTGATTGCAGTACATCATTGCGCTCAACGCGTTCACTTTAGCACTGAAAACATCATTTTAAGCTTTAAAACTGGGCCGTGATCGATCTAAGACGGCAGATTTTAGTTCGTGATTAGCGAATGTTTTTACGCTCAAATCGCTTCTAGAACGCTTAAAACGCGATTTTGATGGTTCTAAGATCGTTTCTTTTCAGTTTTCCTGCAAGTTATAGGTTTCTCATTTCAACATGTTATTTCGCTCATCTCAATGGTTTGAGCGCCGAAAACATGATTCCCGACTTGCTAAAATAAGCAATTTCCATTTAGAAGGTCTTATTTAGGTCCGTGATTGCAAAACATCATTGCGCTCAACGCGTTCACTTTAGCACTGAAAACATCATTTTAAGCTTTAAAACGGGGCCGTGATCGATATAAAACGGCAATTTTCAGTTGGTGATTTGAGCATGTTTTGACGCTCAGATCGCTTCTAGAACGCTTAAAACGCGATGTTAAAGGTTCTAAGATCGTTTCTTTTCAGTTTACAAGCAAGTTATAGGTTTCTCATTTTAACATGTTATTTCGCTCATCTCGATGGTTTGAGCGCCGAAAACATGATTCCCGACTTGCTTAGTTGTGCATTTTCCATTTAGAAGGTCTCTTTTAGGTCCGTGATTGCAGTACATCAATGCGCTTAACTCGTTCACTTTAGCACTGAAAACACCATTTTAAGCTCTAAAACGTCGTCCTTATCGATTTAAGACGGCAATTTTTAGTTGGTGATTTGAGCATGTTTTTACGCTCAAATCGCCTGTAGAACGCTTAAAACGCGATTTTAATGGTTCTAAGATCGTTTCTTTTCAAATTACAAGCAAGTTATAGGTTTCTCATTTCAACATGTTATTTCGCTCATCTCGATGCTTTGAGCGCCGAAAACATGATTCTTGACTTGCTAAGTTCTCCAATTTCAATTTAGAAGGTCTCTTTTAGGTCCGTGATTGCAGTACATCAATGCGCTTAACTCGTTCACTTTAGCACTAAAAACACCATTTTAAGCTCAAAAACGGGGCCGTGATCAATTTAAGACAGCAATTTTTAGTTGGTGATTTGAGCATGTTTTTACGCTCAAATCGCTTCTAGAACGCTTAAAACGCGATTTTGATTGTTCTAAGATCGTTTCTTTTCAGTTTACAAGCAAGTTATAGGTTTCTCATTTCAACATGTTATTTCGCTCATCTCGATGGTTTGAGCGCCGAAAAAATGATTCCCGACTTCTAAGTTGTGGAATTTCCATTTAAAAGGTCTCTTTTAGGTCCGTGATTGCAGTACATCATTGCGCTCAACGCGTTCACTTTAGCACTGAAAACATCATTTTAAGCTTTAAAACTGGGCCGTGATCGATCTAAGACGGCAGATTTTAGTTCGTGATTAGCGAATGTTTTTACGCTCAAATCGCTTCTAGAACGCTTAAAACGCGATTTTGATGGTTCTAAGATCGTTTCTTTTCAGTTTTCCTGCAAGTTATAGGTTTCTCATTTCAACATGTTATTTCGCTCATCTCAATGGTTTGAGCGCCGAAAACATGATTCCCGACTTGCTAAAATAAGCAATTTCCATTTAGAAGGTCTTATTTAGGTCCGTGATTGCAAAACATCATTGCGCTCAACGCGTTCACTTTAGCACTGAAAACATCATTTTAAGCTTTAAAACGGGGCCGTGATCGATCTAAGACGGCAAATTTTAGTTCGTGATTAGCGAATGTTTTTACGCTCAAATCGCTTCTAGAACGCTTAAAACGCGATTTTGATGGTTCTAAGATCGTTTCTTTTCAGTTTTCCTGCAAGTTATAGGTTTCTAATTTTCAACATGTTATTTCACTCATCTCAATGGTTTGAGCGCCGAAAACATGATTCCCGACTTGCTAAAATAGGCAATTTCCATTTAGAAGGTCTCTTTTAGGTCCGTGATTGCAGTACATCATTGCGCTCAACGCGTTCACTTTAGCACTGAAAACATCATTTTAAGCTTTAAAACGGGGCCGTGATCGATATAAAACGGCAATTTTCAGTTGGTGATTTGAGCATGTTTTGACGCTCAGATCGCTTCTAGAACGCTTAAAACGCGATGTTAAAGGTTCTAAGATCGTTTCTTTTCAGTTTACAAGCAAGTTATAGGTTTCTCATTTCAACATGTTATTTCGCTCATCTCGATGGTTTGAGCGCCGAAAACATGATTCCCGACTTGCTTAGTTGTGCATTTTCCATTTAGAAGGTCTCTTTTAGGTCCGTGATTGCAGTACATCATTGCGCTCAACTCGTTCACTTTTGCACTGAAAACACCATTTTAAGCTCTAAAACGTCGTCCTTATCGATTTAAGACGGCAATTTTTAGTTGGTGATTTGAGCATGTTTTTACGCTCAAATCGCCTCTAGAACGCTTAAAACGCGATTTTAATGGTTCTAAGATCGTTTCTTTTCAAATTACAAGCAAGTTATAGGTTTCTCATTTCAACATGTTATTTCGCTCATCTCGATGCTTTGAGCGCCGAAAACATGATTCTTGACTTGCTAAGTTCTCCAATTTCAATTTAGAAGGTCTCTTTTAGGTCCGTGATTGCAGTACATCAATGCGCTTAACTCGTTCACTTTAGCACTAAAAACACCATTTTAAGCTCAAAAACGGTGCCGTGATCAATTTAAGACAGCAATTTTTAGTTGGTGATTTGAGCATGTTTTTACGCTCAAATCGCTTCTAGAACGCTTAAAACGCGATTTTGATTGTTCTAAGATCGTTTCTTTTCAGTTTACAAGCAAGTTATAGGTTTCTCATTTCAACATGTTATTTCGCTCATCTCGATGGTTTGAGCGCCGAAAAAATGATTCCCGACTTCTAAGTTGTGGAATTTCCATTTAAAAGGTCTCTTTTAGGTCCGTGATTGCAGTACATCATTGCGCTCAACGCGTTCACTTTAGCACTGAAAACATCATTTTAAGCTTTAAAACTGGGCCGTGATCGATCTAAGACGGCAGATTTTAGTTCGTGATTAGCGAATGTTTTTACGCTCAAATCGCTTCTAGAACGCTTAAAACGCGATTTTGATGGTTCTAAGATCGTTTCTTTTCAGTTTTCCTGCAAGTTATAGGTTTCTCATTTCAACATGTTATTTCGCTCATCTCAATGGTTTGAGCGCCGAAAACATGATTCCCGACTTGCTAAAATAAGCAATTTCCATTTAGAAGGTCTTATTTAGGTCCGTGATTGCAAAACATCATTGCGCTCAACGCGTTCACTTTAGCACTGAAAACATCATTTTAAGCTTTAAAACGGGGCCGTGATCGATATAAAACGGCAATTTTCAGTTGGTGATTTGAGCATGTTTTGACGCTCAGATCGCTTCTAGAACGCTTAAAACGCGATGTTAAAGGTTCTAAGATCGTTTCTTTTCAGTTTACAAGCAAGTTATAGGTTTCTCATTTTAACATGTTATTTCGCTCATCTCGATGGTTTGAGCGCCGAAAACATGATTCCCGACTTGCTTAGTTGTGCATTTTCCATTTAGAAGGTCTCTTTTAGGTCCGTGATTGCAGTACATCAATGCGCTTAACTCGTTCACTTTAGCACTGAAAACACCATTTTAAGCTCTAAAACGTCGTCCTTATCGATTTAAGACGGCAATTTTTAGTTGGTGATTTGAGCATGTTTTTACGCTCAAATCGCCTCTAGAACGCTTAAAACGCGATTTTAATGGTTCTAAGATCGTTTCTTTTCAAATTACAAGCAAGTTATAGGTTTCTCATTTCAACATGTTATTTCGCTCATCTCGATGCTTTGAGCGCCGAAAACATGATTCTTGACTTGCTAAGTTCTCCAATTTCCATTTAGAAGGTCTCTTTTAGGTCCGTGATTGCAGTACATCAATGCGCTTAACTCGTTCACTTTAGCACTAAAAACACCATTTTAAGCTCAAAAACGGGGCCGTGATCAATTTAAGACAGCAATTTTTAGTTGATGATTTGAGCATGTTTTTACGCTCAAATCGCTTCTAGAACGCTTAAAACGCGATTTTGATTGTTCTAAGATCGTTTCTTTTCAGTTTACAAGCAAGTTATAGGTTTCTCATTTCAACATGTTATTTCGCTCATCTCGATGGTTTGAGCGCCGAAAAAATGATTCCCGACTTGCTAAGTTGTGGAATTTCTATTTAGAAGGTCTCTTTTAGTTCCGTGATTGCAGTACATCATTGCGCTCAACGCGTTCACTTTAGCACTGGAAACATCATTTTAAGCTTTAAAACGGGGCCGTGATCGATCTAAGACGGCAGATTTTAGTTCGTGATTAGCGAAATTTTTTACGCTCAAATCGCTTGTAGAACGCTTAAAACGCGATTTTGATGGTTCTAAGATCGTTTCTTTTCAGTTTTCCTGCAAGTTATAGGTTTCTAATTTTCAACATGTTATTTCGCTCATCTCAATGGTTTGAGCGCCGAAAACATGATTCCCGACTTGCTAAAATAGGCAATTTCCATTTAGAAGGTCTCTTTTAGGTCCGTGATTGCAGTACATCATTGCGCTCAACGCGTTCACTTTAGCACTGAAAACATCATTTTAAGCTTTAAAACGGGGCCGTGATCGATATAAAACGGCAATTTTCAGTTGGTGATTTGAGCATGTTTTGACGCTCAGATCGCTTCTAGAACGCTTAAAACGCGATGTTAAAGGTTCTAAGATCGTTTCTTTTCAGTTTACAAGCAAGTTATAGGTTTCTCATTTCAACATGTTATTTCGCTCATCTCGATGGTTTGAGCGCCGAAAACATGATTCCCGACTTGCTTAGTTGTGCATTTTCCATTTAGAAGGTCTCTTTTAGGTCCGTGATTGCAGTACATCATTGCGCTCAACTCGTTCACTTTTGCACTGAAAACACCATTTTAAGCTCTAAAACGTCGTCCTTATCGATTTAAGACGGCAATTTTTAGTTGGTGATTTGAGCATGTTTTTACGCTCAAATCGCCTCTAGAACGCTTAAAACGCGATTTTAATGGTTCTAAGATCGTTTCTTTTCAAATTACAAGCAAGTTATAGGTTTCTCATTTCAACATGTTATTTCGCTCATCTCGATGCTTTGAGCGCCGAAAACATGATTCTTGACTTGCTAAGTTCTCCAATTTCAATTTAGAAGGTCTCTTTTAGGTCCGTGATTGCAGTACATCAATGCGCTTAACTCGTTCACTTTAGCACTAAAAACACCATTTTAAGCTCAAAAACGGGGCCGTGATCAATTTAAGACAGCAATTTTTAGTTGGTGATTTGAGCATGTTTTTACGCTCAAATCGCTTCTAGAACGCTTAAAACGCGATTTTGATTGTTCTAAGATCGTTTCTTTTCAGTTTACAAGCAAGTTATAGGTTTCTCATTTCAACATGTTATTTCGCTCATCTCGATGGTTTGAGCGCCGAAAAAATGATTCCCGACTTCTAAGTTGTGGAATTTCCATTTAAAAGGTCTCTTTTAGGTCCGTGATTGCAGTACATCATTGCGCTCAACGCGTTCACTTTAGCACTGAAAACATCATTTTAAGCTTTAAAACTGGGCCGTGATCGATCTAAGACGGCAGATTTTAGTTCGTGATTAGCGAATGTTTTTACGCTCAAATCGCTTCTAGAACGCTTAAAACGCGATTTTGATGGTTCTAAGATCGTTTCTTTTCAGTTTTCCTGCAAGTTATAGGTTTCTCATTTCAACATGTTATTTCGCTCATCTCAATGGTTTGAGCGCCGAAAACATGATTCCCGACTTGCTAAAATAAGCAATTTCCATTTAGAAGGTCTTATTTAGGTCCGTGATTGCAAAACATCATTGCGCTCAACGCGTTCACTTTAGCACTGAAAACATCATTTTAAGCTTTAAAACGGGGCCGTGATCGATATAAAACGGCAATTTTCAGTTGGTGATTTGAGCATGTTTTGACGCTCAGATCGCTTCTAGAACGCTTAAAACGCGATGTTAAAGGTTCTAAGATCGTTTCTTTTCAGTTTACAAGCAAGTTATAGGTTTCTCATTTTAACATGTTATTTCGCTCATCTCGATGGTTTGAGCGCCGAAAACATGATTCCCGACTTGCTTAGTTGTGCATTTTCCATTTAGAAGGTCTCTTTTAGGTCCGTGATTGCAGTACATCAATGCGCTTAACTCGTTCACTTTAGCACTGAAAACACCATTTTAAGCTCTAAAACGTCGTCCTTATCGATTTAAGACGGCAATTTTTAGTTGGTGATTTGAGCATGTTTTTACGCTCAAATCGCCTCTAGAACGCTTAAAACGCGATTTTAATGGTTCTAAGATCGTTTCTTTTCAAATTACAAGCAAGTTATAGGTTTCTCATTTCAACATGTTATTTCGCTCATCTCGATGCTTTGAGCGCCGAAAACATGATTCTTGACTTGCTAAGTTCTCCAATTTCCATTTAGAAGGTCTCTTTTAGGTCCGTGATTGCAGTACATCAATGCGCTTAACTCGTTCACTTTAGCACTAAAAACACCATTTTAAGCTCAAAAACGGGGCCGTGATCAATTTAAGACAGCAATTTTTAGTTGATGATTTGAGCATGTTTTTACGCTCAAATCGCTTCTAGAACGCTTAAAACGCGATTTTGATTGTTCTAAGATCGTTTCTTTTCAGTTTACAAGCAAGTTATAGGTTTCTCATTTCAACATGTTATTTCGCTCATCTCGATGGTTTGAGCGCCGAAAAAATGATTCCCGACTTGCTAAGTTGTGGAATTTCTATTTAGAAGGTCTCTTTTAGTTCCGTGATTGCAGTACATCATTGCGCTCAACGCGTTCACTTTAGCACTGGAAACATCATTTTAAGCTTTAAAACGGGGCCGTGATCGATCTAAGACGGCAGATTTTAGTTCGTGATTAGCGAAATTTTTTACGCTCAAATCGCTTGTAGAACGCTTAAAACGCGATGTTGATGGTTCTAAGATCGTTTCTTTTCAGTTTACAAGCAAGTTATAGGTTTCTCATTTCAACATGTTATTTCGCTCATCTCGATGTTTTGAGCGCCGAAAACATGATTCCCGACTTGCTTAGTTGTGCATTTTCCATTTAGAAGGTCTCTTTTAGGTCCGTAATTGCAGTACTTCAATGCGCTTAACTCGTTCACTTTAGCACTGAAAACATCATTTTAAGCTTTAAAACGGGGCCGTGATCGATATAAGACGGCAATTTTCAGTTAGTGATTTGAGAATGTTTTGACGCTCAGATCGCTTCTAGAACGCTTAAAACGCGATGTTAAAGGTTCTAAGATCGTTTCTTTTCAGTTTACAAGCAAGTTATAGGTTCTCATTTCAACATGTTATTTCGCTCATCTCGATGGTTTGAGCGCCGAAAACATGATTCTCGACTTGCTTAGTTGTGCATTTTCCATTTAGAAGGACTCTTTTAGGTCCGTGATTGTAGTACATCATTGCGCTCAACTCGTTCACTTTAGAACTGAAAACACCATTTTAAGCTCTAAAACGTCGTCCTTATCGATTTAAGACGGCAATTTTTAGTTGGTTATTTGAGCATGTTTTTACCTCAAATCGCCTCTAGAACACTTAAAACGCGATTTTAATGGTTCTAAGATCGTTTCTTTTCAAATTACAAGCAAGTTATAGGTTTCTCATTTCGAAATGTTATTTCGCTCATCTCGATGCTTTGAGCGCCGAAAACATGATTCTTGACTTGCTAAGTTCTGCAATTTCCATTTAGAAGGTCTGTTTTAGGTCCGTGATTGCAGTACATCAATGCGCTTAACTCGTTCACTTTAGCACTAAAAACACCATTTTAAGCTCAGAAACGGGGCCGTGATCAATTTAAGACGGCAATTTTTAGTTGGTGATTTGAGCATGTTTTTACGCTCAAATCTCTTCTAGGACGCTTAAAACGCGATTTTGATTGTTCTAAGATCGTTTCTTTTCAGTTTACCTGCAAGTTATAGGTTTCTCATTTCAACATGTTATTTCGCTCATCTCGGTTGTTTGAGCGCCGAAAACATGATTCCCGACTTGCTAAAATGTGCAATTTCCATTTAGAAGGTCTCTTTTAGGTCCGTGATTGCAGTACATCATTGCGCTCAACGCGTTCACTTTAGCACTGAAAACATCATTTTAAGCTTTAAAACGGGGCCGTGATCGATATAAAACGGCAATTTTCAGTTGGTGATTTGAGCATGTTTTGACGCTCAGATCGCTTCTAGAACGCTTAAAACGCGATGTTAAAGGTTCTAAGATCGTTTCTTTTCAGTTTACAAGCAAGTTATAGGTTTCTCATTTCAACATGTTATTTCGCTCATCTCGATGGTTTGAGCGCCGAAAACATGATTCCCGACTTGCTTAGTTGTGCATTTTCCATTTAGAAGGTCTCTTTTAGGTCCGTGATTGCAGTACATCATTGCGCTCAACTCGTTCACTTTTGCACTGAAAACACCATTTTAAGCTCTAAAACGTCGTCCTTATCGATTTAAGACGGCAATTTTTAGTTGGTAATTTGAGCATGTTTTTACGCTCAAATCGCCTCTAGAACGCTTAAAACGCGATTTTAATGGTTCTAAGATCGTTTCTTTTCAAATTACAAGCAAGTTATAGGTTTCTCATTTCAACATGTTATTTCGCTCATCTCGATGCTTTGAGCGCCGAAAACATGATTCTTGACTTGCTAAGTTCTCCAATTTCAATTTAGAAGGTCTCTTTTAGGTCCGTGATTGCAGTACATCAATGCGCTTAACTCGTTCACTTTAGCACTAAAAACACCATTTTAAGCTCAAAAACGGGACCGTGATCAATTTAAGACAGCAATTTTTAGTTGGTGATTTGAGCATGTTTTTACGCTCAAATCGCTTCTAGAACGCTTAAAACGCGATTTTGATTGTTCTAAGATCGTTTCTTTTCAGTTTACAAGCAAGTTATAGGTTTCTCATTTCAACATGTTATTTCGCTCATCTCGATGGTTTGAGCGCCGAAAAAATGATTCCCGACTTCTAAGTTGTGGAATTTCCATTTAAAAGGTCTCTTTTAGGTCCGTGATTGCAGTACATCATTGCGCTCAACGCGTTCACTTTAGCACTGAAAACATCATTTTAAGCTTTAAAACGGGGCCGTGATCGATCTAAGACGGCAGATTTTAGTTCGTGATTAGCGAATGTTTTTACGCTCAAATCGCTTCTAGAACGCTTAAAACGCGATTTTGATGGTTCTAAGATCGTTTCTTTTCAGTTTACAAGCATGTTATAGGTTTCTCATTTCAACATGTTATTTCGCTCATCTCGATGGTTTGAGCGCCGAAAACATGATTCCCGACTTGCTTAGTTGTGCATTTTCCATTTAGAAGGTCTCTTTTAGGTCCGTGATTGCAGTACATCATTGCGCTCAACTCGTTCACTTTTGCACTGAAAACACCATTTTAAGCTCTAAAACGTCGTCCTTATCGATTTAAGACGGCAATTTTTAGTTGGTGATTTGAGCATGTTTTTACGCTCAAATCGCCTCTAGAACGCTTAAAACGCGATTTTAATGGTTCTCAGATCGTTTCTTTTCAAATTACTAGCAAGTTATAGGTTTCTCATTTCAACATGTTATTTCGCTCATCTCGATGCTTTGAGCGCCGAAAACATGATTCTTGACTTGCTAAGTTCTGCAATTTCCATTTAGAAGGTCTCTTTTAGGTCCGTGATTGCAGTACATCAATGCGCTTAACTCGTTCACCTTAGCACTAAAAACACCATTTTAAGCTCAAAAACGGGGCCGTGATCAATTTAAGACAGCAATTTTTAGCTGGTGATTTGAGCATGTTTTTACGCTCAAATCGCTTCTAGAACGCTTAAAACGCGATTTTGATTGTTCTAAGATCGTTTCTTTTCAGTTTACAAGCAAGTTATAGGTTTCTCATTTCAACATGTTATTTCGCTCATCTCGATGGTTTGAGCGCCGAAAAAATGATTCCCGACTTGCTTAGTTGTGCATTTTCCATTTAGAAGGTCTCTTTTAGGTCCGTGATTGTAGTACATCATTGCGCTCAACTCGTTCACTTTAGAACTGAAAACACCATTTTAAGCTCTAAAACGTCGTCCTTATCGATTTAAGACGGCAATTTTTAGTTGGTTATTTGAGCATGTTTTTACTCTCAAATCGCCTCTAGAACGCTTAAAACGCGATTTTAATGGTTCTAAGATCGTTTCTTTTCAAATTACAAGCAAGTTATAGGTTTCTCATTTCGACATGTTATTTCGCTCATCTCGATGCTTTGAGCGCCGAAAACATGATTCTTGAGTTGCTAAGTTCTGCAATTTCCATTTAGAAGGTCTCTTTTAAATCCGTGATTGCAGTACATCAATCCGCTTAACTCGTTCACTTTAGCACTAAAAACACCATTTTAAGCTCAAAAACGGGGCCGTGATCAATTTATGACGGCAATTTTTAGTTGGTGATTTGAGCATGTTTTTACGCTCAAATCTCTTCTAGGACGCTTAAAACGCGATTTTGATTGTTCTAAGATCGTTTCTTTTCAGTTTACCTGCAAGTTATAGGTTTCTCATTTCAACATGTTATTTCGCTCATCTCGGTTGTTTGAGCGCCGAAAACATGATTCCCGATTTGCTAAGATGTGCAATTTCCATTTAGAAGGTCTCTTTTAGGTCCGTGATTGCAGTACATCATTGCGCTCAACGCGTTCACTTTAGCACTGAAAACATCATTTTAAGCTTTAAAACGGGGCCGTGATCGATATAAGACGGAAATTTTCAGTTGGTGATTTGAGCATGTTTTGACGCTCAGATCGCTTCTAGAACGCTTAAAACGCGATGTTAAAGGTTCTAAGATCGTTTCTTTTCAGTTTACAAGCAAGTTATAGGTTTCTAATTTCAACATGTTATTTTGCTCATCTCGATGGTTTGAGCGCCGAAATCATGATTCCCGACTTGCTTAGTTGTGCATTTTCCATTTAGAAGGTCTCTTTTAGGTCCGTGATTGCAGTACATCATTGCGCTCAACGCGTTCACTTTAGCACTGAAAACATCATTTTAAGCTTTAAAACGGGGCCGTGATCGATCTAAGACGGCAGATTTTAGTTCGTGATTAGCGAATGTTTTTACGCTCAAATCGCTTCTAGAACGCTTAAAACGCGATTTTGATGGTTCCAAGATCGTTTCTTTTCAGTTTTCCTGCAAGTTATAGGTTTCTCATTTCAACATGTTATTTCGCTCATCTCGATGGTTTGAGCGCCGAAAACATGATTCTTGACTTGCTAAGTTCTGCAATTTCCATTTAGAAGGTCTCTTTTAGGTCGGTGATTGGAGTACATCATTGCGCTTAACTCGTTCACTTTAGCACTGAAAACACCATTTTAAGCTCTAAAACGTCGTGCTTATCGATTTAAGACGGCAACTTTTAGTTGGTGGTTTGAGCATGTTTTTACGCTTAAATCGCTTCTAGAACGCTTAAAACGGGATTTTGAAGGTTCTAAGATCGTTTATTTTCAGCTTACAAGTAAGTTATAGGTTTCTCATTTCAACATGTTATTTCGCTCATCTCGATGGTTTGAGTGCCGAAAACATGATCCTTGACTTGGTAAGTTTTGCAATTTCCATTTAGAAGGTCTCTTTTAGGTCGGTGATTGCAGTACATCATTGCGCTTAACTCGTTCACTTTAGCACTGAAAACACCATTTTAAGCTCTAAAACGTCGTCCTTATCGGTTTAAGACGGCAATTTTTAGTTGGTGATTTGAGCATGTTTTTACGCTCAGATCGCTTCTAGAACGCTTAAAACGGGATTTTGAAGGTTCTAAGATCGTTTCTTTTCAGTTTACAAGAAGGTTATAGGTTTCTCATTTCAACATGTTATTTCGCTCATCTCGATGGTTTGAGCGCCGAAAACATGATTCCCGACTTGCTTAGTTGTGCATTTTCCATTTAGAAGGTCTCTTTTAGGTCCGTGATTGCAGTACATCATTGCGCTCAACTCGTTCACTTTTGCACTGAAAACACCATTTTAAGCTCTAAAACGTCGTCCTTATCGATTTAAGACGGCAATTTTTAGTTGGTGATTTGAGCATGTTTTTACGCTCAAATCGCCTCTAGAACGCTTAAAACGCGATTTTAATGGTTCTAAGATCGTTTCTTTTCAAATTACAAGCAAGTTATAGGTTTCTCATTTCAACATGTTATTTCGCTCATCTCGATGCTTTGAGCGCCGAAAACATGATTCTTGACTTGCTAAGTTCTCCAATTTCAATTTAGAAGGTCTCTTTTAGGTCCGTGATTGCAGTACATCAATGCGCTTAACTCGTTCACTTTAGCACTGAAAACACCATTTTCAGCTCAAAAACGAGGCCGTGATCAATTTAAGACGGCAATTTTTAGTTGGTGATTTGAGCATGTTTTTACGCTCAAATCGCTTCTAGAACGCTTAAAACGCGATTTTGATTGTTCTAAGATCGTTTCTTTTCAGTTTTCCTGCAAGTTATAGGTTTCTCATTTCAACATGTTATTTCGCTCATCTCAATGGTTTGAGCGCCGAAAATATGATTCCCGACTTGCTAAAATGTGCAATTTCCATTTAGAAGGTCTCTTTTAGGTCCGTGATTGCAGTACATCATTGCGCTCAACGCGTTCACTTTAGCACTGAAAACATCACTTTAAGCTTTAAAACGAAGCCGTGATCGATCTAAGACGGCAGATTTTAGTTCGTGATTAGCGAATGTTTTTATGCTCAAATCGCTTTTAGAACGCTTAAAACGCGATGTTAAAGGTTCTAAGATCGTTTCTTTTCAGTTTACAAGAAAGTTATAGGTTTCTCATTTCAACATGTTATTTCGCTCATCTCGATGGTTTGAGCGCCAAAAACATGATTCCCGACTTGTTTAGTTGTGCATTTTCCATTTAGAAGGTCTCTTTTAGGTCCGTGATTGCAGTACATCAATGCGCTTAACTCGTTCACTTTAGCACTAAAAACACCATTTTAAGCTCAAAAACGGGGCCGTGATCAATTTAAGACGGCAATTTTTAGTTGGTGATTTGAGCATGTTTTTACGCTCAAATCGCTTCTAGAACGCTTAAAACGCGATTTTGATTGTTCTAAGATCGTTTCTTTTCAGTTTACCTACAAGTTATAGGTTTCTCATTTCAACATGTTATTTCGCTCATCTCAATGGTTTGAGCGCCGAAAACAAGATTCCCGACTTGCTAAAATGTGCAATTTCCATTTAGAAGGTCTCTTTTAGGTCCGTGATTGCAGTACATCATTGCGCTCAACGCGTTCACTTTAGCACTGAAAACATCATTTTAAGCTTTAAAACGAAGCCGTGATCGATATAAGACGGCAATTTTCAGTTAGTGATTTGAGCATGTTTTGACGCTCAGATCGCTTCTAGAACGCTTAAAACGCGATGTTAAAGGTTCTAAGATCGTTTCTTTTCAGTTTACAAGCAAGTTATAGGTTTCTCATTTGAAAATGTTATTTCGCTTATCTCGATGGTTTGAGCGCCGAAAACATGATTCCCGACTTGCTTAGTTGTGCATTTTCCATTTAGAAGGTCTGTTTTAGGTCCGTGATTGCAGTACATCATTGCGCCCAACTCGTTCACTTTAGCACTGAAAACACCATTTTAACTCTAAAACGTCTTCCTTATCGATTTAAGACGGCAATTTTTAGTTGGTGATTTGGGCATGTTTTTACGCTCAAATCGCCTCTAGAACGCTTAAAACGCGATTTTAATGGTTCTAAGATCGTTTCTTTTCAAATTACAAGCAAGTTATAGGTTTCTCATTTCAACATGTTATTTCGCTCATCTCGATGCTTTGAGCGCCGAAAACATGATTCTTGACTTGCTAAGTTCTGCAATTTCCATTCAGAAGGTCTCTTTTAGGTCGCTGTTTGGAGTACATCATTGCGCTTAACTCGTTCACTTTAGCACTGAAAACACCATTTTAAGCTCTAAAACGGGGCCGTGATCAATTTAAAACAGCAATTTTTAGTTGGTGATTTGAGCATGTTTTTACGCTCAAATCGCTTCTAGAACGCTTAAAACGCGATTTTGATTGTTCTAAGATCGTTTCTTTTCAGTTTACAAGCAAGTTATAGGTTTCTCATTTCAACATGTTATTTCGCTCATCTCGATGGTTTGAGCGCCGAAAAAATGATTCCCGACTTGCTAAGTTGTGGAATTTCCATTTAGAAGGTCTCTTTTAGGTCCGTGATTGCAGTACATCATTGCGCTCAACGCGTTCACTTTAGCACTGAAAACATCATTTTAAGCTTTAAAACGGGGCCGTGATCGATCTAAGACGGCAGATTTTAGTTCGTGATTAGCGAATGTTTTTACGCTCAAATCGCTTGTAGAACGCTTAAAACGCGATGTTGATGGTTCTCAGATCGTTTCTTTCAGTTTACAAGCAAGTTATAGGTTTCTCATTTCAACATGTTATTTCGCTCATCTCGATGGTTTGAGCGCCAAAAACATGATTCCCGACTTGCTTAGTTGTGCATTTTCCATTTAGAAGGTCTCTTTTAGGTCCGTGATTGCAGTACATCATTGCGCTCAACTCGTTCATTTTAGCACTAAAAACACCATTTTAAGCTCAAAAACGGGGCCGTGATCAATTTAAGACGGCAATTTTCAGTTAGTGATTTGAGCATGTTTTGACGCTCAGATCGCTTCTAGAACGCTTAAAACGCGATGTTAAAAGTTCTAAGATCGTTTCTTCTCAGTTTACAAGCAAGTTATAGGTTTCTCATTTCAACATGTTATTTCGCTCATCTTGATGGTTTGAGCGCCGAAAACTTGATTCCCGACTTGCTTAGTTGTGCATTTTCCATTTAGAAGGTCTCTTTTAGGTCCGTGATTGCAGTACATCATTGCGCTCAACTCGTTCACTTTAGCACTGAAAACACCATTTTAAGCTCTAAAACGTCGTCCTTATCGATTTAAGACGGCAATTTTTAGTTGGTGATTTGAGCATGTTTTTACGCTCAAATCGCCTCTAGAACGCTTAAAACGCGATTTTAATGGTTCTAAGATCGTTTCTTTTCAAATTACAAGCAAGTTATAGGTTTCTCATTTCAACATGTTATTTCGCTCATCTCGATGCTTTGAGCGCCAAAAACATGATTCTTGACTTCCTAAGTTCTCCAATTTCCATTTAGAAGGTCTCTTTTAGGTCCGTGATTGCAGTACATCAATGCGCTTAACTCGTTCACTTTAGCACTAAAAACACCATTTTAAGCTCAAAAACGGGGCCGTGATCAATTTAAGACAGCAATTTTTAGTTGGTGATTTGAGCATGTTTTTACGCTCAAATCGCTTCTAGAACGCTTAAAACGCGATTTTGATTGTTCTAAGATCGTTTCTTTTCAGTTTACAAGCAAGTTATAGGTTTCTCATTTCAACATGTTATTTCGCTCATCTCGATGGTTTGAGCGCCGAAAAAATGATTCCCGACTTGCTAAGTTGTGGAATTTCTATTTAGAAGGTCTCTTTTAGGTCCGTGATTGCAGTACATCATTGCGCTCAACGCGTTCACTTTAGCACTGGAAACATCATTTTAAGCTTTAAAATGGGGCCGTGATCGATCTAAGACGGCAAATTTTAGTTCGTGATTAGCGAATGTTTTTACGCTCAAATCGCTTGTAGAACGCTTAAAACGCGATGTTGATGGTTCTAAGATCGTTTCTGTTCAGTTTACAAGCAAGTTATAGGTTTCTCATTTCAACATGTTATTTCGCTCATCTCGATGTTTTGAGCGCCGAAAACATTATTCCCGACTTGCTTAGTTGTGCATTTTCCATTTAGAAGGTCTCTTTTAGGTCCGTAATTGCAGTACATCATTGCGCTCAACTCGTTCACTTTAGCACTGAAGACACCATTTTAAGCTCTAAAACGTCGTCCTTATCGATTTAAGACGGCAATTTTTAGTTGGTTATTTGAGCATGTTTTTGCGCTCAAATCGCCTCTAGAACGCTTAAAACGCGATTTTAATGGTTCTAAGATCGTTTCTTTTTAAATTACAAGCAAGTTATAGGTTTCTCATTTCGACATGTTATTTCGCTCATCTCGATGCTTTGAGCGCCGAAAACATGATTCTTGACTTGCTAAGTTCTGCAATTTCCATTTAGAAGGTCTCTTTTAGGTCGGTGATTGGAGTACATCATTGCGCTTAACTCGTTCACTTTAGCACTGAGAACACCATTTTAAGCTCAAAAACGGGGCCGTGATCAATTTAAGACAGCAATTTTTAGTTGGTCATTTGAGCATGTTTTTACGTTCAAATCGCTTCTAGAACGCTTAAAACGCGATTTTGATTGTTCTAAGATCGTTTCTTTTCAGTTTACAAGCAAGTTATAGGTTTCTCATTTCAACATGTTATTTCGCTCATCTCGATGGTTTGAGCGCCGAAAAATTGATTCCTGACTTCTAAGTTGTAAAATTTCCATTTAAAAGGTCTCTTTTAGGTCCGTGATTGCAGTACATCATTGCGCTCAAAGCGTTCACTTTAGCACTGAAAACATCATTTTAAGCTTTAAAACGGGGCCGTGATCGATCTAAGACGGCAGATTTTAGTTCGTGATTAGCGAATGTTTTTACGCTCAAATCGCTTCTAGAACGCTTAAAACGCGATTTTGATGGTTCTAAGATCGTTTCTTTTCAGTTTTCCTGCAAGTTATAGGTTTCTCATTTCAACATGTTATTTCGCTCATCTCAATGGTTTGAGCGCCGAAAACATGATTCCCGACTTGCTAAAATAAGCAATTTCCATTTAGAAGGTCTCTTTTAGGTCCGTGATTGCAGTACATCATTGCGCTCAACGCGTTCACTTTAGCACTGAAAACATCATTTTAAGCTTTAAAACGGGGCCGTGATCGATATAAAACGGCAATTTTCAGTTGGTGATTTGAGCATGTTTTGACGCTCAGATCGCTTCTAGAACGCTTAGAACGCGATGTTAAAGGTTCTAAGATCGTTTCTTTTCAGTTTACAAGCAAGTTTTAGGTTTCTCATTTCTACATGTTATTTCGCTCATCTCGATGGTTTGAGCGCCGAAAACATGATTCCCGACTTGCTTAGTTGTGCATTTTCCATTTAGAAGGTCTCTTTTAGGTCCGTGATTGCAGTACATCATTGCGCTCAAGCCGTTCACTTTAGCACTGAAAAACCATTTTAAGCTCAAAACGTCGTCCTTATCGATTTAAGACTGCAATTTTTAGTTGGTGATTTGAGCATGTTTTTACGCTCAGATCGCTTCTAGAACGCTTAAAACGGGATTTTGAAGGTTTTAAGATCGTTCATTTTCAGCTTACAAGTAAGTTATAGGTTTCTCATTTCAACATGTTATTTCGCTCATCTCGATGGTTTAAGCGCCGAAAACATGATTCTTGACTTGCTAAGTTCTGCAATTTCCATTTAGAAGGTCTCTTTTAGGTCGGTGATTGGAGTACATCATTGCGCTTAACTCGTTCACTTTAGCACTGAAAACACCATTTTAAGCTCTAAAACGGGGCCGTGATCAATTTAAGACAGCAATTTTTAGTTGGTGATTTGAGCATGTTTTTACGCTCAAATCGCTTCTAGAACGCTTAAAACGCGATTTTGATTGTTCTAAGATCGTTTCTTTTCAGTTTACAAGCAAGTTATAGGTTTCTCATTTCAACATGTTATTTCGCTCATCTCGATTGTTTGAGCGCCGAAAAAATGAGTCCCGACTTGCTAAGTTGTGGAATTTCCATTTAGAAGGTCTCTTTTAGGTATGTGATTGCAGTACATCATTGCGCTCAACGCGTTCACTTTAGCACTGAAAACATCACTTTAAGCTTTAAAACGGAGCCGTGATGGATCTAAGACGGCAGATTTTAGTTCGTGATTAGCGAATGTTTTTACGCTCAAATCGCTTCTAGAACGCTTAAAACGCGATTTTGATGGTTCTAAGATCGTTTCTTTTCAGTTTACAAGCAAGTTATGGGTTTCTCATTTCAACATGTTATTTCGCTCATTTCGGTTGTTTGAGCGCCGAAAACATGATTCCCGATTTGCTAAGTTGTGCATTTTCCATTTAGAAGGTCTCTTTTAGGTCCGTGATTGCAGTACATCATTGCGCTTAACTCGTTCACTCTAGCACTGAAAACACCATTTTAAGCTCTAAAACGTCGTGCTTATCGATTTAAGACGGCAATTTTTAGTTGGTGGTTTGAGCATGTTTTTACGCTTAAATCGCTTCTAGAACGCTTAAAACGGGATTTTGAAGGTTCTAAGATCGTTTATTTTCAGCTTACAAGTAAGTTATAGGTTTCTTATTTCAACATGTTATTTCGCTCATGTCGATGGTTTGAGCGCCGAAAACATGATTCTTGACTTGCTAAGTTCTGCAATTTCCATTTAGAAGGTCTCTTTTAGGTCGGTGATTGGAGTACATCATTGCGCTTAACTGGTTCACTTTAGCAATGAAAACACCATTTTAAGCTCTAAAACGGGGCCGTGATCAATTTAAGACAGCAATTTTTAGTTGGTGATTTGAGCATGTTTTTACGCTCAAATCGCTTCTAGAACGCTTAAAACGCGATTTTGATTGTTCTAAGATCGTTTCTTTTCAGTTTACAAGCAAGTTATAGGTTTCTCATTTCAACATGTTATTTCGCTCATCTCGATGGTTTGAGCGCCGAAAAAATGATTCCCGACTTGCTAAGTTGTGGAATTTCTATTTAGAAGGTCTCTTTTAGGTCCTTGATTGCAGTACATCATTGCGCTCAACGCGTTCACTTTAGCACTGGAAACATCATTTTAAGCTTTAAAACGGGGCCGTGATCGATCTAAGACGGCAAATTTTAGTTCGTGATTAGCGAATGTTTTTACGCTCAAATCGCTTGTAGAACGCTTAAAACGCGATGTTGATGGTTCTAAGATCGTTTCTGTTCAGTTTACAAGCAAGTTATAGGTTTCTCATTTCAACATGTTATTTCGCTCATCTCGATGTTTTGAGCGCCGAAAACATGATTCCCGACTTGCTTAGTTGTGCATTTTCCATTTAGAAGGTCTCTTTTAGGTCCGTAATTGCAGTACTTCAATGCGCTTAACTCGTTCACTTTGGCACTGAAAACATCATTTTAAGCTTTAAAACGGGGCCGTGATCGATATAAGACGGCAATTTTCAGTTAGTGATTTGAGCATGTTTTGACGCTCAGATCGCTTCTAGAACGCTTAAAACGCGATGTTAAAGGTTCTAAGATCGTTTCTTTTTAGTTTACAAGCAAGTTATAGGTTCTCATTTCAACATGTTATTTCGCTCATCTCGATGGTTTGAGCGCCGAAAACATGATTCCCGACTTGCTTAGTTGTGCATTTTCCATTTAGAAGGTCTCTTTTAGGTCCGTGATTGTAGTACATCATTGCGTTCAACTCGTTCACTTTAGCACTGAAGACACCATTTTAAGCTCTAAAACGTCGTCCTTATCGATTTAAGACGGCAATTTTTAGTTGGTTATTTGAGCATGTTTTTGCGCTCAAATCGCCTCTAGAACGCTTAAAACGCGATTTTAATGGTTCTAAGATCGCTTCTTTTCAAATTACAAGCAAGTTATAGGTTTCTCATTTCGACATGTTATTTCGCTTATCTCGATGCTTTGAGCGCCGAAAACATGATTCTTGACTTGCTAAGTTCTGCAATTTCCATTTAGAAGGTCTCTTTTAGGTCGGTGATTGGAGTACATCATTGCGCTTAACTCGTTCACTTTAGCACTGAGAACACCATTTTAAGCTCAAAAACGGGGCCGTGATCAATTTAAGACAGCAATTTTTAGTTGGTCATTTGAGCATGTTTTTACGTTCAAATCGCTTCTAGAACGCTTAAAACGCGATTTTGATTGTTCTAAGATCGTTTCTTTTCAGTTTACAAGCAAGTTATAGGTTTCTTATTTCAACATGTTATTTCGCTCATCTCGATGGTTTGAGCGCCGAAAAATTGATTCCTGACTTCTAAGTTGTAAAATTTCCATTTAAAAGGTCTCTTTTAGGTCCGTGATTGCAGTACATCATTGCGCTCAAAGCGTTCACTTTAGCACTGAAAACATCATTTTAAGCTTTAAAACGGGGCCGTGATCGATCTAAGACGGCAGATTTTAGTTCGTGATTAGCGAATGTTTTTACGCTCAAATCGCTTCTAGAACGCTTAAAACGCGATTTTGATGGTTCTAAGATCGTTTCTTTTCAGTTTTCCTGCAAGTTATAGGTTTCTCATTTCAACATGTTATTTCGCTCATCTCAATGGTTTGAGCGCCGAAAACATGATTCCCGACTTGCTAAAATAAGCAATTTCCATTTAGAAGGTCTCTTTTAGGTCCGTGATTGCAGTACATCATTGCGCTCAACGCGTTCACTTTAGCACTGAAAACATCATTTTAAGCTTTAAAACGGGGCCGTGATCGATATAAAACGGCAATTTTCAGTTGGTGATTTGAGCATGTTTTGACGCTCAGATCGCTTCTAGAACGCTTAGAACGCGATGTTAAAGGTTCTAAGATCGTTTCTTTTCAGTTTACAAGCAAGTTTTAGGTTTCTCATTTCTACATGTTATTTCGCTCATCTCGATGGTTTGAGCGCCGAAAACATGATTCCCGACTTGCTTAGTTGTGCATTTTCCATTTAGAAGGTCTCTTTTAGGTCCGTGATTGCAGTACATCATTGCGCTCAAGTCGTTCACTTTAGCACTGAAAAACCATTTTAAGCTCAAAACGTCGTCCTTATCGATTTAAGACTGCAATTTTTAGTTGGTGATTTGAGCATGTTTTTACGCTCAGATCGCTTCTAGAACGCTTAAAACGGGATTTTGAAGGTTTTAAGATCGTTCATTTTCAGCTTACAAGTAAGTTATAGGTTTCTCATTTCAACATGTTATTTCGCTCATCTCGATGGTTTAAGCGCCGAAAACATGATTCTTGACTTGCTAAGTTCTGCAATTTCCATTTAGAAGGTCTCTTTTAGGTCGGTGATTGGAGTACATCATTGCGCTTAACTCGTTCACTTTAGCACTGAAAACACCATTTTAAGCTCTAAAACGGGGCCGTGATCAATTTAAGACAGCAATTTTTAGTTGGTGATTTGAGCATGTTTTTACGCTCAAATCGCTTCTAGAACGCTTAAAACGCGATTTTGATTGTTCTAACATCGTTTCTTTTCAGTTTACAAGCAAGTTATAGGTTTCTCATTTCAACATGTTATTTCGCTCATCTCGATTGTTTGAGCGCCGAAAAAATGATTCCCGACTTGCTAAGTTGTGCAATTTCCATTTAGAAGGTCTCTTTTAGGTATGTGATTGCAGTACATCATTGCGCTCAACGCGTTCACTTTAGCACTGAAAACATCACTTTAAGCTTTAAAACGGAGCCGTGATGGATCTAAGACGGCAGATTTTAGTTCGTGATTAGCGAATGTTTTTACGCTCAAATCGCTTCTAGAACGCTTAAAACGCGATTTTGATGGTTCTAAGATCGTTTCTTTTCAGTTTACAAGCAAGTTATGGGTTTCTCATTTCAACATGTTATTTCGCTCATTTCGGTTGTTTGAGCGCCGAAAACATGATTCCCGATTTGCTAAGTTGTGCATTTTCCATTTAGAAGGTCTCTTTTAGGTCCGTGATTGCAGTACATCATTGCGCTTAACTCGTTCACTTTAGCACTGAAAACACCATTTTAAGCTCTAAAACGTCGTGCTTATCGATTTAAGACGGCAATTTTTAGTTGGTGGTTTGAGCATGTTTTTACGCTTAAATCGCTTCTAGAACGCTTAAAACGGGATTTTGAAGGTTCTAAGATCGTTTATTTTCAGCTTACAAGTAAGTTATAGGTTTCTTATTTCAACATGTTATTTCGCTCATGTCGATGGTTTGAGCGCCGAAAACATGATTCTTGACTTGCTAAGTTCTGCAATTTACATTTAGAAGGTCTCTTTTAGGTCGGTGATTGCAGTACATCATTGCGCTTAACTCGTTCACTTTAGCACTGAAAACACCATTTTAAGCTCTAAAACGTCGTCCTTATCGGTTTAAGACGGTAATTTTTAGTTGGTGATTTGAGCATGTTTTTTACGCTCAGATCGCTTCTAGAACGCTTAAAACGGGATTTTGAAGGTTCTAAGATCGTTTATTTTCAGCTTACAAGTAAGTTATAGGTTTCTCATTTCAACATGTTATTTCGCTCATCTCGATGGTTTGAGCGCCGAAAACATGATTCTTGACTTGCTAAGTTCTGCAATTTCCATTTAGAAGGTCTCTTTTAGGTCGGTGATTGGAGTACATCATTGCGCTTAACTGGTTCACTTTAGCAATGAAAACACCATTTTAAGCTCTAAAACGGGGCCGTGATCAATTTAAGACAGCAATTTTTAGTTGGTGATTTGAGCATGTTTTTACGCTCAAATCGCTTCTAGAACGCTTAAAACGCGATTTTGATTGTTCTAAGATCGTTTCTTTTCAGTTTACAAGCAAGTTATAGGTTTCTCATTTCAACATGTTATTTCGCTCATCTCGATGGTTTGAGCGCCGAAAAAATGATTCCCGACTTGCTAAGTTGTGGAATTTCTATTTAGAAGGTCTCTTTTAGGTCCTTGATTGCAGTACATCATTGCGCTCAACGCGTTCACTTTAGCACTGAAAACATCATTTTAAGCTTTAAAACGGGGCCGTGATCGATCTAAGACGGCAGATTTTAGTTCGTGATTAGCGAATGTTTTTACGCTCAAATCGCTTCTAGAACGCTTAAAACGCGATTTTGATTGTTCTAAGATCGTTTCTTTTATGTTTACAAGCAAGTTATAGGTTTCTCATTTCAACATGTTATTTCGCTCATCTCGATGGTTTGAGCGCCGAAAAAATGATTCCCGACTTGCTAAGTTGTGGAATTTCCATTTAGAAGGTCTCTTTTAGGTCCGTGATTGCAGTACATCATTGCGCTTAACTCGTTCACTTTAGCACTGAAAACACCATTTTAAGCTCTAAAACGTCGTGCTTATCGATTTAAGACGGCAATTTTTAGTTGGTGGTTTGAGCATGTTTTTACGCTTAAATCGCTTCTAGAACGCTTAAAACGGGATTTTGAAGGTTCTAAGATCGTTTATTTTCAGCTTACAAGTAAGTTATAGGTTTCTCATTTCAACATGTTATTTCGCTCATCTCGATGGTTTGAGTGCCGAAAACATGATCCTTGACTTGGTAAGTATTGCAATTTCCATTTAGAAGGTCTCTTTTAGGTCGGTGATTGCAGTACATCATTGCGCTTAACTCGTTCACTTTAGCACTGAAAACACCATTTTAAGCTCTAAAACGTCGTCCTTATCGGTTTAAGACGGCAATTTTTAGTTGGTGATTTGAGCATGTTTTTACGCTCAGATCGCTTCTAGAACGCTTAAAACGGGATTTTGAAGGTTCTAAGATCGTTTCTTTTCAGTTTACAAGAAGGTTATAGGTTTCTCATTTCAACATGTTATTTCGCTCATCTCGATGGTTTGAGCGCCGAAAACATGATTCCCGACTTGCTTAGTTGTGCATTTTCCATTTAGAAGGTCTCTTTTAGGTCCGTGATTGCAGTACCTCATTGCGCTCAACTCGTTCACTTTAGCACTGAAAACACCATTTTAAGCTCAAAAACGAGGCCGTGATCAATTTAAGACGGCAATTTTTAGTTGGTGATTTGAGCATGTTTTTACGCTCAAATCGCTTCTAGAACGCTTAAAACGCGATTTTGATTGTTCTAAGATCGTTTCTTTTCAGTTTTCCTGCAAGTTATAGGTTTCTCATTTCAACATGTTATTTCGCTCATCTCAATGGTTTGAGCGCCGAAAACATGATTCCCGACTTGCTAAAATGTGCAATTTCCATTTAGAAGGTCTCTTTTAGGTCCGTGATTGCAGTACATCATTGCGCTCAACGCGTTCACTTTAGCACTGAAAACATCACTTTAAGCTTTAAAACGAAGCCGTGATCGATCTAAGACGGCAGATTTTAGTTCGTGATTAGCGAATGTTTTTATGCTCAAATCGCTTTTAGAACGCTTAAAACGCGATGTTAAAGGTTCTAAGATCGTTTCTTTTCAGTTTACAAGAAAGTTATAGGTTTCTCATTTCAACATGTTATTTCGCTCATCTCGATGGTTTGAGCGCCGAAAACATGATTCCCGACTTGTTTAGTTGTGCATTTTCCATTTAGAAGGTCTCTTTTAGGTCCGTGATTGCAGTACATCAATGCGCTTAACTCGTTCACTTTAGCACTAAAAACACCATTTTAAGCTCAAAAACGGGGCCGTGATCAATTTAAGACGGCAATTTTTAGTTGGTGATTTGAGCATGTTTTTACGCTCAAATCGCTTCTAGAACGCTTAAAACGCGATTTTGATTGTTCTAAGATCGTTTCTTTTCAGTTTACCTACAAGTTATAGGTTTCTCATTTCAACATGTTATTTCGCTCATCTCAATGGTTTGAGCGCCGAAAACAAGATTCCCGACTTGCTAAAATGTGCAATTTCCATTTAGAAGGTCTCTTTTAGGTCCGTGATTGCAGTACATCATTGCGCTCAACGCGTTCACTTTAGCACTGAAAACATCATTTTAAGCTTTAAAACGAAGCCGTGATCGATATAAGACGGCAATTTTCAGTTAGTGATTTGAGCATGTTTTGACGCTCAGATCGCTTCTAGAACGCTTAAAACGCGATGTTAAAGGTTCTAAGATCGTTTCTTTTCAGTTTACAAGCAAGTTATAGGTTTCTCATTTGAACATGTTATTTCGCTCATCTCGATGGTTTGAGCGCCGAAAACATGATTCCCGACTTGCTTAGTTGTGCATTTTCCATTTAGAAGGTCTCTTTTAGGTCCGTGATTGCAGTACATCATTGCGCCCAACTCGTTCACTTTAGCACTGAAAACACCATTTTAACTCTAAAACGTCTTCCTTATGGATTTAAGACGGCAATTTTTAGTTGGTGATTTGGGCATGTTTTTACGCTCAAATCGCCTCTAGAACGCTTAAAACGCGATTTTAATGGTTCTAAGATCGTTTCTTTTCAAATTACAAGCAAGTTATAGGTTTCTCATTTCAACATGTTATTTCGCTCATCTCGATGCTTTGAGCGCCGAAAACATGATTCTTGACTTGCTAAGTTCTGCAATTTCCATTCAGAAGGTCTCTTTTAGGTCGGTGTTTGGAGTACATCATTGCGCTTAACTCGTTCACTTTAGCACTGAAAACACCATTTTAAGCTCTAAAACGGGGCCGTGATCAATTTAAAACAGCAATTTTTAGTTGGTGATTTGAGCATGTTTTTACGCTCAAATCGCTTCTAGAACGCTTAAAACGCGATTTTGATTGTTCTAAGATCGTTTCTTTTCAGTTTACAAGCAAGTTATAGGTTTCTCATTTCAACATGTTATTTCGCTCATCTCGATTGTTTGAGCGCCGAAAAAATGATTCCCGACTTGCTAAGTTGTGGAATTTCCATTTAGAAGGTCTCTTTTAGGTCCGTGATTGCAGTACATCATTGCGCTCAACGCGTTCACTTTAGCACTGAAAACATCATTTTAAGCTTTAAAACGGGGCCGTGATCGATCTAAGACGGCAGATTTTAGTTCGTGATTAGCGAATGTTTTTACGCTCAAATCGCTTGTAGAACGCTTAAAACGCGATGTTGATGGTTCTCAGATCGTTTCTTTCAGTTTACAAGCAAGTTATAGGTTTCTCATTTCAACATGTTATTTCGCTCATCTCGATGGTTTGAGCGCCGAAAACATGATTCCCGACTTGCTTAGTTGTGCATTTTCCATTTAGAAGGTCTCTTTTAGGTCCGTGATTGCAGTACATCATTGCGCTCAACTCGTTCATTTTAGCACTAAAAACACCATTTTAAGCTCAAAAACGGGGCCGTGATCAATTTAAGACGGCAATTTTCAGTTAGTGATTTGAGCATGTTTTGACGCTCAGATCGCTTCTAGAACGCTTAAAACGCGATGTTAAAAGTTCTAAGATCGTTTCTTCTCAGTTTACAAGCAAGTTATAGGTTTCTCATTTCAACATGTTATTTCGCTCATCTTGATGGTTTGAGCGCCGAAAACATGATTCCCGACTTGCTTAGTTTTGCATTTTCCATTTAGAAGGTCTCTTTTAGGTCCGTGATTGCAGTACATCATTGCGCTCAACTCGTTCACTTTAGCACTGAAAACACCATTTTAAGCTCTAAAACGTCGTCCTTATCGATTTAAGACGGCAATTTTTAGTTGGTGATTTGAGCATGTTTTTACGCTCAAATCGCCTCTAGAACGCTTAAAACGCGATTTTAATGGTTCTAAGATCGTTTCTTTTCAAATTACAAGCAAGTTATAGGTTTCTCATTTCAACATGTTATTTCGCTCATCTCGATGCTTTGAGCGCCGAAAACATGATTCTTGACTTCCTAAGTTCTCCAATTTCCATTTAGAAGGTCTCTTTTAGGTCCGTGATTGCAGTACATCAATGCGCTTAACTCGTTCACTTTAGCACTAAAAACACCATTTTAAGCTCAAAAACGGGGCCGTGATCAATTTAAGACAGCAATTTTTAGTTGGTGATTTGAGCATGTTTTTACGCTTAAATCGCTTCTAGAACGCTTAAAACGCGATTTTGATTGTTCTAAGATCGTTTCTTTTCAGTTTACAAGCAAGTTATAGGTTTCTCATTTCAACATGTTATTTCGCTCATCTCGATGGTTTGAGCGCCGAAAAAATGATTCCCGACTTGCTAAGTTGTGGAATTTCTATTTAGAAGGTCTCTTTTAGGTCCGTGATTGCAGTACATCATTGCGCTCAACGCATTCACTTTAGCACTGGAAACATCATTTTAAGCTTTAAAACGGGGCCGTGATCGATCTAAGACGGCAAATTTTAGTTCGTGATTAGCGAATGTTTTTACGCTCAAATCGCTTGTAGAACGCTTAAAACGCGATGTTGATGGTTCTAAGATCGTTTCTGTTCAGTTTACAAGCAAGTTATAGGTTTCTCATTTCAACATGTTATTTCGCTCATCTCGATGTTTTGAGCGCCGAAAACATGATTCCCGACTTAATTAGTTGTGCATTTTCCATTTAGAAGGTCTCTTTTAGGTCCGTAATTGCAGTACTTCAATGCGCTTAACTCGTTCACTTTGGCACTGAAAACATCATTTTAAGCTTTAAAACGGGGCCGTGATCGATATAAGACGGCAATTTTCAGTTAGTGATTTGAGCATGTTTTGACGCTCAGATCGCTTCTAGAACGCTTAAAACGCGATGTTAAAGGTTCTAAGATCGTTTCTTTTCAGTTTACAAGCAAGTTATAGGTTCTCATTTCAACATGTTATTTCGCTCATCTCGATGGTTTGAGCGCCGAAAACATGATTCCCCACTTGCTTAGTTGTGCATTTTCCATTTAGAAGGTCTCTTTTAGGTCCGTCATTGTAGTACATCATTGCGCTCAACTCGTTCACTTTAGCACTGAAGACACCATTTTAAGCTCTAAAACGTCGTCCTTATCGATTTAAGACGGCAATTTTTAGTTGGTTATTTGAGCATGTTTTTGCGCTCAAATCGCCTCTAGAACGCTTAAAACGCGATTTTAATGGTTCTAAGATCGTTTCTTTTCAAATTACAAGCAAGTTATAGGTTTCTCATTTCGACATGTTATTTCGCTCATCTCGATGCTTTGAGCGCCGAAAACATGATTCTTGACTTGCTAAGTTCTGCAATTTCCATTTAGAAGGTCTCTTTTAGGTCGGTGATTGGAGTACATCATTGCGCTTAACTCGTTCACTTTAGCACTGAGAACACCATTTTAAGCTCAAAAACGGGGCCGTGATCAATTTAAGACAGCAATTTTTAGTTGGTCATTTGAGCATGTTTTTACGTTCAAATCGCTTCTAGAACGCTTAAAACGCGATTTTGATTGTTCTAAGATCGTTTCTTTTCAGTTTACAAGCAAGTTATAGGTTTCTCATTTCAACATGTTATTTCGCTCATCTCGATGGTTTGAGCGCCGAAAAATTGATTCCTGACTTCTAAGTTGTAAAATTTCCATTTAAAAGGTCTCTTTTAGGTCCGTGATTGCAGTACATCATTGCGCTCAAAGCGTTCACTTTAGCACTGAAAACATCATTTTAAGTTTTAAAACGGGGCCGTGATCGATCTAAGACGGCAGATTTTAGTTCGTGATTAGCGAATGTTTTTACGCTCAAATCGCTTCTAGAACGCTTAAAACGCGATTTTGATGGTTCTAAGATCGTTTCTTTTCAGTTTTCCTGCAAGTTATAGGTTTCTCATTTCAACATGTTATTTCGCTCATCTCAATGGTTTGAGCGCCGAAAACATGATTCCCGACTTGCTAAAATAAGCAATTTCCATTTAGAAGGTCTCTTTTAGGTCCGTGATTGCAGTACATCATTGCGCTCAACGCGTTCACTTTAGCACTGAAAACATCATTTTAAGCTTTAAAACGGGGCCGTGATCGATATAAAACGGCAATTTTCAGTTGGTGATTTGAGCATGTTTTGACGCTCAGATCGCTTCTAGAACGCTTAGAACGCGATGTTAAAGGTTCTAAGATCGTTTCTTTTCAGTTTACAAGCAAGTTTTAGGTTTCTCATTTCTACATGTTATTTCGCTCATCTCGATGGTTTGAGCGCCGAAAACATGATTCCCGACTTGCTTAGTTGTGCATTTTCCATTTAGAAGGTCTCTTTTAGGTCCGTGATTGCAGTACATCATTGCGCTCAAGTCGTTCACTTTAGCACTGAAAAACCATTTTAAGCTCAAAACGTCGTCCTTATCGATTTAAGACTGCAATTTTTAGTTGGTGATTTGAGCATGTTTTTACGCTCAGATCGCTTCTAGAACGCTTAAAACGGGATTTTGAAGGTTTTAAGATCGTTCATTTTCAGCTTACAAGTAAGTTATAGGTTTCTCATTTCAACATGTTATTTCGCTCATCTCGATGGTTTAAGCGCCGAAAACATGATTCTTGACTTGCTAAGTTCTGCAATTTCCATTTAGAAGGTCTCTTTTAGGTCGGTGATTGGAGTACATCATTGCGCTTAACTCGTTCACTTTAGCACTGAAAACACCATTTTAAGCTCTAAAACGGAGCCGTGATGGATCTAAGACGGCAGATTTTAGTTCGTGATTAGCGAATGTTTTTACGCTCAAATCGCTTCTAGAACGCTTAAAACGCGATTTTGATGGTTCTAAGATCGTTTCTTTTCAGTTTACAAGCAAGTTATGGGTTTCTCATTTCAACATGTTATTTCGCTCATTTCGGTTGTTTGAGCGCCGAAAACATGATTCCCGATTTGCTAAGTTGTGCATTTTCCATTTAGAAGGTCTCTTTTAGGTCCGTGATTGCAGTACATCATTGCGCTTAACTCGTTCACTTTAGCACTGAAAACACCATTTTAAGCTCTAAAACGTCGTGCTTATCGATTTAAGACGGCAATTTTTAGTTGGTGGTTTGAGCATGTTTTTACGCTTAAATCGCTTCTAGAACGCTTAAAACGGGATTTTGAAGGTTCTAAGATCGTTTATTTTCAGCTTACAAGTAAGTTATAGGTTTCTTATTTCAACATGTTATTTCGCTCATGTCGATGGTTTGAGCGCCGAAAACATGATTCTTGACTTGCTAAGTTCTGCAATTTCCATTTAGAAGGTCTCTTTTAGGTCGGTGATTGCAGTACATCATTGCGCTTAACTCGTTCACTTTAGCACTGAAAACACCATTTTAAGCTCTAAAACGTCGTCCTTATCGGTTTAAGACGGTAATTTTTAGTTGGTGATTTGAGCATGTTTTTTACGCTCAGATCGCTTCTAGAACGCTTAAAACGGGATTTTGAAGGTTCTAAGATCGTTTATTTTCAGCTTACAAGTAAGTTATAGGTTTCTCATTTCAACATGTTATTTCGCTCATCTCGATGGTTTGAGCGCCGAAAACATGATTCTTGACTTGCAAAGTTCTGCAATTTCCATTTAGAAGGTCTCTTTTAGGTCGGTGATTGGAGTACATCATTGCGCTTAACTGGTTCACTTTAGCAATGAAAACACCATTTTAAGCTCTAAAACGGGGCCGTGATCAATTTAAGACAGCAATTTTTAGTTGGTGATTTGAGCATGTTTTTACGCTCAAATCGCTTCTAGAACGCTTCAAACGCAATTTTGATTGTTCTAAGATCGTTTCTTTTCAGTTTACAAGCAAGTTATAGGTTTCTCATTTCAACATGTTATTTCGCTCATCTCGATGGTTTGAGCGCCGAAAAAATGATTCCCGACTTGCTAAGTTGTGGAATTTCTATTTAGAAGGTCTCTTTTAGGTCCGTGATTGCAGTACATCATTGCGCTCAACGCATTCACTTTAGCACTGGAAACATCATTTTAAGCTTTAAAACGGGGCCGTGATCGATCTAAGACGGCAAATTTTAGTTCGTGATTAGCGAATGTTTTTACGCTCAAATCGCTTGTAGAACGCTTAAAACGCGATGTTGATGGTTCTAAGATCGTTTCTGTTCAGTTTACAAGCAAGTTATAGGTTTCTCATTTCAACATGTTATTTCGCTCATCTCGATGTTTTGAGCGCCGAAAACATGATTCCCGACTTAATTAGTTGTGCATTTTCCATTTAGAAGGTCTCTTTTAGGTCCGTAATTGCAGTACTTCAATGCGCTTAACTCGTTCACTTTGGCACTGAAAACATCATTTTAAGCTTTAAAACGGGGGCGTGATCGATATAAGACGGCAATTTTCAGTTAGTGATTTGAGCATGTTTTGACGCTCAGATCGCTTCTAGAACGCTTAAAACGCGATGTTAAAGGTTCTAAGATCGTTTCTTTTCAGTTTACAAGCAAGTTATAGGTTCTCATTTCAACATGTTATTTCGCTCATCTCGATGGTTTGAGCGCCGAAAACATGATTCCCGACTTGCTTAGTTGTGCATTTTCCATTTAGAAGGTCTCTTT
This sequence comes from Muricea muricata, assembly GCA_963855995.1. Classification (NCBI taxonomy): domain Eukaryota; kingdom Metazoa; phylum Cnidaria; class Anthozoa; order Malacalcyonacea; family Plexauridae; genus Muricea; species Muricea muricata. The sequence goes on along the minus strand of OY979728.1, from coordinate 7,430,981 downwards.
TAGGTCCGTGATTGTAGTACATCATTGCGCTCAACTCGTTCACTTTAGCACTGAAGACACCATTTTAAGCTCTAAAACGTCGTCCTTATCGATTTAAGACGGCAATTTTTAGTTGGTTATTTGAGCATGTTTTTGCGCTCAAATCGCCTCTAGAACGTTTAAAACGCGATTTTAATGGTTCTAAGATCGTTTCTTTTCAAATTACAAGCAAGTTATAGGTTTCTCATTTCGACATGTTATTTCGCTCATCTCGATGCTTTGAGCGCCGAAAACATGATTCTTGACTTGCTAAGTTCTGCAATTTCCATTTAGAAGGTCTCTTTTAGGTCGGTGATTGGAGTACATCATTGCGCTTAACTCGTTCACTTTAGCACTGAGAACACCATTTTAAGCTCAAAAACGGGGCCGTGATCAATTTAAGACAGCAATTTTTAGTTGGTCATTTGAGCATGTTTTTACGTTCAAATCGCTTCTAGAACGCTTAAAACGCGATTTTGATTGTTCTAAGATCGTTTCTTTTCAGTTTACAAGCAAGTTATAGGTTTCTCATTTCAACATGTTATTTCGCTCATCTCGATGGTTTGAGCGCCGAAAAATTGATTCCTGACTTCTAAGTTGTAAAATTTCCATTTAAAAGGTCTCTTTTAGGTCCGTGATTGCAGTACATCATTGCGCTCAAAGCGTTCACTTTAGCACTGAAAACATCATTTTAAGCTTTAAAACGGGGCCGTGATCGATCTAAGACGGCAGATTTTAGTTCGTGATTAGCGAATGTTTTTACGCTCAAATCGCTTCTAGAACGCTTAAAACGCGATTTTGATGGTTCTAAGATCGTTTCTTTTCAGTTTTCCTGCAAGTTATAGGTTTCTCATTTCAACATGTTATTTCGCTCATCTCAATGGTTTGAGCGCCGAAAACATGATTCCCGACTTGCTAAAATAAGCAATTTCCATTTAGAAGGTCTCTTTTAGGTCCGTGATTGCAGTACATCATTGCGCTCAACGCGTTCACTTTAGCACTGAAAACATCATTTTAAGCTTTAAAACGGGGCCGTGATCGATATAAAACGGCAATTTTCAGTTGGTGATTTGAGCATGTTTTGACGCTCAGATCGCTTCTAGAACGCTTAGAACGCGATGTTAAAGGTTCTAAGATCGTTTCTTTTCAGTTTACAAGCAAGTTTTAGGTTTCTCATTTCTACATGTTATTTCGCTCATCTCGATGGTTTGAGCGCCGAAAACGTGATTCCCGACTTGCTTAGTTGTGCATTTTCCATTTAGAAGGTCTCTTTTAGGTCCGTGATTGCAGTACATCATTGCGCTCAAGTCGTTCACTTTAGCACTGAAAAACCATTTTAAGCTCAAAACGTCGTCCTTATCGATTTAAGACTGCAATTTTTAGTTGGTGATTTGAGCATGTTTTTACGCTCAGATCGCTTCTAGAACGCTTAAAACGGGATTTTGAAGGTTTTAAGATCGTTCATTTTCAGCTTACAAGTAAGTTATAGGTTTCTCATTTCAACATGTTATTTCGCTCATCTCGATGGTTTAAGCGCCGAAAACATGATTCTTGACTTGCTAAGTTCTGCAATTTCCATTTAGAAGGTCTCTTTTAGGTCGGTGATTGGAGTACATCATTGCGCTTAACTCGTTCACTTTAGCACTGAAAACACCATTTTAAGCTCTAAAACGGGGCCGTGATCAATTTAAGACAGCAATTTTTAGTTGGTGATTTGAGCATGTTTTTACGCTCAAATCGCTTCTAGAACGCTTAAAACGCGATTTTGATTGTTCTAAGATCGTTTCTTTTCAGTTTACAAGCAAGTTATAGGTTTCTCATTTCAACATGTTATTTCGCTCATCTCGATTGTTTGAGCGCCGAAAAAATGATTCCCGACTTGCTAAGTTGTGGAATTTCCATTTAGAAGGTCTCTTTTAGGTATGTGATTGCAGTACATCATTGCGCTCAACGCGTTCACTTTAGCACTGAAAACATCACTTTAAGCTTTAAAACGGAGCCGTGATGGATCTAAGACGGCAGATTTTAGTTCGTGATTAGCGAATGTTTTTACGCTCAAATCGCTTCTAGAACGCTTAAAACGCGATTTTGATGGTTCTAAGATCGTTTCTTTTCAGTTTACAAGCAAGTTATGGGTTTCTCATTTCAACATGTTATTTCGCTCATTTCGGTTGTTTGAGCGCCGAAAACATGATTCCCGATTTGCTAAGTTGTGCATTTTCCATTTAGAAGGTCTCTTTTAGGTCCGTGATTGCAGTACATCATTGCGCTTAACTCGTTCACTTTAGCACTGAAAACACCATTTTAAGCTCTAAAACGTCGTGCTTATCGATTTAAGACGGCAATTTTTAGTTGGTGGTTTGAGCATGTTTTTACTTTTAAATCGCTTCTAGAACGCTTAAAACGGGATTTTGAAGGTTCTAAGATCGTTTATTTTCAGCTTACAAGTAAGTTATAGGTTTCTTATTTCAACATGTTATTTCGCTCATGTCGATGGTTTGAGCGCCGAAAACATGATTCTTGACTTGCTAAGTTCTGCAATTTCCATTTAGAAGGTCTCTTTTAGGTCGGTGATTGCAGTACATCATTGCGCTTAACTCGTTCACTTTAGCACTGAAAACACCATTTTAAGCTCTAAAACGTCGTCCTTATCGGTTTAAGACGGTAATTTTTAGTTGGTGATTTGAGCATGTTTTTTACGCTCAGATCGCTTCTAGAACGCTTAAAACGGGATTTTGAAGGTTCTAAGATCGTTTATTTTCAGCTTACAAGTAAGTTATAGGTTTCTCATTTCAACATGTTATTTCGCTCATCTCGATGGTTTGAGCGCCGAAAACATGATTCTTGACTTGCAAAGTTCTGCAATTTCCATTTAGAAGGTCTCTTTTAGGTCGGTGATTGGAGTACATCATTGCGCTTAACTGGTTCACTTTAGCAATGAAAACACCATTTTAAGCTCTAAAACGGGGCCGTGATCAATTTAAGACAGCAATTTTTAGTTGGTGATTTGAGCATGTTTTTACGCTCAAATCGCTTCTAGAACGCTTAAAACGCGATTTTGATTGTTCTAAGATCGTTTCTTTTGAGTTTACAAGCAAGTTATAGGTTTCTCATTTTAACATGTTATTTCGCTCATCTCGATGGTTTGAGCGCCGAAAAAATGATTCCCGACTTGCTAAGTTGTGGAATTTCTATTTAGAAGGTCTCTTTTAGGTCCTTGATTGCAGTACATCATTGCGCTCAACGCGTTCACTTTAGCACTGAAAACATCATTTTAAGCTTTAAAACGGGGCCGTGATCGATCTAAGACGGCAGATTTTAGTTCGTGATTAGCGAATGTTTTTACGCTCAAATCGCTTGTAGAACGCTTAAAACGCGATGTTGATGGTTCTAAGATCGTTTCTTTTCAGTTTACAAGCAAGTTATAGGTTTCTCATTTCAACATGTTATTTCGCTCATCTCGATGGTTTGAGCGCCGAAAACATGATTTCCGACTTGCTTAGTTGTGCATTTTCCATTTAGAAGGTCTCTTTTAGGTCCGTGATTGCAGTACATCATTGCGCTTAACTCGTTCACTTTAGCACTGAAAACACCATTTTAAGCTCTAAAACGTCGTGCTTATCGATTTAAGACGGCAATTTTTAGTTGGTGGTTTGAGCATGTTTTTACGCTTAAATCGCTTCTAGAACGCTTAAAACGGGATTTTGAAGGTTCTAAGATCGTTTATTTTATGCTTACAAGTAAGTTATAGGTTTCTCATTTCAACATGTTATTTCGCTCATTTCGGTTGTTTGAGCGCCGAAAACATGATTCCCGATTTGCTAAGTTGTGCATTTTCCATTTAGAAGGTCTCTTTTAGGTCCGTGATTGCAGTACATCATTGCGCTTAACTCGTTCACTTTAGCACTGAAAACACCATTTTAAGCTCTAAAACGTCGTGCTTATCGATTTAAGACGGCAATTTTTAGTTAATGGTTTGAGCATGTTTTTACGCTTAAATCGCTTCTAGAACGCTTAAAACGGGATTTTGAAGGTTCTAAGATCGTTTATTTTCAGCTTACAAGTAAGTTATAGGTTTCTCATTTCAACGTGTTATTTCGCTCATCTCGATGGTTTGAGTGCCGAAAACATGATCCTTGACTTGCTAAGTTCTGCAATTTCCATTTAGAAGGTCTCTTTTAGGTCGGTGATTGCAGTACATCATTTCGCTTAACTCGTTCACTTTAGCACTGAAAACACCATTTTAAGCTCTAAAACGTCGTCCTTATCGGTTTAAGACGGCAATTTTTAGTTGGTGATTTGAGCATGTTTTTACGCTCAGATCGCTTCTAGAACGCTTAAAACGGGATTTTGAAGGTTCTAAGATCGTTTATTTTCAGCTTACAAGTAAGTTATAGGTTTCTCATTTCAACATGTTATTTCGCTCATCTCGATGGTTTGAGCGCCGAAAACATGATTCTTGACTTGCTAAGTTCTGCAATTTCCATTTAGAAGGTCTCTTTTAGGTCGGTGATTGGAGTACATCATTGCGCTTAACTCGTTCACTTTAGCACTGAAAACACCATTTTAAGCTCTAAAACGGGGCCGTGATCAATTTAAGACAGCAATTTTTAGTTGGTGATTTGAGCATGTTTTTACGCTCAAATCGCTTCTAGAATGCTTAAAACGCGATTTTGATTGTTCTAAGATCGTTTCTTTTCAGTTTACAAGCAAGTTATAGGTTTCTCATTTCAACATGTTATTTCGCTCATCTCGATTGTTTGAGCGCCGAAAAAATGATTCCCGACTTGCTAAGTTGTGGAATTTCCATTTAGAAGGTCTCTTTTAGGTATGTGATTGCAGTACATCATTGCGCTCAACGCGTTCACTTTAGCACTGAAAACATCACTTTAAGCTTTAAAACGGGGCCGTGATGGATCTAAGACGGCAGATTTTAGTTCGTGATTAGCGAATGTTTTTACGCTCAAATCGCTTCTAGAACGCTTAAAACGCGATTTTGATGGTTCTAAGATCGTTTCTTTTCAGTTTACAAGCAAGTTATGGGTTTCTCATTTCAACATGTTATTTCGCTCATTTCGGTTGTTTGAGCGCCGAAAACATGATTCCCGATTTGCTAAGTTGTGCATTTTCCATTTAGAAGGTCTCTTTTAGGTCCGTGATTGCAGTACATCATTGCGCTTAACTCGTTCACTTTAGCACTGAAAACACCATTTTAAGCTCTAAAACGTCGTGCTTATCGATTTAAGACGGCAATTTTTAGTTGGTGGTTTGAGCATGTTTTTACGCTTAAATCGCTTCTAGAACGCTTAAAACGGGATTTTGAAGGTTCTAAGATCGTTTATTTTCAGCTTACAAGTAAGTTATAGGTTTCTTATTTCAACATGTTATTTCGCTCATGTCGATGGTTTGAGCGCCGAAAACATGATTCTTGACCTGCTAAGTTCTGCAATTTCCATTTAGAAGGTCTCTTTTAGGTCGGTGATTGCAGTACATCATTGCGCTTAACTCGTTCACTTTAGCTCTGAAAACACCATTTTAAGCTCTAAAACGTCGTCCTTATCGGTTTAAGACGGTAATTTTTAGTTGGTGATTTGAGCATGTTTTTACGCTCAGATCGATTCTAGAACGCTTAAAACGGGATTTTGAAGGTTCTAAGATCGTTTATTTTCAGCTTACAAGTAAGTTATAGGTTTCTCATTTCAACATGTTATTTCGCTCATCTCGATGGTTTGAGCGCCGAAAACATGATTCTTGACTTGCTAAGTTCTGCAATTTCCATTTAGAAGGTCTCTTTTAGGTCGGTGATTGGAGTACATCATTGCGCTTAACTCGTTCACTTTAGCAATGAAAACACCTATTTAAGCTCTAAAACGGGGCCGTGATCAATTTGAGACAGCAATTTTTAGTTGGTGATTTGAGCATGTTTTTACGCTCAAATCGCTTCTAGAACGCTTAAAACACGATTTTGATTGTTCTAAGATCAATTCTTTTCAGTTTACAAGCAAGTTATAGGTTTCTCATTTCAACATGTTATTTCGCTCATCTCGATGGTTTGAGCGCCGAAAAAATGATTCCCGACTTGCTAAGTTGTGGAATTTCCATTTAGAAGGTCTCTTTCAGGTATGTGATTGCAGTACATCATTGCGCTCAACGCGTTCACTTTAGCACTGGAAACATCATTTTAAGCTTTAAAACGGGGCCGTGATCGATCTAAGACGGCAGATTTTAGTTCGTGATTAGCGAATGTTTTTACGCTCAAATCGCTTGTAGAACGCTTAAAACGCGATGTTGATGGTTCTAAGATCGTTTCTGTTCAGTTTACAAGCAAGTTATAGGTTTCTCATTTCAACATGTTATTTCGCTCATCTCGATGGTTTGAGCGCCGAAAAAATGATTCCAGACTTGCTAAGTTGTGGAATTTCTATTTAGAAGGTCTCTTTTAGGTCCTTGATTGCAGTACATCATTGCGCTCAACGCGTTCACTTTAGCACTGAAAACATCATTTTAAGCTTTAAAACGGGGCCGTGATCGATCTAAGACGGCAGATTTTAGTTCGTGATTAGCGAATGTTTTTACGCTCAAATCGCTTGTAGAACAATTAAAACGCGATGTTGATGGTTCTAAGATCGTTTCTTTTCAGTTTACAAGCAAGTTATAGGTTTCCCATTTCAACATGTTATTTCGCTCATCTCGATTGTTTGAGCGCCGAAAAAATGATTCCCGACTTGCTAAGTTGTGGAATTTCCATTTAGAAGGTCTCTTTTAGGTATGTGATTGCAGTACATCATTGCGCTCAACGCGTTCACTTTAGCACTGAAAACATCACTTTAAGCTTTAAAACGGGGCCGTGATTGATCTAAGACGGCAGATTTTAGTTCGTGATTAGCGAATGTTTTTACGCTCAAATCGCTTCTAGAACGCTTAAAACGCGATTTTGATGGTTCTAAGATCGTTTCTTTTCAGTTTACAAGCAAGTTATTGGTTTCTCATTTCAACATGTTATTTCGCTCATTTCGGTTGTTTGAGCGCCGAAAACATGATTCCCGATTTGCTAAGTTGTGCATTTTCCATTTAGAAGGTCTCTTTTAGGTCCGTGATTGCAGTACATCATTGCGCTTAACTCGTTCACTTTAGCACTGAAAACACCATTTTAAGCTCTAAAACGTCGTGCTTATCGATTTAAGACGGCAATTTTTAGTTGGTGGTTTGAGCATGTTTTTACGCTTAAATCGCTTCTAGAACGCTTAAAACGGGATTTTGAAGGTTCTAAGATCGTTTATTTTCAGCTTACAAGTAAGTTATAGGTTTCTTATTTCAACATGTTATTTCGCTCATCTCGATGGTTTGAGCGCCCAAAACATGATTCTTGACTTGCTAAGTTCTGCAATTTCCATTTAGAAGGTCTCTTTTAGGTCGGTGATTGCAGTACACCATTGCGCTTAACTCGTTCACTTTAGCACTGAAAACACCATTTTAAGCTCTAAAACGTCGTCCTTATCGGTTTAAGACGGTAATTTTTAGTTGGTGATTTGAGCATGTTTTTACGCTCAGATCGCTTCTAGAACGCTTAAAACGGGATTTTGAAGGTTCTAAGATCGTTTATTTTCAGCTTACAAGTAAGTTATAGGTTTCTCATTTCAACATGTTATTTCGCTCATCTCGATGGTTTGAGCGCCGAAAACATGATTCTTGACTTGCTAAGTTCTGCAATTTCCATTTAGAAGGTCTCTTTTAGGTCGGTGATTGGAGTACATCATTGCGCTCAACGCGTTCACTTTAGCACTGGAAACATCATTTTAAGCTTTAAAACGGGGCCGTGATCGATCTAACACGGCAGAAGATAGTTCGTGATTAGCGAATGTTTTTACGCTCAAATCGCTTGTAGAACGCTTAAAACGCGATGTTGATGGTTCTAAGATCGTTTCTGTTCAGTTTACAAGCAAGTTATAGGTTTCTCATTTCAACATGTTATTTCGCTCATCTCGATGGTTTGAGCGCCGAAAAAATGATTCCCGACTTGCTAAGTTGTGGAATTTCTATTTAGAAGGTCTCTTTTAGGTCCTTGATTGCAGTACATCATTGCGCTCAACGCGTTCACTTTAGCACTGAAAACATCATTTTAAGCTTTAAAACGGGGCCGTGATCGATCTAAGACGGCAGATTTTAGTTCGTGATTAGCGAATGTTTTTACGCTCAAATCGCTTGTAGAACGCTTAAAACGCGATGTTGATGGTTCTAAGATCGTTTCTTTTCAGTTTACAAGCAAGTTATAGGTTTCTCATTTTAACATGTTATTTCGCTCATCTCGATGGTTTGAGCGCCGAAAAAATGATTCCCGACTTGCTAAGTTGTGGAATTTCTATTTAGAAGGTCTCTTTTAGGTCCTTGATTGCAGTACATCATTGCGCTCAACGCGTTCACTTTAGCACTGAAAACATCATTTTAAGCTTTAAAACGGGGCCGTGATCGATCTAACACGGCAGATTTTAGTTCGTGATTAGCGAATGTTTTTACGCTCAAATCGCTTGTAGAACGCTTAAAACGCGATGTTGATGGTTCTAAGATCGTTTCTTTTCAGTTTACAAGCAAGTTATAGGTTTCTCATTTCAACATGTTATTTCGCTCATCTCGATGGTTTGAGCGCCGAAAACATGATTCCCGACTTGCTAAAATGTGCAATTTCCATTTAGAAGGTCTCTTTTAGGTCCGTGATTGCAGTACATCATTGCGCTTAACTCGTTCACTTTTGCACTGAAAACACCATTTTAAGCTCTAAAACGTCGTGCTTATCGATTTAAGACGGCAATTTTTAGTTGGTGATTTGAGCATGTTTTTACGCTCAGATCGCTTCTAGAACGCTTAAAACGGGATTTTGAAGGTTCTAAGATCGTTTATTTTCAGCTTACAAGTAAGTTATAGGTTTCTCATTTCAACATGTTATTTCGCTCATCTCGATGGTTTGAGCGCCGAAAACATGATTCTTGACTTGCTAAGTTCTGCAATTTCCATTTAGAAGGTCTCTTTTAGGTCGGTGATTGGAGTACATCATTGCGCTCAACGCGTTCACTTTAGCACTAGAAACATCATTTTAAGCTTTAAAACGGGGCCGTGATCGATCTAACACGGCAGAAGATAGTTCGTGATTAGCGAATGTTTTTACGCTCAAATCGCTTGTAGAACGCTTAAAACGCGATGTTGATGGTTCTAAGATCGTTTCTGTTCAGTTTACAAGCAAGTTATAGGTTTCTCATTTCAACATGTTATTTCGCTCATCTCGATGGTTTGAGCGCCGAAAAAATGATTCCCGACTTGCTAAGTTGTGGAATTTCTATTTAGAAGGTCTCTTTTAGGTCCTTGATTGCAGTACATCATTGCGCTCAACGCGTTCACTTTAGCACTGAAAACATCATTTTAAGCTTTAAAACGGGGCCGTGATCGATCTAAGACGGCAGATTTTAGTTCGTGATTAGCGAATGTTTTTACGCTCAAATCGCTTGTAGAACGCTTAAAACGCGATGTTGATGGTTCTAAGATCGTTTCTTTTCAGTTTACAAGCAAGTTATAGGTTTCTCATTTTAACATGTTATTTCGCTCATCTCGATGGTTTGAGCGCCGAAAAAATGATTCCCGACTTGCTAAGTTGTGGAATTTCTATTTAAAAGGTCTCTTTTAGGTCCTTGATTGCAGTACATCATTGCGCTCAACGCGTTCACTTTAGCACTGAAAACATCATTTTAAGCTTTAAAACGGGGCCGTGATCGATCTAACACGGCAGATTTTAGTTCGTGATTAGCGAATGTTTTTACGCTCAAATCGCTTGTAGAACGCTTAAAACGCGATGTTGATGGTTCTAAGATCGTTTCTTTTCAGTTTACAAGCAAGTTATAGGTTTCTCATTTCAACATGTTATTTCGCTCATCTCGATGGTTTGAGCGCCGAAAACATGATTCCCGACTTGCTAAAATGTGCAATTTCCATTTAGAAGGTCTCTTTTAGGTCCGTGATTGCAGTACATCATTGCGCTTAACTCGTTCACTTTTGCACTGAAAACACCATTTTAAGCTCTAAAACGTCGTGCTTATCGATTTAAGACGGCAATTTTTAGTTGGTGGTTTGAGCATGTTTTTACGCTTAAATCGCTTCTAGAACGCTTAAAACGGGATTTTGAAGGTTCTAAGATCGTTTATTTTATGCTTACAAGTAAGTTATAGGTTTCTCATTTCAACATGTTATTTCGCTCATTTCGGTTGTTTGAGCGCCGAAAACATGATTCCCGATTTGCTAAGTTGTGCATTTTCCATTTAGAAGGTCTCTTTAAGGTCCGTGATTGCAGTACATCATTGCGCTTAACTCGTTCACTTTAGCACTGAAAACACCATTTTAAGCTCTAAAACGTCGTGCTTATCGATTTAAGACGGGAATTTTTAGTTAGTGGTTTGAGCATGTTTTTACGCTTAAATCGCTTCTAGAACGCTTAAAACGGGATTTTGAAGGTTCTAAGACCGTTTATTTTCAGCTTACAAGTAAGTTATAGGTTTCTTATTTCAACATGTTATTTCGCTCATTTCGATGGTTTGACCGCCGAAAACATGATTCTTGACTTGCTAAGTTCTGCAATTTCCATTTAGAAGGTCTCTTTTAGGTCGGTGATTGCAGTACACCATTGCGCTTAACTCGTTCACTTTAGCACTGAAAACACCATTTTAAGCTCTAAAACGGGGCCGTGATCAATTTAAGACAGCAATTTTTAGTTGGTGATTTGAGCATGTTTTTACGCTCAAATCGCTTCTAGAACGCTTAAAACGCGGTTTTGATTGTTCTAAGATCGTTTCTTTTCAGTTTACAAGCAAGTTATAGGTTTCTCATTTCAACATGTTATTTCGCTCATCTCGATGGTTTGAGCGCCGAAAAAATGATTCCCGACTTGCTAAGTTGTGGAATTTCTATTTAGAAGGTCTCTTTTAGGTCCGTGATTGCAGTACATCATTGCGCTCAACGCGTTCACTTTAGCACTGGAAACATCATTTTAAGCTTTAAAACGGGGCCGTGATCGATCTAAGACGGCAGATTTTAGTTCGTGATTTGAGCATGTTTTGACGCTCAGATCGCTTCTAGAACGCTTAAAACGCGATGTTAAAGGTTCTAAGATCGTTTCTTTTCAGTTTACAAGCAAGTTATAGGTTCTCATTTCAACATGTTATTTCGCTCATCTCGATGGTTTGAGCGCCGAAAACATGATTCCCGACTTGCTTAGTTGTGCATTTTCCATTTAGAAGGTCTCTTTTAGGTCCGTGATTGTAGTACATCATTGCGCTCAACTCGTTCACTTTAGCACTGAAGACACCATTTTAAGCTCTAAAACGTCGTCCTTATCGATTTAAGACGGCAATTTTTAGTTGGTTATTTGAGCATGTTTTTGCGCTCAAATCGCCTCTAGAACGCTTAAAACGCGATTTTAATGGTTCTAAGATCGTTTCTTTTCAAATTACAAGCAAGTTATAGGTTTCTCATTTCGACATGTTATTTCGCTCATCTCGATGCTTTGAGCCCCGAAAACATGATTCTTGACTTGCTAAGTTCTGCAATTTCCATTTAGAAGGTCTCTTTTAGGTCGGTGATTGGAGTACATCATTGCGCTTAACTCGTTCACTTTAGCACTGAGAACACCATTTTAAGCTCAAAAACGGGGCCGTGATCAATTTAAGACAGCAATTTTTAGTTGGTCATTTGAGCATGTTTTTACGTTCAAATCGCTTCTAGAACGCTTAAAACGCGATTTTGATTGTTCTAAGATCGTTTCTTTTCAGTTTACAAGCAAGTTATAGGTTTCTCATTTCAACATGTTATTTCGCTCATCTCGATGGTTTGAGCGCCGAAAAATTGATTCCTGACTTCTAAGTTGTAAAATTTCCATTTAAAAGGTCTCTTTTAGGTCCGTGATTGCAGTACATCATTGCGCTCAAAGCGTTCACTTTAGCACTGAAAACATCATTTTAAGCTTTAAAACGGGGCCGTGATCGATCTAAGACGGCAGATTTTAGTTCGTGATTAGCGAATGTTTTTACGCTCAAATCGCTTCTAGAACGCTTAAAACGCGATTTTGATGGTTCTAAGATCGTTTCTTTTCAGTTTTCCTGCAAGTTATAGGTTTCTCATTTCAAAATGTTATTTCGCTCATCTCAATGGTTTGAGCGCCGAAAACATGATTCCCGACTTGCTAAAATAAGCAATTTCCATTTAGAAGGTCTCTTTTAGGTCCGTGATTGCAGTACATCATTGCGCTCAACGCGTTCACTTTAGCACTGAAAACATCATTTTAAGCTTTAAAACGGGGCCGTGATCGATATAAAACGGCAATTTTCAGTTGGTGATTTGAGCATGTTTTGACGCTCAGATCGCTTCTAGAACGCTTAGAACGCGATGTTAAAGGTTCTAAGATCGTTTCTTTTCAGTTTACAAGCAAGTTTTAGGTTTCTCATTTCTACATGTTATTTCGCTCATCTCGATGGTTTGAGCGCCGAAAACATGATTCCCGACTTGCTTAGTTGTGCATTTTCCATTTAGAAGGTCTCTTTTAGGTCCGTGATTGCAGTACATCATTGCGCTCAAGTCGTTCACTTTAGCACTGAAAAACCATTTTAAGCTCAAAACGTCGTCCTTATCGATTTAAGACTGCAATTTTTAGTTGGTGATTTGAGCATGTTTTTACGCTCAGATCGCTTCTAGAACGCTTAAAACGGGATTTTGAAGGTTTTAAGATCGTTCATTTTCAGCTTACAAGTAAGTTATAGGTTTCTCATTTCAACATGTTATTTCGCTCATCTCGATGGTTTAAGCGCCGAAAACATGATTCTTGACTTGCTAAGTTCTGCAATTTCCATTTAGAAGGTCTCTTTTAGGTCGGTGATTGGAGTACATCATTGCGCTTAACTCGTTCACTTTAGCACTGAAAACACCATTTTAAGCTCTAAAACGGGGCCGTGATCAATTTAAGACAGCAATTTTTAGTTGGTGATTTGAGCATGTTTTTACGCTCAAATCGCTTCTAGAACGCTTAAAACGCGATTTTGATTGTTCTAAGATCGTTTCTTTTCAGTTTACAAGCAAGTTATAGGTTTCTCATTTCAACATGTTATTTCGCTCATCTCGATTGTTTGAGCGCCGAAAAAATGATTCCCGACTTGCTAAGTTGTGGAATTTCCATTTAGAAGGTCTCTTTTAGGTATGTGATTGCAGTACATCATTGCGCTCAACGCGTTCACTTTAGCACTGAAAACATCACTTTAAGCTTTAAAACGGAGCCGTGATGGATCTAAGACGGCAGATTTTAGTTCGTGATTAGCGAATGTTTTTACGCTCAAATCGCTTCTAGAACGCTTAAAACGCGATTTTGATGGTTCTAAGATCGTTTCTTTTCAGTTTACAAGCAAGTTATGGGTTTCTCATTTCAACATGTTATTTCGCTCATTTCGGTTGTTTGAGCGCCGAAAACATGATTCCCGATTTGCTAAGTTGTGCATTTTCCATTTAGAAGGTCTCTTTTAGGTCCGTGATTGCAGTACATCATTGCGCTTAACTCGTTCACTTTAGCACTGAAAACACCATTTTAAGCTCTAAAACGTCGTGCTTATCGATTTAAGACGGCAATTTTTAGTTGGTGGTTTGAGCATGTTTTTACGCTTAAATCGCTTCTAGAACGCTTAAAACGGGATTTTGAAGGTTCTAAGATCGTTTATTTTCAGCTTACAAGTAAGTTATAGGTTTCTTATTTCAACATGTTATTTCGCTCATGTCGATGGTTTGAGCGCCGAAAACATGATTCTTGACTTGCTAAGTTCTGCAATTTCCATTTAGAAGGTCTCTTTTAGGTCGGTGATTGCAGTACATCATTGCGCTTAACTCGTTCACTTTAGCACTGAAAACACCATTTTAAGTTCTAAAACGTCGTCCTTATCGGTTTAAGACGGTAATTTTTAGTTGGTGATTTGAGCATGTTTTTTACCTCAGATCGCTTCTAGAACGCTTAAAACGGGATTTTGAAGGTTCTAAGATCGTTTATTTTCAGCTTACAAGTAAGTTATAGGTTTCTCATTTCAACATGTTATTTCGCTCATCTCGATGGTTTGAGCGCCGAAAACATGATTCTTGACTTGCTAAGTTCTGCAATTTCCATTTAGAAGGTCTCTTTTAGGTCGGTGATTGGAGTACATCATTGCGCTTAACTGGTTCACTTTAGCAATGAAAACACCATTTTAAGCTCTAAAACGGGGCCGTGATCAATTTAAGACAGCAATTTTTAGTTGGTGATTTGAGCATGTTTTTACGCTCAAATCGCTTCTAGAACGCTTAAAACGCGATTTTGATTGTTCTAAGATCGTTTCTTTTCAGTTTACAAGCAAGTTATAGGTTCTCATTTCAACATGTTATTTCGCTCATCTCGATGGTTTGAGCGCCGAAAACATGATTCTTGACTTGCTAAGTTCTGCAATTTCCATTTAGAAGGTCTCTTTTAGGTCGGTGATTGCAGTACATCATTGCGCTCAACGCGTTCACTTTAGCACTGAAAACATCACTTTAAGCTTTAAAACGGAGCCGTGATGGATCTAAGACGGCAGATTTTAGTTCGTGATTAGCGAATGTTTTTACGCTCAAATCGCTTCTAGAACGGTTAAAACGCGATTTTGATGGTTCTAAGATCGTTTCTTTTCAGTTTACAAGCAAGTTATGGGTTTCTCATTTCAACATGTTATTTCGCTCATTTCGGTTGTTTGAGCGCCGAAAACATGATTCCCGATTTGCTAAGTTGTGCATTTTCCATTTAGAAGGTCTCTTTTAGGTCCGTGATTGCAGTACATCATTGCGCTTAACTCGTTCACTTTAGCACTGAAAACACCATTTTAAGCTCTAAAACGTCGTGCTTATCGATTTAAGACGGCAATTTTTAGTTGGTGGTTTGAGCATGTTTTTACGCTTAAATCGCTTCTAGAACGCTTAAAACGGGATTTTGAAGGTTCTAAGATCGTTTATTTTCAGCTTACAAGTAAGTTATAGGTTTCTTATTTCAACATGTTATTTCGCTCATGTCGATGGTTTGAGCGCCGAAAACATGATTCTTGACTTGCTAAGTTCTGCAATTTCCATTTAGAAGGTCTCTTTTAGGTCGGTGATTGCAGTACATCATTGCGTTTAACTCGTTCACTTTAGCACTGAAAACACCATTTTAAGTTCTAAAACGTCGTCCTTATCGGTTTAAGACGGTAATTTTTAGTTGGTGATTTGAGCATGTTTTTTACGCTCAGATCGCTTCTAGAACGCTTAAAACGGGATTTTGAAGGTTCTAAGATCGTTTATTTTCAGCTTACAAGTAAGTTATAGGTTTCTCATTTCAACATGTTATTTCGCTCATCTCGATGGTTTGAGCGCCGAAAACATGATTCTTGACTTGCTAAGTTCTGCAATTTCCATTTAGAAGGTCTCTTTTAGGTCGGTGATTGGAGTACATCATTGCGCTTAACTGGTTCACTTTAGCAATGAAAACACCATTTTAAGCTCTAAAACGGGGCCGTGATCAATTTAAGACAGCAATTTTTAGTTGGTGATTTGAGCATGTTTTTACGCTCAAATCGCTTCTAGAACGCTTAAAACGCGATTTTGATTGTTCTAAGATCGTTTCTTTTGAGTTTACAAGCAAGTTATAGGTTTCTCATTTTAACATGTTATTTCGCTCATCTCGATGGTTTGAGCGCCGAAAAAATGATTCCCGACTTGCTAAGTTGTGGAATTTCTATTTAGAAGGTCTCTTTTAGGTCCTTGATTGCAGTACATCATTGCGTTCAACGCGTTCACTTTAGCACTGAAAACATCATTTTAAGCTTTAAAACGGGGCCGTGATCGATCTAAGACGGCAGATTTTAGTTCGTGATTAGCGAATGTTTTTACGCTCAAATCGCTTGTAGAACGCTTAAAACGCGATGTTGATGGTTCTAAGATCGTTTCTTTTCAGTTTACAAGCAAGTTATAGGTTTCTCATTTCAACATGTTATTTCGCTCATCTCGATGGTTTGAGCGCCGAAAACATGATTCCCGACTTGCTTAGTTGTGCATTTTCCATTTAGAAGGTCTCTTTTAGGTCGGTGATTGGAGTACATCATTGCGCTTAACTGGTTCACTTTAGCAATGAAAACACCATTTTAAGCTCTAAAACGGGGCCGTGATCAATTTAAGACAGCAATTTTTAGTTGGTGATTTGAGCATGTTTTTACGCTCAAATCGCTTCTAGAACGCTTAAAACGCGATTTTGATTGTTCTAAGATCGTTTCTTTTGAGTTTACAAGCAAGTTATAGGTTTCTCATTTTAACATGTTATTTCGCTCATCTCGATGGTTTGAGCGCCGAAAAAATGATCCCCGACTTGCTAAGTTGTGGAATTTCTATTTAGAAGGTCTCTTTTAGGTCCTTGATTGCAGTACATCATTGCGCTCAACGCGTTCACTTTAGCACTGAAAACATCATTTTAAGCTTTAAAACGGGGCCGTGATCGATCTAAGACGGCAGATTTTAGTTCGTGATTAGCGAATGTTTTTACGCTCAAATCGCTTGTAGAACGCTTAAAACGCGATGTTGATGGTTCTAAGATCGTTTCTTTTCAGTTTACAAGCAAGTTATAGGTTTCTCATTTCAACATGTTATTTCGCTCATCTCGATGGTTTGAGCGCCGAAAACATGATTCCCGACTTGCTTAGTTGTGCATTTTCCATTTAGAAGGTCTCTTTTAGGTCCGTGATTGCAGTACATCATTGCGCTTAACTCGTTCACTTTAGCACTGAAAACACCATTTTAAGCTCTAAAACGTCGTGCTTATCGATTTTAGACGGCAATTTTTAGTTGGTGGTTTGAGCATGTTTTTACGCTTAAATCGCTTCTAGAACGCTTAAAACGGGATTTTGAAGGTTCTAAGATCGTTTATTTTCAGCTTACAAGTAAGTTATAGGTTTCTCATTTCAACGTGTTATTTCGCTCATCTCGATGGTTTGAGTGCCGAAAACATGATCCTTGACTTGCTAAGTTCTGCAATTTCCATTTAGAAGGTCTCTTTTAGGTCGGTGATTGCAGTACATCATTTCGCTTAACTCGTTCACTTTAGCACTGAAAACACAATTTTAAGCTCTAAAACGTCGTCCTTATCGGTTTAAGACGGCAATTTTTAGTTGGTGATTTGAGCATGTTTTTACGCTCAGATCGCTTCTAGAACGCTTAAAACGGGATTTTGAAGGTTCTAAGATCGTTTATTTTCAGCTTACAAGTAAGTTATAGGTTTCTCATTTCAACATGTTATTTCGCTTATCTCGATGGTTTGAGCGCCGAAAACATGATTCTTGACTTGCTAAGTTCTGCAATTTCCATTTAGAAGGTCTCTTTTAGGTCGGTGGTTGGAGTACATCATTGCGCTTAACTCGTTCACTTTAGCACTGAAAACACCATTTTAAGCTCTAAAACGGGGCCGTGATCAATTTAAGACAGCAATTTTTAGTTGGTGATTTGAGCATGTTTTTACGCTCAAATCGCTTCTAGAACGCTTAAAACGGGATTTTGAAGGTTCTAAGATCGTTTATTTTCAGCTTACAAGTAAGTTATAGGTTTCTTATTTCAACATGTTATTTCGCTCATCTCGATGGTTTGAGCGCCCAAAACATGATTCTTGACTTGCTAAGTTCTGCAATTTCCATTTAGAAGGTCTCTTTTAGGTCGGTGATTGCAGTACACCATTGCGCTTAACTCGTTCACTTTAGCACTGAAAACACCATTTTAAGCTCTAAAACGTCGTCCTTATCGGTTTAAGACGGTAATTTTTAGTTGGTGATTTGAGCATGTTTTTACGCTCAGATCGCTTCTAGAACGCTTAAAACGGGATTTTGAAGGTTCTAAGATCGTTTATTTTCAGCTTACAAGTAAGTTATAGGTTTCTCATTTCAACATGTTATTTCGCTCATCTCGATGGTTTGAGCGCCGAAAACATGATTCTTGACTTGCTAAGTTCTGCAATTTCCATTTAGAAGGTCTCTTTTCGGTCGGTGATTGGAGTACATCATTGCGCTCAACGCGTTCACTTTAGCACTGGAAACATCATTTTAAGCTTTAAAACGGGGCCGTGATCGATCTAACACGGCAGAAGATAGTTCGTGATTAGCGAATGTTTTTACGCTCAAATCGCTTGTAGAACGCTTAAAACGCGATGTTGATGGTTCTAAGATCGTTTCTGTTCAGTTTACAAGCAAGTTATAGGTTTCTCATTTCAACATGTTATTTCGCTCATCTCGATGGTTTGAGCGCCGAAAAAATGATTCCCGACTTGCTAAGTTGTGGAATTTCTATTTAGAAGGTCTCTTTTAGGTCCTTGATTGCAGTACATCATTGCGCTCAACGCGTTCACTTTAGCACTGAAAACATCATTTTAAGCTTTAAAACGGGGCCGTGATCGATCTAAGACGGCAGATTTTAGTTCGTGATTAGCGAATGTTTTTACGCTCAAATCGCTTGTAGAACGCTTAAAACGCGATGTTGATGGTTCTAAGATCGTTTCTTTTCAGTTTACAAGCAAGTTATAGGTTTCTCATTTTAACATGTTATTTCGCTCATCTCGATGGTTTGAGCGCCGAAAAAATGATTCCCGACTTGCTAAGTTGTGGAATTTCTATTTAGAAGGTCTCTTTTAGGTCCTTGATTGCAGTACATCATTGCGCTCAACGCGTTCACTTTAGCACTGAAAACATCATTTTAAGCTTTAAAACGGGGCCGTGATCGATCTAACACGGCAGATTTTAGTTCGTGATTAGCGAATGTTTTTACGCTCAAATCGCTTGTAGAACGCTTAAAACGCGATGTTGATGGTTCTAAGATCGTTTCTTTTCAGTTTACAAGCAAGTTATAGGTTTCTCATTTCAACATGTTATTTCGCTCATCTCGATGGTTTGAGCGCCGAAAACATGATTCCCGACTTGCTAAAATGTGCAATTTCCATTTAGAAGGTCTCTTTTAGGTCCGTGATTGCAGTACATCATTGCGCTTAACTCGTTCACTTTTGCACTGAAAACACCATTTTAAGCTCTAAAACGTCGTGCTTATCGATTTAAGACGGCAATTTTTAGTTGGTGATTTGAGCATGTTTTTACGCTCAGATCGCTTCTAGAACGCTTAAAACGGGATTTTGAAGGTTCTAAGATCGTTTATTTTCAGCTTACAAGTAAGTTATAGGTTTCTCATTTCAACATGTTATTTCGCTCATCTCGATGGTTTGAGCGCCGAAAACATGATTCTTGACTTGCTAAGTTCTGCAATTTCCATTTAGAAGGTCTCTTTTAGGTCGGTGATTGGAGTACATCATTGCGCTCAACGCGTTCACTTTAGCACTAGAAACATCATTTTAAGCTTTAAAACGGGGCCGTGATCGATCTAACACGGCAGAAGATAGTTCGTGATTAGCGAATGTTTTTACGCTCAAATCGCTTGTAGAACGCTTAAAACGCGATGTTGATGGTTCTAAGATCGTTTCTGTTCAGTTTACAAGCAAGTTATAGGTTTCTCATTTCAACATGTTATTTCGCTCATCTCGATGGTTTGAGCGCCGAAAAAATGATTCCCGACTTGCTAAGTTGTGGAATTTCTATTTAGAAGGTCTCTTTTAGGTCCTTGATTGCAGTACATCATTGCGCTCAACGCGTTCACTTTAGCACTGAAAACATCATTTTAAGCTTTAAAACGGGGCCGTGATCGATCTAAGACGGCAGATTTTAGTTCGTGATTAGCGAATGTTTTTACGCTCAAATCGCTTGTAGAACGCTTAAAACGCGATGTTGATGGTTCTAAGATCGTTTCTTTTCAGTTTACAAGCAAGTTATAGGTTTCTCATTTTAACATGTTATTTCGCTCATCTCGATGGTTTGAGCGCCGAAAAAATGATTCCCGACTTGCTAAGTTGTGGAATTTCTATTTAAAAGGTCTCTTTTAGGTCCTTGATTGCAGTACATCATTGCGCTCAACGCGTTCACTTTAGCACTGAAAACATCATTTTAAGCTTTAAAACGGGGCCGTGATCGATCTAACACGGCAGATTTTAGTTCGTGATTAGCGAATGTTTTTACGCTCAAATCGCTTGTAGAACGCTTAAAACGCGATGTTGATGGTTCTAAGATCGTTTCTTTTCAGTTTACAAGCAAGTTATAGGTTTCTCATTTCAACATGTTATTTCGCTCATCTCGATGGTTTGAGCGCCGAAAACATGATTCCCGACTTGCTAAAATGTGCAATTTCCATTTAGAAGGTCTCTTTTAGGTCCGTGATTGCAGTACATCATTGCGCTTAACTCGTTCACTTTTGCACTGAAAACACCATTTTAAGCTCTAAAACGTCGTGCTTATCGATTTAAGACGGCAATTTTTAGTTGGTGGTTTGAGCATGTTTTTACGCTTAAATCGCTTCTAGAACGCTTAAAACGGGATTTTGAAGGTTCTAAGATCGTTTATTTTATGCTTACAAGTAAGTTATAGGTTTCTCATTTCAACATGTTATTTCGCTCATTTCGGTTGTTTGAGCGCCGAAAACATGATTCCCGATTTGCTAAGTTGTGCATTTTCCATTTAGAAGGTCTCTTTAAGGTCCGTGATTGCAGTACATCATTGCGCTTAACTCGTTCACTTTAGCACTGAAAACACCATTTTAAGCTCTAAAACGTCGTGCTTATCGATTTAAGACGGGAATTTTTAGTTAGTGGTTTGAGCATGTTTTTACGCTTAAATCGCTTCTAGAACGCTTAAAACGGGATTTTGAAGGTTCTAAGACCGTTTATTTTCAGCTTACAAGTAAGTTATAGGTTTCTTATTTCAACATGTTATTTCGCTCATTTCGATGGTTTGACCGCCGAAAACATGATTCTTGACTTGCTAAGTTCTGCAATTTCCATTTAGAAGGTCTCTTTTAGGTCGGTGATTGCAGTACACCATTGCGCTTAACTCGTTCACTTTAGCACTGAAAACACCATTTTAAGCTCTAAAACGGGGCCGTGATCAATTTAAGACAGCAATTTTTAGTTGGTGATTTGAGCATGTTTTTACGCTCAAATCGCTTCTAGAACGCTTAAAACGCGGTTTTGATTGTTCTAAGATCGTTTCTTTTCAGTTTACAAGCAAGTTATAGGTTTCTCATTTCAACATGTTATTTCGCTCATCTCGATGGTTTGAGCGCCGAAAAAATGATTCCCGACTTGCTAAGTTGTGGAATTTCTATTTAGAAGGTCTCTTTTAGGTCCGTGATTGCAGTACATCATTGCGCTCAACGCGTTCACTTTAGCACTGGAAACATCATTTTAAGCTTTAAAACGGGGCCGTGATCGATCTAAGACGGCAGATTTTAGTTCGTGATTTGAGCATGTTTTGACGCTCAGATCGCTTCTAGAACGCTTAAAACGCGATGTTAAAGGTTCTAAGATCGTTTCTTTTCAGTTTACAAGCAAGTTATAGGTTCTCATTTCAACATGTTATTTCGCTCATCTCGATGGTTTGAGCGCCGAAAACATGATTCCCGACTTGCTTAGTTGTGCATTTTCCATTTAGAAGGTCTCTTTTAGGTCCGTGATTGTAGTACATCATTGCGCTCAACTCGTTCACTTTAGCACTGAAGACACCATTTTAAGCTCTAAAACGTCGTCCTTATCGATTTAAGACGGCAATTTTTAGTTGGTTATTTGAGCATGTTTTTGCGCTCAAATCGCCTCTAGAACGCTTAAAACGCGATTTTAATGGTTCTAAGATCGTTTCTTTTCAAATTACAAGCAAGTTATAGGTTTCTCATTTCGACATGTTATTTCGCTCATCTCGATGCTTTGAGCCCCGAAAACATGATTCTTGACTTGCTAAGTTCTGCAATTTCCATTTAGAAGGTCTCTTTTAGGTCGGTGATTGGAGTACATCATTGCGCTTAACTCGTTCACTTTAGCACTGAGAACACCATTTTAAGCTCAAAAACGGGGCCGTGATCAATTTAAGACAGCAATTTTTAGTTGGTCATTTGAGCATGTTTTTACGTTCAAATCGCTTCTAGAACGCTTAAAACGCGATTTTGATTGTTCTAAGATCGTTTCTTTTCAGTTTACAAGCAAGTTATAGGTTTCTCATTTCAACATGTTATTTCGCTCATCTCGATGGTTTGAGCGCCGAAAAATTGATTCCTGACTTCTAAGTTGTAAAATTTCCATTTAAAAGGTCTCTTTTAGGTCCGTGATTGCAGTACATCATTGCGCTCAAAGCGTTCACTTTAGCACTGAAAACATCATTTTAAGCTTTAAAACGGGGCCGTGATCGATCTAAGACGGCAGATTTTAGTTCGTGATTAGCGAATGTTTTTACGCTCAAATCGCTTCTAGAACGCTTAAAACGCGATTTTGATGGTTCTAAGATCGTTTCTTTTCAGTTTTCCTGCAAGTTATAGGTTTCTCATTTCAAAATGTTATTTCGCTCATCTCAATGGTTTGAGCGCCGAAAACATGATTCCCGACTTGCTAAAATAAGCAATTTCCATTTAGAAGGTCTCTTTTAGGTCCGTGATTGCAGTACATCATTGCGCTCAACGCGTTCACTTTAGCACTGAAAACATCATTTTAAGCTTTAAAACGGGGCCGTGATCGATATAAAACGGCAATTTTCAGTTGGTGATTTGAGCATGTTTTGACGCTCAGATCGCTTCTAGAACGCTTAGAACGCGATGTTAAAGGTTCTAAGATCGTTTCTTTTCAGTTTACAAGCAAGTTTTAGGTTTCTCATTTCTACATGTTATTTCGCTCATCTCGATGGTTTGAGCGCCGAAAACATGATTCCCGACTTGCTTAGTTGTGCATTTTCCATTTAGAAGGTCTCTTTTAGGTCCGTGATTGCAGTACATCATTGCGCTCAAGTCGTTCACTTTAGCACTGAAAAACCATTTTAAGCTCAAAACGTCGTCCTTATCGATTTAAGACTGCAATTTTTAGTTGGTGATTTGAGCATGTTTTTACGCTCAGATCGCTTCTAGAACGCTTAAAACGGGATTTTGAAGGTTTTAAGATCGTTCATTTTCAGCTTACAAGTAAGTTATAGGTTTCTCATTTCAACATGTTATTTCGCTCATCTCGATGGTTTAAGCGCCGAAAACATGATTCTTGACTTGCTAAGTTCTGCAATTTCCATTTAGAAGGTCTCTTTTAGGTCGGTGATTGGAGTACATCATTGCGCTTAACTCGTTCACTTTAGCACTGAAAACACCATTTTAAGCTCTAAAACGGGGCCGTGATCAATTTAAGACAGCAATTTTTAGTTGGTGATTTGAGCATGTTTTTACGCTCAAATCGCTTCTAGAACGCTTAAAACGCGATTTTGATTGTTCTAAGATCGTTTCTTTTCAGTTTACAAGCAAGTTATAGGTTTCTCATTTCAACATGTTATTTCGCTCATCTCGATTGTTTGAGCGCCGAAAAAATGATTCCCGACTTGCTAAGTTGTGGAATTTCCATTTAGAAGGTCTCTTTTAGGTATGTGATTGCAGTACATCATTGCGCTCAACGCGTTCACTTTAGCACTGAAAACATCACTTTAAGCTTTAAAACGGAGCCGTGATGGATCTAAGACGGCAGATTTTAGTTCGTGATTAGCGAATGTTTTTACGCTCAAATCGCTTCTAGAACGCTTAAAACGCGATTTTGATGGTTCTAAGATCGTTTCTTTTCAGTTTACAAGCAAGTTATGGGTTTCTCATTTCAACATGTTATTTCGCTCATTTCGGTTGTTTGAGCGCCGAAAACATGATTCCCGATTTGCTAAGTTGTGCATTTTCCATTTAGAAGGTCTCTTTTAGGTCCGTGATTGCAGTACATCATTGCGCTTAACTCGTTCACTTTAGCACTGAAAACACCATTTTAAGCTCTAAAACGTCGTGCTTATCGATTTAAGACGGCAATTTTTAGTTGGTGGTTTGAGCATGTTTTTACGCTTAAATCGCTTCTAGAACGCTTAAAACGGGATTTTGAAGGTTCTAAGATCGTTTATTTTCAGCTTACAAGTAAGTTATAGGTTTCTTATTTCAACATGTTATTTCGCTCATGTCGATGGTTTGAGCGCCGAAAACATGATTCTTGACTTGCTAAGTTCTGCAATTTCCATTTAGAAGGTCTCTTTTAGGTCGGTGATTGCAGTACATCATTGCGCTTAACTCGTTCACTTTAGCACTGAAAACACCATTTTAAGTTCTAAAACGTCGTCCTTATCGGTTTAAGACGGTAATTTTTAGTTGGTGATTTGAGCATGTTTTTTACCTCAGATCGCTTCTAGAACGCTTAAAACGGGATTTTGAAGGTTCTAAGATCGTTTATTTTCAGCTTACAAGTAAGTTATAGGTTTCTCATTTCAACATGTTATTTCGCTCATCTCGATGGTTTGAGCGCCGAAAACATGATTCTTGACTTGCTAAGTTCTGCAATTTCCATTTAGAAGGTCTCTTTTAGGTCGGTGATTGGAGTACATCATTGCGCTTAACTGGTTCACTTTAGCAATGAAAACACCATTTTAAGCTCTAAAACGGGGCCGTGATCAATTTAAGACAGCAATTTTTAGTTGGTGATTTGAGCATGTTTTTACGCTCAAATCGCTTCTAGAACGCTTAAAACGCGATTTTGATTGTTCTAAGATCGTTTCTTTTCAGTTTACAAGCAAGTTATAGGTTCTCATTTCAACATGTTATTTCGCTCATCTCGATGGTTTGAGCGCCGAAAACATGATTCTTGACTTGCTAAGTTCTGCAATTTCCATTTAGAAGGTCTCTTTTAGGTCGGTGATTGCAGTACATCATTGCGCTCAACGCGTTCACTTTAGCACTGAAAACATCACTTTAAGCTTTAAAACGGAGCCGTGATGGATCTAAGACGGCAGATTTTAGTTCGTGATTAGCGAATGTTTTTACGCTCAAATCGCTTCTAGAACGGTTAAAACGCGATTTTGATGGTTCTAAGATCGTTTCTTTTCAGTTTACAAGCAAGTTATGGGTTTCTCATTTCAACATGTTATTTCGCTCATTTCGGTTGTTTGAGCGCCGAAAACATGATTCCCGATTTGCTAAGTTGTGCATTTTCCATTTAGAAGGTCTCTTTTAGGTCCGTGATTGCAGTACATCATTGCGCTTAACTCGTTCACTTTAGCACTGAAAACACCATTTTAAGCTCTAAAACGTCGTGCTTATCGATTTAAGACGGCAATTTTTAGTTGGTGGTTTGAGCATGTTTTTACGCTTAAATCGCTTCTAGAACGCTTAAAACGGGATTTTGAAGGTTCTAAGATCGTTTATTTTCAGCTTACAAGTAAGTTATAGGTTTCTTATTTCAACATGTTATTTCGCTCATGTCGATGGTTTGAGCGCCGAAAACATGATTCTTGACTTGCTAAGTTCTGCAATTTCCATTTAGAAGGTCTCTTTTAGGTCGGTGATTGCAGTACATCATTGCGTTTAACTCGTTCACTTTAGCACTGAAAACACCATTTTAAGTTCTAAAACGTCGTCCTTATCGGTTTAAGACGGTAATTTTTAGTTGGTGATTTGAGCATGTTTTTTACGCTCAGATCGCTTCTAGAACGCTTAAAACGGGATTTTGAAGGTTCTAAGATCGTTTATTTTCAGCTTACAAGTAAGTTATAGGTTTCTCATTTCAACATGTTATTTCGCTCATCTCGATGGTTTGAGCGCCGAAAACATGATTCTTGACTTGCTAAGTTCTGCAATTTCCATTTAGAAGGTCTCTTTTAGGTCGGTGATTGGAGTACATCATTGCGCTTAACTGGTTCACTTTAGCAATGAAAACACCATTTTAAGCTCTAAAACGGGGCCGTGATCAATTTAAGACAGCAATTTTTAGTTGGTGATTTGAGCATGTTTTTACGCTCAAATCGCTTCTAGAACGCTTAAAACGCGATTTTGATTGTTCTAAGATCGTTTCTTTTGAGTTTACAAGCAAGTTATAGGTTTCTCATTTTAACATGTTATTTCGCTCATCTCGATGGTTTGAGCGCCGAAAAAATGATTCCCGACTTGCTAAGTTGTGGAATTTCTATTTAGAAGGTCTCTTTTAGGTCCTTGATTGCAGTACATCATTGCGTTCAACGCGTTCACTTTAGCACTGAAAACATCATTTTAAGCTTTAAAACGGGGCCGTGATCGATCTAAGACGGCAGATTTTAGTTCGTGATTAGCGAATGTTTTTACGCTCAAATCGCTTGTAGAACGCTTAAAACGCGATGTTGATGGTTCTAAGATCGTTTCTTTTCAGTTTACAAGCAAGTTATAGGTTTCTCATTTCAACATGTTATTTCGCTCATCTCGATGGTTTGAGCGCCGAAAACATGATTCCCGACTTGCTTAGTTGTGCATTTTCCATTTAGAAGGTCTCTTTTAGGTCGGTGATTGGAGTACATCATTGCGCTTAACTGGTTCACTTTAGCAATGAAAACACCATTTTAAGCTCTAAAACGGGGCCGTGATCAATTTAAGACAGCAATTTTTAGTTGGTGATTTGAGCATGTTTTTACGCTCAAATCGCTTCTAGAACGCTTAAAACGCGATTTTGATTGTTCTAAGATCGTTTCTTTTGAGTTTACAAGCAAGTTATAGGTTTCTCATTTTAACATGTTATTTCGCTCATCTCGATGGTTTGAGCGCCGAAAAAATGATCCCCGACTTGCTAAGTTGTGGAATTTCTATTTAGAAGGTCTCTTTTAGGTCCTTGATTGCAGTACATCATTGCGCTCAACGCGTTCACTTTAGCACTGAAAACATCATTTTAAGCTTTAAAACGGGGCCGTGATCGATCTAAGACGGCAGATTTTAGTTCGTGATTAGCGAATGTTTTTACGCTCAAATCGCTTGTAGAACGCTTAAAACGCGATGTTGATGGTTCTAAGATCGTTTCTTTTCAGTTTACAAGCAAGTTATAGGTTTCTCATTTCAACATGTTATTTCGCTCATCTCGATGGTTTGAGCGCCGAAAACATGATTCCCGACTTGCTTAGTTGTGCATTTTCCATTTAGAAGGTCTCTTTTAGGTCCGTGATTGCAGTACATCATTGCGCTTAACTCGTTCACTTTAGCACTGAAAACACCATTTTAAGCTCTAAAACGTCGTGCTTATCGATTTTAGACGGCAATTTTTAGTTGGTGGTTTGAGCATGTTTTTACGCTTAAATCGCTTCTAGAACGCTTAAAACGGGATTTTGAAGGTTCTAAGATCGTTTATTTTCAGCTTACAAGTAAGTTATAGGTTTCTCATTTCAACGTGTTATTTCGCTCATCTCGATGGTTTGAGTGCCGAAAACATGATCCTTGACTTGCTAAGTTCTGCAATTTCCATTTAGAAGGTCTCTTTTAGGTCGGTGATTGCAGTACATCATTTCGCTTAACTCGTTCACTTTAGCACTGAAAACACAATTTTAAGCTCTAAAACGTCGTCCTTATCGGTTTAAGACGGCAATTTTTAGTTGGTGATTTGAGCATGTTTTTACTCTCAGATCGCTTCTAGAACGCTTAAAACGGGATTTTGAAGGTTCTAAGATCGTTTATTTTCAGCTTACAAGTAAGTTATAGGTTTCTCATTTCAACATGTTATTTCGCTTATCTCGATGGTTTGAGCGCCGAAAACATGATTCTTGACTTGCTAAGTTCTGCAATTTCCATTTAGAAGGTCTCTTTTAGGTCGGTGGTTGGAGTACATCATTGCGCTTAACTCGTTCACTTTAGCACTGAAAACACCATTTTAAGCTCTAAAACGGGGCCGTGATCAATTTAAGACAGCAATTTTTAGTTGGTGATTTGAGCATGTTTTTACGCTCAAATCGCTTCTAGAATGCTTAAAACGCGATTTTGATTGTTCTAAGATCGTTTCTTTTCAGTTTACAAGCAAGTTATAGGTTTCTCATTTCAACATGTTATTTCGCTCATCTCGATTGTTTGAGCGCCGAAAAAATGATTCCCGACTTGCTAAGTTGTGGAATTTCCATTTAGAAGGTCTCTTTTAGGTATGTGATTGCAGTACATCATTGCGCTCAACGCGTTCACTTTAGCACTGAAAACATCACTTTAAGCTTTAAAACGGGGCCGTGATGGATCTAAGACGGCAGATTTTAGTTCGTGATTAGCGAATGTTTTTACGCTCAAATCGCTTCTAGAACGCTTAAAACGCGATTTTGATGGTTCTAAGATCGTTTCTTTTCAGTTTACAAGCAAGTTATGGGTTTCTCATTTCAACATGTTATTTCGCTCATTTCGGTTGTTTGAGCGCCGAAAACATGATTCCCGATTTGCTAAGTTGTGCATTTTCCATTTAGAAGGTCTCTTTTAGGTCCGTGATTGCAGTACATCATTGCGCTTAACTCGTTCACTTTAGCACTGAAAACACCATTTTAAGCTCTAAAACGTCGTGCTTATCGATTTTAGACGGCAATTTTTAGTTGGTGGTTTGAGCATGTTTTTACGCTTAAATCGCTTCTAGAACGCTTAAAACGGGATTTTGAAGGTTCTAAGATCGTTTATTTTCAGCTTACAAGTAAGTTATAGGTTTCTCATTTCAACGTGTTATTTCGCTCATCTCGATGGTTTGAGTGCCGAAAACATGATCCTTGACTTGCTAAGTTCTGCAATTTCCATTTAGAAGGTCTCTTTTAGGTCGGTGATTGCAGTACATCATTTCGCTTAACTCGTTCACTTTAGCACTGAAAACACAATTTTAAGCTCTAAAACGTCGTCCTTATCGGTTTAAGACGGCAATTTTTAGTTGGTGATTTGAGCATGTTTTTACGCTCAGATCGCTTCTAGAACGCTTAAAACGGGATTTTGAAGGTTCTAAGATCGTTTATTTTCAGCTTACAAGTAAGTTATAGGTTTCTCATTTCAACATGTTATTTCGCTCATCTCGATGGTTTGAGCGCCGAAAACATGATTCTTGACTTGCTAAGTTCTGCAATTTCCATTTAGAAGGTCTCTTTTAGGTCGGTGATTGGAGTACATCATTGCGCTTAACTCGTTCACTTTAGCACTGAAAACACCATTTTAAGCTCTAAAACGGGGCCGTGATCAATTTAAGACAGCAATTTTTAGTTGGTGATTTGAGCATGTTTTTACGCTCAAATCGCTTCTAGAATGCTTAAAACGCGATTTTGATTGTTCTAAGATCGTTTCTTTTCAGTTTACAAGCAAGTTATAGGTTTCTCATTTCAACATGTTATTTCGCTCATCTCGATTGTTTGAGCGCCGAAAAAATGATTCCCGACTTGCTAAGTTGTGGAATTTCCATTTAGAAGGTCTCTTTTAGGTATGTGATTGCAGTACATCATTGCGCTCAACGCGTTCACTTTAGCACTGAAAACATCACTTTAAGCTTTAAAACGGGGCCGTGATGGATCTAAGACGGCAGATTTTAGTTCGTGATTAGCGAATGTTTTTACGCTCAAATCGCTTCTAAAACGCTTAAAACGCGATTTTGATGGTTCTAAGATCGTTTCTTTTCAGTTTACAAGCAAGTTATTGGTTTCTCATTTCAACATGTTATTTCGCTCATTTCGGTTGTTTGAGCGCCGAAAACATGATTCCCGATTTGCTAAGTTGTGCATTTTCCATTTAGAAGGTCTCTTTTAGGTCCGTGATTGCAGTACATCATTGCGCTTAACTCGTTCACTTTAGCACTGAAAACACCATTTTAAGCTCTAAAACGTCGTGCTTATCGATTTAAGACGGCAATTTTTAGTTGGTGGTTTGAGCATGTTTTTACGCTTAAATCGCTTCTAGAACGCTTAAAACGGGATTTTGAAGGTTCTAAGATCGTTTATTTTCAGCTTACAAGTAAGTTATAGGTTTCTTGTTTCAACATGTTATTTCGCTCATCTCGATGGTTTGAGCGCCCAAAACATGATTCTTGACTTGCTAAGTTCTGCAATTTCCATTTAGAAGGTCTCTTTTAGGTCGGTGATTGCAGTACACCATTGCGCTTAACTCGTTCACTTTAGCACTGAAAACACCATTTTAAGCTCTAAAACGTCGTCCTTATCGGTTTAAGACGGTAATTTTTAGTTGGTGATTTGAGCATGTTTTTACGCTCAGATCGCTTCTAGAACGCTTAAAACGGGATTTTGAAGGTTCTAAGATCGTTTATTTTCAGCTTACAAGTAAGTTATAGGTTTCTCATTTCAACATGTTATTTCGCTCATCTCGATGGTTTGAGCGCCGAAAACATGATTCTTGACTTGCTAAGTTCTGCAATTTCCATTTAGAAGGTCTCTTTTAGGTCGGTGATTGGAGTACATCATTGCGCTCAACGCGTTCACTTTAGCACTGGAAACATCATTTTAAGCTTTAAAACGGGGCCGTGATCGATCTAACACGGCAGAAGATAGTTCGTGATTAGCGAATGTTTTTACGCTCAAATCGCTTGTAGAACGCTTAAAACGCGATGTTGATGGTTCTAAGATCGTTTCTGTTCAGTTTACAAGCAAGTTATAGGTTTCTCATTTCAACATGTTATTTCGCTCATCTCGATGGTTTGAGCGCCGAAAAAATGATTCCCGACTTGCTAAGTTGTGGAATTTCTATTTAGAAGGTCTCTTTTAGGTCCTTGATTGCAGTACATCATTGCGCTCAACGCGTTCACTTTAGCACTGAAAACATCATTTTAAGCTTTAAAACGGGGCCGTAATCGATCTAAGACGGCAGATTTTAGTTCGTGATTAGCGAATGTTTTTACGCTCAAATCGCTTGTAGAACGCTTAAAACGCGATGTTGATGGTTCTAAGATCGTTTCTTTTCAGTTTACAAGCAAGTTATAGGTTTCTCATTTTAACATGTTATTTCGCTCATCTCGATGGTTTGAGCGCCGAAAAAATGATTCCCGACTTGCTAAGTTGTGGAATTTCTATTTAGAAGGTCTCTTTTAGGTCCTTGATTGCAGTACATCATTGCGCTCAACGCGTTCACTTTAGCACTGAAAACATCATTTTAAGCTTTAAAACAAGGCCGTGATCGATCTAACACGGCAGATTTTAGTTCGTGATTAGCGAATGTTTTTACGCTCAAATCGCTTGTAGAACGCTTAAAACGCGATGTTGATGGTTCTAAGATCGTTTCTTTTCAGTTTACAAGCAAGTTATAGGTTTCTCATTTCAACATGTTATTTCGCTCATCTCGATGGTTTGAGCGCCGAAAACATGATTCCCGACTTGCTAAAATGCGCAATTTCCATTTAGAAGGTCTCTTTTAGGTCCGTGATTGCAGTACATCATTGCGCTTAACTCGTTCACTTTTGCACTGAAAACACCATTTTAAGCTCTAAAACGTCGTGCTTATCGATTTAAGACGGCAATTTTTAGTTGGTGGTTTGAGCATGTTTTTACGCTTAAATCGCTTCTAGAACGCTCAAAACGGGATTTTGAAGGTTCTAAGATCGTTTATTTTATGCTTACAAGTAAGTTATAGGTTTCTCATTTCAACATGTTATTTCGCTCATTTCGGTTGTTTGAGCGCCGAAAACATGATTCCCGATTTGCTAAGTTGTGCATTTTCCATTTAGAAGGTCTCTTTTAGGTCCGTGATTGCAGTACATCATTGCGCTTAACTCGTTCACTTTAGCACTGAAAACACCATTTTAAGCTCTAAAACGTCGTGCTTATCGATTTAAGACGGGAATTTTTAGTTAGTGGTTTGAGCATGTTTTTACGCTTAAATCGCTTCTAGAACGCTTAAAACGGGATTTTGAAGGTTCTAAGACCGTTTATTTTCAGCTTACAAGTAAGTTATAGGTTTCTTATTTCAACATGTTATTTCGCTCATTTCGATGGTTTGACCGCCGCAAACATGATTCTTGACTTGCTAAGTTCTGCAATTTCCATTTAGAAGGTCTCTTTTAGGTCGGTGATTGCAGTACACCATTGCGCTTAACTCGTTCACTTTAGCACTGAAAACACCATTTTAAGCTCTAAAACGTCGTCCTTATCGGTTTAAGACGGTAATTTTTAGTTGGTGATTTGAGCATGTTTTTACGCTCAGATCGCTTCTAGAACGCTTAAAACGGGATTTTGAAGGTTCTAAGATCGTTTATTTTCAGCTTACAAGTAAGTTATAGGTTTCTCATTTCAACATGTTATTTCGGTCATCTCGATGGTTTGAGCGCCGAAAACATGATTTTTGACTTGCTAAGTTCTGCAATTTCCATTTAGAAGGTCTCTTTTAGGTCGGTGATTGGAGTACAACATTGCGCTTAACTCGTTCACTTTACCAATGAAAACACCATTTTAAGCTCTAAAACGGGGCCGTGATCAATTTAAGACAGCAATTTTTAGTTGGTGATTTGAGCATGTTTTTACGCTCAAATCGCTCCTAGAACGCTTAAAACGCGGTTTTGATTGTTCTAAGATCGTTTCTTTTCAGTTTACAAGCAAGTTATAGGTTTCTCATTTCAACATGTTATTTCGCTCATCTCGATGGTTTGAGCGCCGAAAAAATGATTCCCGACTTGCTAAGTTGTGGAATTTCTATTTAGAAGGTCTCTTTTAGGTCCGTGATTGCAGTACATCATTGCGCTCAACGCGTTCACTTTAGCACTGAAAACATAATTTTAAGCTTTAAAACGGGGCCGTGATCGATCTAAGACGGCAGATTTTAGTTCGTGATTAGCGAATGTTTTTACGCTCAAATCGCTTGTAGAACGCTTAAAACGCGATGTTGATGGTTCTAAGATCGTTTCTTTTCAGTTTACAAGCAAGTTATAGGTTTCTCATTTCAACATGTTATTTCGCTCATCTCGATGGTTTGAGCGCCGAAAACATGATTCCCGACTTGCTTAGTTATGCATTTTCAATTAAGAAGGTCTCTTTTAGGTCCGTGATTGCAGTACATCATTGCGCTCAACTCGTTCACTTTAGCACTAAAAACACCATTTTAAGCTCAAAAACGGGGCCGTGATCAATTTAAGACGGCAATTTTTAGTTGGTGATTTGAGCATGTTTTTACGCTCAAATCGCCTCTAGAACGCTTAAAACGCGATTTTAATGGTTCTAAGATCGTTTCTTTTCAAATTACAAGCAAGTTATAGGTTTCTCATTTCAACATGTTATTTCGCTCATCTCGATGCTTTGAGCGCCGAAAACATGATTCTTGACTTGCTAAGTTCTTCAATTTCCATTTAGAAGGTCTCTTTTAGGTCCGTGATTGCAGTACATCAATGCGCTTAACTTGTTCACTTTAGCACTAAAAACACCATTTTAAGCTCAAAAACGGGGCCGTGATCAATTTAAGACGGCAATTTTTAGTTGGTGCTTTGAGCATGTTTTTACGCTCAAATCGCCTCTAGAACGCTTAAAACGCGATTTTAATGGTTCTAAGATCGTTTCTTTTCAAATTACAAGCAAGTTATAGGTTTCTCATTTCAACATGTTATTTCGCTCATCTCAATGGTTTGAGCGCCGAAAACAAGATTCCCGACTTGCTAAAATGTGAAATTTCCATTTAGAAGGTCTCTTTTAGGTCCGTGATTGCAATGTTTTGACGCTCAGATCGCTTCTAGAACGCTTAAAACGCGATGTTAAAGGTTCTAAGATCGTTTCTTTTCAGTTTACAAAAAAGTTATAGGTTTCTCATTTCAACATGTTATTTCGCTCATCTCGATGGTTTGAGCGCCGAAAACATGATTCCCGACTTACTTAGTTGTGCATTTTCCATTTAGAAGGTCTCTTTTAGGTCGGTGATTGCAGTACATCATTGCGCTCAACTCGTTCACTTTAGCACTGAAAACACCATTTTAAGCTCTAAAACGTCGTCCTTATCGATTTAAGACGGCAATTTTTAGTTGGTGATTTGAGCATGTTTTTACGCTCAAATCGCTTCTAGAACGCTTAAAACGGTATTTTGAAGGTTCTAAGATCGTTTATTTTCAGCTTACAAGTAAGTTATAGGTTTCTCATTTCAACATGTTATTTCGCTCATCTCGATGGTTTGAGCGCCGAAAACATGATTCTTGACTTGCTAAGTTCTGCAATTTCCATTTAGAAAATCTCTTTTAGGTCGGTGATTGGAGTACATCATTGCGCTTAACTCGTTCACTTTAGCACTGAAAACACCATTTTAAGCTCTAAAACGGGGCCGTGATCAATTTAAGACAGCAATTTTTAGTTGGTGATTTGAGCATGTTTTTACGCTCAAATCGCCTCTAGAACGCTTAAAACGCGATTTTAATGGTTCTAAGATCGTTTCTTCCCAAATTACAAGCAAGTTATAGGTTTCTCATTTCAACATGTTATTTCGCTCATCTCAATGGTTTGAGCGCCGAAAACAAGATTCCCGACTTGCTAAAATGTGCAATTTCCATTTAGAAGGTCTCTTTTAGGTCCGTGATTGCAGTACATCATTGCGCTCAACTCGTTCACTTTAGCATTGAAAACATCATTTTAAGCTTTAAAACGGGGCCGTGATCTATATAAGACGGCAATTTTCAGTTAGTGATTTGAGCATGTTTTGACGCTCAGATCGCTTCTAGAACGCTTAAAACGCGATGTTAAAGGTTCTAAGATCGTTTCTTTTCAGTTTACAAGCAAGTTATAGGTTTCTCGTTTCAACATGTTATTTCGCTCATCTCGATAGTTTGAGCGCCGAAAACATGATTCCCGACCCTCTTAGTTGTACATTTTCCATTTAGAAGGTCTCTTTTAGGTCCGTGATTGCAGTACATCATTGCGCTCAACTCGTTCACTTTAGCACTGAAAACACCATTTTAAGCTCTAAAACGCCGTCCTTATCGATTTAAGACGGCAATTTTTAGTTGGTGATTTGAGCATGTTTTTACGCTCAAATCGCCTCTAGAACGCTTAAAACGCGATTTTAATGGTTCTAAGATCGTTTCTTTTCAAATTACAAGCAAGTTATAGGTTTCTCATTTCAACATGTTATTTCGCTCATCTCGATGCTTTGAGCGCCGAACACATGATTCTTGACTTGCTAAGTTCTGCAACTTCAATTTAGAAGGTCTCTTTTAGGTCCGTGATTGCAGTACATCAATGGGCTTAACTCGTTCATTTTAGCACTAAAAACACCATTTTAAGCTCAAAAACGGGGCCGTGATCAATTTAAGACGGCAATTTTTAGTTGGTGATTTCAGCATGTTTTTACGCTCAAATCGCCTCTAGAACGCTTAAAACGCGATTTTAATGGTTCTAAGATCGTTTCTTCCCAAATTACAAGCAAGTTATAGGTTTCTCATTTCAACATGTTATTTCGCTCATCTCAATGGTTTGAGCGCCGAAAACAAGATTCCCGACTTGCTAAAATTGCAATTTCCATTTAGAAGGTCTCTTTTAGGTCCGTGATTGCAGTACATCATTGCGCTCAACTCGTTCACTTTAGCATTGAAAACATCATTTTGAGCTTTAAAACGGGGCCGTGATCGATATAAGATGGCAATTTTCAGTTAGTGATTTGAGCATGTTTTGACGCTCAGATCGCTTCTAGAACGCTTAAAACGCGATGTTAAAGGTTCTAAGATCGTTTCTTTTCAAATTACAAGCAAGTTATAGGTTTCTCATTTCAACATGTTATTTCGCTCATCTCAATGGTTTGAGCGCCGAAAACATGATTCCCGACTTTTTAAAATGTGCAATTTCCATTTAGAAGGTCTCTTTCAGGTCCGTGATTGCAGTACATCATTGCGCTCAACTCGTTCACTTTAGCACTGAAAACACCATTTTAAGCTCTAAAACGTCGTCCTTATCGATTTAAGACGGCAATTTTTAGTTGGTGATTTGAGCATGTTTTTACGCTCAAATCGCTTCTAGAACGCTTAAAACGGTATTTTGAAGGTTCTAAGATCGTTTATTTTCAGCTTAGAAGTAAGTTATAGGTTTCTCATTTCAACATGTTATTTCGCTCATCTCGATGGTTTGAGCGCCGAAAACATGATTCTTGACTTGCTAAGTTCTGCAATTTCCATTTAGAAAATCTCTTTTAGGTCGGTGATTGGAGTACATCATTGCGCTTAACTCGTTCACTTTAACACTGAAAACACCATTTTAAGCTCTAAAACGGGGCCGTGATCAATTTAAGACAGCAATTTTTAGTTGGTGATTTTAGCATGTTTTTACGCTGAAATCGCTTCTAGAACGCTTAAAACACGATTTTGATTGTTCTAAGATCGTTTCTTTTCAGTTTACAAGCAAGTTATAGGTTTCTCATTTCAACATGTTATTTCGCTCATCTCGATGCTTTGAGCGCCGAAAACATGATTCTTGACCTGCTAAGTTCTGCAATTTCCATTTAGAAGATCTCTTTTAGGTCGGTGATTGGAGTACATCATTGCGCTTAACTCGTTCACTTTAGCACTGAAAACACCATTTTAAGCTCTAAAACGGAGCCGTAATCAATTTAAGACAGCAATTTTTAGTTGGTGATTTGAGCATGTTTTTACGCTCAAATCGCTTCTAGAACGCTTAAAACGCGATTTTGATTGTTCTAAGATCGTTTCTTCTCAGTTTACAAGCAAGTTATAGGTTTCTCATTTCAACATGTTATTTCGCTCATCTCGATGGTTTGAGCGCCGAAAAAATGATTCCCGACTTGCTAAGTTGTGGAATTTCCATTTAGAAGGTCTCTTTTAGGTCCGTGATTGCAGTACATCATTGCGCTCAACGCGTTCACTTTAGCACTGAAAACATCATTTTAAGCTTGAAAACGGGGCTGTGATCGATCTAAGACGGCAAATTTTAGTTCGTGATTAGCGAATGTTTTTACGCTCAAATCGCTTGTAGAACGCTTAAAACGCGATGTTGATGGTTCTAAGATCGTTTCTTTTCAGTTCACAAGCAAGTTATAGGTTTCTCATTTCAACATGTTATTTCGCTCATCTCGATGGTTTGAGCGCCGAAAACATGATTCCCGACTTGCTAAAATGTGCAATTTCCATTTAGAAGGTCTCTTTTAGGTCCGTGATTGCAGTACATCATTGCGCTCAACTCGTTCACTTTAGCACTGAAAACACCATTTTAAGCTCTAAAACGTCGTCCTTATCGATTTAAGACGGCAATTTTTAGTTGGTGATTTGAGCATGTTATTACGCTCAAATCGCTTCTAGAACGCTTAAAACGGTATTTTGAAGGTTCTAAGATCGTTTATTTTCAGCTTAGAAGTAAGTTATAGGTTTCTCATTTCAACATGTTATTTCGCTCATCTCGATGGTTTGAGCGCCGAAAACATGATTCTTGACTTGCTAAGTTCTGCAATTTCCATTTAGAAAATCTCTTTTAGGTCGGTGATTGGAGTACATCATTGCGCTTAACTCGTTCACTTTAGCACTGAAAACACCATTTTAAGCTCTAAAACGGGGCCGTGATCAATTTAAGACAGCAATTTTTAGTTGGTTATTTTAGCATGTTTTTACGCTCAAATCGCTTCTAGAACGCTTAAAACGCGATTTTAATTGTTCTAAGATCGTTTCTTTTCAGTTTACAAGCAAGTTATAGGTTTCTCATTTCAACATGTTATTTCGCTCATCTCGATGCTTTGAGCGCCGAAAACATGATTCTTGACCTGCTAAGTTCTGCAATTTCCATTTAGAAGGTCTCTTTTAGGTCGGTGATTGGAGTACATCATTGCGCTTAACTCGTTCACTTTAGCACTGAAAACACCATTTTAAGCTCTAAAACGTCGTCCTTATCGATTTAAGACGGCAATTTTTAGTTGGTGATTTGAGCATGTTTTTACGCTCAAATCGCTACTAGAACGCTTAAAACGGTATTTTGAAGGTTCTAAGATCGTTTATTTTCAGCTTACAAGTAAGTTATAGGTTTCTCATTTCAACATGTTATTTCGCTCATCTCGATGGTTTGAGCGCCGAAAACATGATTCTTGACTTGCTAAATTCTGCAATTTCCATTTAGAAAATCTCTTTTAGGTCGGTGATTGGAGTACATCATTGCGCTTAACTCGTTCACTTTAGCACTGAAAACACCATTTTAAGCTCTAAAACGGGACCGTGATCAATTTAAGACAGCAATTTTTAGTTGGTGATTTTAGCATGTTTTTACGCTCAAATCGCTTCTAGAACGCTTAAAACGGTATTTTGAAGGTTCTAAGATCGTTTATTTTCAGCTTACAAGTAAGTTATAGGTTTCTCA
Source organism: Muricea muricata (assembly GCA_963855995.1). NCBI lineage: Eukaryota > Metazoa > Cnidaria > Anthozoa > Malacalcyonacea > Plexauridae > Muricea > Muricea muricata. The sequence goes on along the minus strand of OY979728.1, from coordinate 7,392,762 downwards.
TTTCAACATGTTATTTCGCTCATCTCGATGGTTTGAGCGCCGAAAACATGATTCTTGACTTGCTAAGTTCTGCAATTTCCATTTAGAAAATCTCTTTTAGGTCGGTGATTGGAGTACATCATTGCGCTTAACTCGTTCACTTTAGCACTGAAAACACCATTTTAAGCTCTAAAACGGGGCCGTGATCAGTTTAAGACAGCAATTTTTAGTTGGTGATTTTAGCATGTTTTTACGCTCAAATCGCTTCTAGAACGCTTAAAACGCGATTTTGATTGTTCTAAGATCGTTTCTTTTCAGTTTACAAGCAAGTTATAGGTTTCTCATTTCAACATGTTATTTCGCTCATCTCGATGCTTTGAGCGCCGAAAACATGATTCTTGACCTGCTAAGTTCTGCAATTTCCATTTAGAAGGTCTCTTTTAGGTCGGTGATTGGAGTACATCATTGCGCTTAACTCGTTCACTTTAGCACTGAAAACACCATTTTAAGCTCTAAAACGGGGCCGTGATCAATTTAAGACAGCAATTTTTAGTTGGTGATTTGAGCATGTTTTTACGCTCAAATCGCCTCTAGAACGCTTAAAACGCGATTTTAATGGTTCTAAGATCGTTTCTTCCCAAATTACAAGCAAGTTATAGGTTTCTCATTTCAACATGTTATTTCGCTCATCTCAATGGTTTGAGCGCCGAAAACAAGATTCCCGACTTGCTAAAATGTGCAATTTCCATTTAGAAGGTCTCTTTTAGGTCCGTGATTGCAGTACATCATTGCGCTCAACTCGTTCACTTTAGCATTGAAAACATCATTTTAAGCTTTAAAACGGGGCCGTGATCTATATAAGACGGCAATTTTCAGTTAGTGATTTGAGCATGTTTTGACGCTCAGATCGCTTCTAGAACGCTTAAAACGCGATGTTAAAGGTTCTAAGATCGTTTCTTTTCAGTTTACAAGCAAGTTATAGGTTTCTCGTTTCAACATGTTATTTCGCTCATCTCGATAGTTTGAGCGCCGAAAACATGATTCCCGACCCTCTTAGTTGTACATTTTCCATTTAGAAGGTCTCTTTTAGGTCCGTGATTGCAGTACATCATTGCGCTCAACTCGTTCACTTTAGCACTGAAAACACCATTTTAAGCTCTAAAACGCCGTCCTTATCGATTTAAGACGGCAATTTTTAGTTGGTGATTTGAGCATGTTTTTACGCTCAAATCGCCTCTAGAACGCTTAAAACGCGATTTTAATGGTTCTAAGATCGTTTCTTTTCAAATTACAAGCAAGTTATAGGTTTCTCATTTCAACATGTTATTTCGCTCATCTCGATGCTTTGAGCGCCGAACACATGATTCTTGACTTGCTAAGTTCTGCAACTTCAATTTAGAAGGTCTCTTTTAGGTCCGTGATTGCAGTACATCAATGGGCTTAACTCGTTCATTTTAGCACTAAAAACACCATTTTAAGCTCAAAAACGGGGCCGTGATCAATTTAAGACGGCAATTTTTAGTTGGTGATTTCAGCATGTTTTTACGCTCAAATCGCCTCTAGAACGCTTAAAACGCGATTTTAATGGTTCTAAGATCGTTTCTTCCCAAATTACAAGCAAGTTATAGGTTTCTCATTTCAACATGTTATTTCGCTCATCTCAATGGTTTGAGCGCCGAAAACAAGATTCCCGACTTGCTAAAATTGCAATTTCCATTTAGAAGGTCTCTTTTAGGTCCGTGATTGCAGTACATCATTGCGCTCAACTCGTTCACTTTAGCATTGAAAACATCATTTTAAGCTTTAAAACGGGGCCGTGATCGATATAAGACGGCAATTTTCAGTTAGTGATTTGAGCATGTTTTGACGCTCAGATCGCTTCTAGAACGCTTAAAACGCGATGTTAAAGGTTCTAAGATCGTTTCTTTTCAAATTACAAGCAAGTTATAGGTTTCTCATTTCAACATGTTATTTCGCTCATCTCAATGGTTTGAGCGCCGAAAACATGATTCCCGACTTTTTAAAATGTGCAATTTCCATTTAGAAGGTCTCTTTCAGGTCCGTGATTGCAGTACATCATTGCGCTCAACTCGTTCACTTTAGCACTGAAAACACCATTTTAAGCTCTAAAACGTCGTCCTTATCGATTTAAGACGGCAATTTTTAGTTGGTGATTTGAGCATGTTTTTACGCTCAAATCGCTTCTAGAACGCTTAAAACGGTATTTTGAAGGTTCTAAGATCGTTTATTTTCAGCTTAGAAGTAAGTTATAGGTTTCTCATTTCAACATGTTATTTCGCTCATCTCGATGGTTTGAGCGCCGAAAACATGATTCTTGACTTGCTAAGTTCTGCAATTTCCATTTAGAAAATCTCTTTTAGGTCGGTGATTGGAGTACATCATTGCGCTTAACTCGTTCACTTTAACACTGAAAACACCATTTTAAGCTCTAAAACGGGGCCGTGATCAATTTAAGACAGCAATTTTTAGTTGGTGATTTTAGCATGTTTTTACGCTGAAATCGCTTCTAGAACGCTTAAAACACGATTTTGATTGTTCTAAGATCGTTTCTTTTCAGTTTACAAGCAAGTTATAGGTTTCTCATTTCAACATGTTATTTCGCTCATCTCGATGCTTTGAGCGCCGAAAACATGATTCTTGACCTGCTAAGTTCTGCAATTTCCATTTAGAAGGTCTCTTTTAGGTCGGTGATTGGAGTACATCATTGCGCTTAACTCGTTCACTTTAGCACTGAAAACACCATTTTAAGCTCTAAAACGGAGCCGTAATCAATTTAAGACAGCAATTTTTAGTTGGTGATTTGAGCATGTTTTTACGCTCAAATCGCTTCTAGAACGCTTAAAACGCGATTTTGATTGTTCTAAGATCGTTTCTTCTCAGTTTACAAGCAAGTTATAGGTTTCTCATTTCAACATGTTATTTCGCTCATCTCGATGGTTTGAGCGCCGAAAAAATGATTCCCGACTTGCTAAGTTGTGGAATTTCCATTTAGAAGGTCTCTTTTAGGTCCGTGATTGCAGTACATCATTGCGCTCAACGCGTTCACTTTAGCACTGAAAACATCATTTTAAGCTTTAAAACGGGGCTGTGATCGATCTAAGACGGCAAATTTTAGTTCGTGATTAGCGAATGTTTTTACGCTCAAATCGCTTGTAGAACGCTTAAAACGCGATGTTGATGGTTCTAAGATCGTTTCTTTTCAGTTCACAAGCAAGTTATAGGTTTCTCATTTCAACATGTTATTTCGCTCATCTCGATGGTTTGAGCGCCGAAAACATGATTCCCGACTTGCTAAAATGTGCAATTTCCATTTAGAAGGTCTCTTTTAGGTCCGTGATTGCAGTACATCATTGCGCTCAACTCGTTCACTTTAGCACTGAAAACACCATTTTAAGCTCTAAAACGTCGTCCTTATCGATTTAAGACGGCAATTTTTAGTTGGTGATTTGAGCATGTTGTTACGCTCAAATCGCTTCTAGAACGCTTAAAACGGTATTTTGAAGGTTCTAAGATCGTTTATTTTCAGCTTAGAAGTAAGTTATAGGTTTCTCATTTCAACATGTTATTTCGCTCATCTCGATGGTTTGAGCGCCGAAAACATGATTCTTGACTTGCTAAGTTCTGCAATTTCCATTTAGAAAATCTCTTTTAGGTCGGTGATTGGAGTACATCATTGCGCTTAACTCGTTCACTTTAACACTGAAAACACCATTTTAAGCTCTAAAACGGGGCCGTGATCAATTTAAGACAGCAATTTTTAGTTGGTGATTTTAGCATGTTTTTACGCTGAAATCGCTTCTAGAACGCTTAAAACACGATTTTGATTGTTCTAAGATCGTTTCTTTTCAGTTTACAAGCAAGTTATAGGTTTCTCATTTCAACATGTTATTTCGCTCATCTCGATGCTTTGAGCGCCGAAAACATGATTCTTGACCTGCTAAGTTCTGCAATTTCCATTTAGAAGGTCTCTTTTAGGTCGGTGATTGGAGTACATCATTGCGCTTAACTCGTTCACTTTAGCACTGAAAACACCATTTTAAGCTCTAAAACGGATCCCGTAATCAATTTAAGACAGCAATTTTTAGTTGGTGATTTGAGCATGTTTTTACGCTCAAATCGCTTCTAGAACGCTTAAAACGCGATTTTGATTGTTCTAAGATCGTTTCTTCTTAGTTTACAAGCAAGTTATAGGTTTCTCATTTCAACATGTTATTTCGCTCATCTCGATGGTTTGAGCGCCGAAAAAATGATTCCCGACTTGCTAAGTTGTGGAATTTCCATTTAGAAGGTCTCTTTTAGGTCCGTGATTGCAGTACATCATTGCGCTCAACGCGTTCACTTTAGCACTGAAAACATCATTTTAAGCTTTAAAACGGGGCTGTGATCGATCTAAGACGGCAAATTTTAGTTCGTGATTAGCGAATGTTTTTACGCTCAAATCGCTTGTAGAACGCTTAAAACGCGATGTTGATGGTTCTAAGATCGTTTCTTTTCAGTTCACAAGCAAGTTATAGGTTTCTCATTTCAACATGTTATTTCGCTCATCTCGATGGTTTGAGCGCCGAAAACATGATTCCCGACTTGCTAAAATGTGCAATTTCCATTTAGAAGGTCTCTTTTAGGTCCGTGATTGCAGTACATCATTGCGCTCAACTCGTTCACTTTAGCACTGAAAACACCATTTTAAGCTCTAAAACGTCGTCCTTATCGATTTAAGACGGCAATTTTTAGTTGGTGATTTGAGCATGTTTTTACGCTCAAATCGCTTCTAGAACGCTTAAAACGGTATTTTGAAGGTTCTAAGATCGTTTATTTTCAGCTTAGAAGTAAGTTATAGGTTTCTCATTTCAACATGTTATTTCGCTCATCTCGATGGTTTGAGCGCCGAAAACATGATTCTTGACTTGCTAAGTTCTGCAATTTCCATTTAGAAAATCTCTTTTAGGTCGGTGATTGGAGTACATCATTGCGCTTAACTCGTTCACTTTAGCACTGAAAACACCATTTTAAGCTCTAAAACGGGGCCGTGATCAATTTAAGACAGCAATTTTTAGTTGGTTATTTTAGCATGTTTTTACGCTCAAATCGCTTCTAGAACGCTTAAAACGCGATTTTAATTGTTCTAAGATCGTTTCTTTTCAGTTTACAAGCAAGTTATAGGTTTCTCATTTCAACATGTTATTTCGCTCATCTCGATGCTTTGAGCGCCGAAAACATGATTCTTGACCTGCTAAGTTCTGCAATTTCCATTTAGAAGGTCTCTTTTAGGTCGGTGATTGGAGTACATCATTGCGCTTAACTCGTTCACTTTAGCACTGAAAACACCATTTTAAGCTCTAAAACGTCGTCCTTATCGATTTAAGACGGCAATTTTTAGTTGGTGATTTGAGCATGTTTTTACGCTCAAATCGCTTCTAGAACGCTTAAAACGGTATTTTGAAGGTTCTAAGATCGTTTATTTTCAGCTTACAAGTAAGTTATAGGTTTCTCATTTCAACATGTTATTTCGCTCATCTCGATGGTTTGAGCGCCGAAAACATGATTCTTGACTTGCTAAATTCTGCAATTTCCATTTAGAAAATCTCTTTTAGGTCGGTGATTGGAGTACATCATTGCGCTTAACTCGTTCACTTTAGCACTGAAAACACCATTTTAAGCTCTAAAACGGGGCCGTGATCAATTTAAGACAGCAATTTTTAGTTGGTGATTTTAGCATGTTTTTACGCTCAAATCGCTTCTAGAACGCTTAAAACGGTATTTTGAAGGTTCTAAGATCGTTTATTTTCAGCTTACAAGTAAGTTATAGGTTTCTCATTTCAACATGTTATTTCGCTCATCTCGATGGTTTGAGCGCCGAAAACATGATTCTTGACTTGCTAAGTTCTGCAATTTCCATTTAGAAAATCTCTTTTAGGTCGGTGATTGGAGTACATCATTGCGCTTAACTCGTTCACTTTAGCACTGAAAACACCATTTTAAGCTCTAAAACGGGGCCGTGATCAATTTAAGACAGCAATTTTTAGTTGGTGATTTTAGCATGTTTTTACGCTCAAATCGCTTCTAGAACGCTTAAAACGCGATTTTGATTGTTCTAAGATCGTTTCTTTTCAGTTTACAAGCAAGTTTTAGGTTTCTCATTTCAACATGTTATTTCGCTCATCTCGATGCTTTGAGCGCCGAAAACATGATTCTTGACCTGCTAAGTTCTGCAATTTCCATTTAGAAGGTCTCTTTTAGGTCGGTGATTGGAGTACATCATTGCGCTTAACTCGTTCACTTTAGCACTGAAAACACCATTTTAAGCTCTAAAACGGAGCCGTAATCAATTTAAGACAGCAATTTTTAGTTGGTGATTTGAGCATGTTTTTACGCTCAAATCGCTTCTAGAACGCTTAAAACGCGATTTTGATTGTTCTAAGATCGTTTCTTCTCAGTTTACAAGCAAGTTATAGGTTTCTCATTTCAACATGTTATTTCGCTCATCTCGATGGTTTGAGCGCCGAAAAAATGATTCCCGACTTGCTAAGTTGTGGAATTTCCATTTAGAAGGTCTCTTTTAGGTCCGTGATTGCAGTACATCATTGCGCTCAACGCGTTCACTTTAGCACTGAAAACATCATTTTAAGCTTTAAAACGGGGCTGTGATCGATCTAAGACGGCAAATTTTAGTTCGTGATTAGCGAATGTTTTTACGCTCAAATCGCTTGTAGAACGCTTAAAACGCGATGTTGATGGTTCTAAGATCGTTTCTTTTCAGTTTACAAGCAAGTTATAGGTTTCTCATTTCAACATGTTATTTCGCTCATCTCGATGGTTTGAGCGCCGAAAACATGATTCCCGACTTGCTAAAATGTGCAATTTCCATTTAGAAAGTCTCTTTTAGGTCCGTGATTGCAGTACATCATTGCGCTCAACTCGTTCACTTTAGCACTGAAAACACCATTTTAAGCTCTAAAACGTCGTCCTTATCGATTTAAGACGGCAATTTTTAGTTGGTGATTTGAGCATGTTATTACGCTCAAATCGCTTCTAGAACGCTTAAAACGGTATTTTGAAGGTTCTAAGATCGTTTATTTTCAGCTTACAAGTAAGTTATAGGTTTCTCATTTCAACATGTTATTTCGCTCATCTCGATGGTTTGAGCGCCGAAAACATGATTCTTGACTTGCTAAATTCTGCAATTTCCATTTAGAAAATCTCTTTTAGGTCGGTGATTGGAGTACATCATTGCGCTTAACTCGTTCACTTTAGCACTGAAAACACCATTTTAAGCTCTAAAACGGGGCCGTGATCAATTTAAGACAGCAATTTTTAGTTAGTGATTTTAGCATGTTTTTACGCTCAAATCGCTTCTAGAACGCTTAAAACGGGATTTTGATTGTTCTAAGATCGTTTCTTTTCAGTTTACAAGCAAGTTATAGGTTTCTCATTTCAACATGTTATTTCGCTCATCTCGATGGTTTGAGCGCCGAAAAAATGATTCCCGACTTGCTAAGTTGTGGAATTTCCATTTAGAAGGTCTCTTTTAGGTCCGTGATTGCAGTACATCATTGCGCTCAACGCGTTCACTTTAGCACTGAAAACATCATTTTAAGCTTTAAAACGGGGCTGTGATCGATCTAAGACGGCAAATTTTAGTTCGTGATTAGCGAATGTTTTTACGCTCAAATCGCTTGTAGAACGCTTAAAACGCGATGTTGATGGTTCTAAGATCGTTTCTTTTCAGTTTACAAGCAAGTTATAGGTTTCTCATTTCAACATGTTATTTCGCTCATCTCGATGGTTTGAGCGACGAAAACATGATTCCCGACTTGCTTAGTTGTGCATTTTCCATTTAGAAGGTCTCTTTTAGGTCCGTGATTGCGTACATCATTGCGCTCAACTCGTTCACTTTAGCACTAAAAACACCTTTTTAAGCTCAAAAACGGGGCCGTGATCAATTTAAGACGGCAATTTTTAGTTGGTGATTTGAGCATGTTTTTACGCTCAAATCGCCTCTAGAACGCTTAAAACGCGATTTTAATGGTTCTAAGATCGTTTCTTTTCAAATTACAAGCAAGTTATAGGTTTCTCATTTCAACATGTTATTTCGCTCATCTCGATGCTTTGAGCGCCGAAAACATGATTCTTGACTTGCTAAGTTCTTCAATTTCCATTTAGAAGGTCTCTTTTAGGTCCGTGATTGCAGTATATCATTGTGCTCAACGCGTTCACTTTAGCACTGAAAACACCATTTTAAGCTTTAAAACGGGGCCGTGATTGATATAAGACGGCAATTTTCAGTTAGTGATTTGAGCATGTTTTGACGCTCAGATCGCTTCTAGAACGCTTAAAACGCGATGTTAAAGGTTCTAAGATCGTTTCTTTTCAGTTTACAAGCAAGTTATAGGTTTCTCATTTCAACATGTTATTTCGCTCATCTCGATGCTTTGAGCGCCGAAAACATGATTCTTGACCTGCTAAGTTCTGCAATTTCCATTTAGAAGGTCTCTTTTAGGTCGGTGATTGGAGTACATCATTGCGCTTAATTCGTTCACTTTAGCACTGAAAACACCATTTTAAGCTCTAAAACGGAGCCGTAATCAATTTAAGACAGCAATTTTTAGTTGGTGGTTTGAGCATGTTCTTACGCTTAAATCGCTTCTAGAACGCTTAAAACGGGATTTTGAAGGTTCTAAGATCGTTTATTTTCAGCTTACAAGTAAGTTATAGGTTTCTTATTTCAACATGTTATTTCGCTCATCTCGATGGTTTGAGCGCCGAAAACATGATTCTTGACTTGCTAAGTTCTGCAATTTCCATTTAGAAGGTCTCTTTTAGGTCGGTGATTGCAGTACATCATTGCGCTTAACTCGTTCACTTTAGCACTGAAAACACCATTTTAAGCTCTAAAACGTCGTCCTTATCGGTTTAAGACGGTAATTTTTAGTTGGTGATTTGAGCATGTTTTTACGCTCAGATCGATTCTAGAACGCTTAAAACGGGATTTTGAAGGTTCTAAGATCGTTTCTTTTCAGTTTACAAGCAAGTTATAGGTTTCTCATTTCAACATGTTATTTCGCTCATCTCAATGGTTTGAGCGCCGAAAACAAGATTCCCGACTTGCTAAGTTGTGGAATTTCCATTTAGAAGGTCTCTTTTAGGTATGTGATTGCAGTACATCATTGCGCTCAACGCGTTCACTTTAGCATTGAAAATATCACTTTAAGCTTTAAAACGGGGCCGTGATTGATCTAAGACGGCAATTTTTAGTTGGTGATTTGAGCATGTTTTTACGCTCAAATCGCCTCTAGAACGCTTAAAACGCGATTTTAATGGTTCTAAGATCGTTTCTTCCCAAATTACAAGCAAGTTATAGGTTTCTCATTTCAACATGTTATTTCGCTCATCTCAATGGTTTGAGCGCCGAAAACAAGATTCCCGACTTGCTAAAATTGCAATTTCCATTTAGAAGGTCTCTTTTAGGTCCGTGATTGCAGTACATCATTGCGCTCAACTCGTTCACTTTAGCATTGAAAACATCATTTTAAGCTTTAAAACGGGGCCGTGATCGATATAAGACGGCAATTTTCAGTTAGTGATTTGAGCATGTTTTGACGCTCAGATCGCTTCTAGAACGCTTAAAACGCGATGTTAAAGGTTCTAAGATCGTTTCTTTTCAAATTACAAGCAAGTTATAGGTTTCTCATTTCAACATGTTATTTCGCTCATCTCAATGGTTTGAGCGCCGAAAACATGATTCCCGACTTTTTAAAATGTGCAATTTCCATTTAGAAGGTCTCTTTTAGGTCCGTGATTGCAGTACATCATTGCGCTCAACTCGTTCACTTTAGCACTGAAAACACCATTTTAAGCTCTAAAACGTCGTCCTTATCGATTTAAGACGGCAATTTTTAGTTGGTGATTTGAGCATGTTTTTACGCTCAAATCGCTTCTAGAACGCTTAAAACGGTATTTTGAAGGTTCTAAGATCGTTTATTTTCAGCTTAGAAGTAAGTTATAGGTTTCTCATTTCAACATGTTATTTCGCTCATCTCGATGGTTTGAGCGCCGAAAACATGATTCTTGACTTGCTAAGTTCTGCAATTTCCATTTAGAAAATCTCTTTTAGGTCGGTGATTGGAGTACATCATTGCGCTTAACTCGTTCACTTTAACACTGAAAACACCATTTTAAGCTCTAAAACGGGGCCGTGATCAATTTAAGACAGCAATTTTTAGTTGGTGATTTTAGCATGTTTTTACGCTGAAATCGCTTCTAGAACGCTTACAACACGATTTTGATTGTTCTAAGATCGTTTCTTTTCAGTTTACAAGCAAGTTATAGGTTTCTCATTTCAACATGTTATTTCGCTCATCTCGATGCTTTGAGCGCCGAAAACATGATTCTTGACCTGCTAAGTTCTGCAATTTCCATTTAGAAGGTCTCTTTTAGGTCGGTGATTGGAGTACATCATTGCGCTTAACTCGTTCACTTTAGCACTGAAAACACCATTTTAAGCTCTAAAACGGAGCCGTAATCAATTTAAGACAGCAATTTTTAGTTGGTGATTTGAGCATGTTTTTACGCTCAAATCGCTTCTAGAACGCTTAAAACGCGATGTTAAAGGTTCTAAGATCGTTTCTTTTCAAATTACAAGCAAGTTATAGGTTTCTCATTTCAACATGTTATTTCGCTCATCTCAATGGTTTGAGCGCCGAAAACATGATTCCCGACTTTTTAAAATGTGCAATTTCCATTTAGAAGGTCTCTTTTAGGTCCGTGATTGCAGTACATCATTGCGCTCAACTCGTTCACTTTAGCACTGAAAACACCATTTTAAGCTCTAAAACGTCGTCCTTATCGATTTAAGACGGCAATTTTTAGTTGGTGATTTGAGCATGTTTTTACGCTCAAATCGCTTCTAGAACGCTTAAAACGGTATTTTGAAGGTTCTAAGATCGTTTATTTTCAGCTTAGTAGTAAGTTATAGGTTTCTCATTTCAACATGTTATTTCGCTCATCTCGATGGTTTGAGCGCCGAAAACATGATTCTTGACTTGCTAAGTTCTGCAATTTCCATTTAGAAAATCTCTTTTAGGTCGGTGATTAGAGTACATCATTGCGCTTAACTCGTTCACTTTAACACTGAAAACACCATTTTAAGCTCTAAAACGGGGCCGTGATCAATTTAAGACAGCAATTTTTAGTTGGTGATTTTAGCATGTTTTTACGCTGAAATCGCTTCTAGAACGCTTACAACACGATTTTGATTGTTCTAAGATCGTTTCTTTTCAGTTTACAAGCAAGTTATAGGTTTCTCATTTCAACATGTTATTTCGCTCATCTCGATGGTTTGAGCGACGAAAACATGATTCCCGACTTGCTTAGTTGTGCATTTTCCATTTAGAAGGTCTCTTTTAGGTCCGTGATTGCGTACATCATTGCGCTCAACTCGTTCACTTTAGCACTAAAAACACCTTTTTAAGCTCAAAAACGGGGCCGTGATCAATTTAAGACGGCAATTTTTAGTTGGTGATTTGAGCATGTTTTTACGCTCAAATCGCCTCTAGAACGCTTAAAACGCGATTTTAATGGTTCTAAGATCGTTTCTTTTCAAATTACAAGCAAGTTATAGGTTTCTCATTTCAACATGTTATTTCGCTCATCTCGATGCTTTGAGCGCCGAAAACATGATTCTTGACTTGCTAAGTTCTTCAATTTCCATTTAGAAGGTCTCTTTTAGGTCCGTGATTGCAGTACATCAATGCGCTTAACTCGTTCACTTTAGCACTAAAAACACCATTTTAAGCTCAAAAACGGGGCCGTGATCAATTTAAGACGGCAATTTTTAGTTGGTGATTTGAGCATGTTTTTACGCTCAAATCGCTTCTAGAACGCTTAAAACGCGATTTTGATTGTTCTAAGATCGTTTCTTTTCAGTTTACAAGCAAGTTATAAGTTTCTCATTTCAACATGTTATTTCGCTCATCTCAATGGTTTGAGCGCGGAAAACAAGATTCCCGACTTGCTAAAATGTGCAATTTCCATTTAGAAGGTCTCTTTTAGGTCCGTGATTGCAGTATATCATTGTGCTCAACGCGTTCACTTTAGCACTGAAAACACCATTTTAAGCTTTAAAACGGGGCCGTGATTGATATAAGACGGCAATTTTCAGTTAGTGATTTGAGCATGTTTTCACGCTCAGATCGCTTCTAGAACGCTTAAAACGCGATGTTAAAGGTTCTAAGATCGTTTCTTTTCAGTTTACAAGCAAGTTATAGGTTTCTCATTTCAACATGTTATTTCGCTCATCTCGATGCTTTGAGCGCCGAAAACATGATTCTTGACCTGCTAAGTTCTGCAATTTCCATTTAGAAGGTCTCTTTTAGGTCGGTGATTGGAGTACATCATTGCGCTTAATTCGTTCACTTTAGCACTGAAAACACCATTTTAAGCTCTAAAACGGAGCCGTAATCAATTTAAGACAGCAATTTTTAGTTGGTGGTTTGAGCATGTTCTTACGCTTAAATCGCTTCTAGAACGCTTAAAACGCGATGTTAAAGGTTCTAAGATCGTTTCTTTTCAAATTACAAGCAAGTTATAGGTTTCTCATTTCAACATGTTATTTCGCTCATCTCAATGGTTTGAGCGCCGAAAACATGATTCCCGACTTTTTAAAATGTGCAATTTCCATTTAGAAGGTCTCTTTTAGGTCCGTGATTGCAGTACATCATTGCGCTCAACTCGTTCACTTTAGCACTGAAAACACCATTTTAAGCTCTAAAACGTCGTCCTTATCGATTTAAGACGGCAATTTTTAGTTGGTGATTTGAGCATGTTTTTACGCTCAAATCGCTTCTAGAACGCTTAAAACGGTATTTTGAAGGTTCTAAGATCGTTTATTTTCAGCTTAGTAGTAAGTTATAGGTTTCTCATTTCAACATGTTATTTCGCTCATCTCGATGGTTTGAGCGCCGAAAACATGATTCTTGACTTGCTAAGTTCTGCAATTTCCATTTAGAAAATCTCTTTTAGGTCGGTGATTAGAGTACATCATTGCGCTTAACTCGTTCACTTTAACACTGAAAACACCATTTTAAGCTCTAAAACGGGGCCGTGATCAATTTAAGACAGCAATTTTTAGTTGGTGATTTTAGCATGTTTTTACGCTGAAATCGCTTCTAGAACGCTTACAACACGATTTTGATTGTTCTAAGATCGTTTCTTTTCAGTTTACAAGCAAGTTATAGGTTTCTCATTTCAACATGTTATTTCGCTCATCTCGATGGTTTGAGCGACGAAAACATGATTCCCGACTTGCTTAGTTGTGCATTTTCCATTTAGAAGGTCTCTTTTAGGTCCGTGATTGCGTACATCATTGCGCTCAACTCGTTCACTTTAGCACTAAAAACACCTTTTTAAGCTCAAAAACGGGGCCGTGATCAATTTAAGACGGCAATTTTTAGTTGGTGATTTGAGCATGTTTTTACGCTCAAATCGCCTCTAGAACGCTTAAAACGCGATTTTAATGGTTCTAAGATCGTTTCTTTTCAAATTACAAGCAAGTTATAGGTTTCTCATTTCAACATGTTATTTCGCTCATCTCGATGCTTTGAGCGCCGAAAACATGATTCTTGACTTGCTAAGTTCTTCAATTTCCATTTAGAAGGTCTCTTTTAGGTCCGTGATTGCAGTACATCAATGCGCTTAACTCGTTCACTTTAGCACTAAAAACACCATTTTAAGCTCAAAAACGGGGCCGTGATCAATTTAAGACGGCAATTTTTAGTTGGTGATTTGAGCATGTTTTTACGCTCAAATCGCTTCTAGAACGCTTAAAACGCGATTTTGATTGTTCTAAGATCGTTTCTTTTCAGTTTACAAGCAAGTTATAAGTTTCTCATTTCAACATGTTATTTCGCTCATCTCAATGGTTTGAGCGCCGAAAACAAGATTCCCGACTTGCTAAAATGTGCAATTTCCATTTAGAAGGTCTCTTTTAGGTCCGTGATTGCAGTATATCATTGTGCTCAACGCGTTCACTTTAGCACTGAAAACACCATTTTAAGCTTTAAAACGGGGCCGTGATTGATATAAGACGGCAATTTTCAGTTAGTGATTTGAGCATGTTTTCACGCTCAGATCGCTTCTAGAACGCTTAAAACGCGATGTTAAAGGTTCTAAGATCGTTTCTTTTCAGTTTACAAGCAAGTTATAGGTTTCTCATTTCAACATGTTATTTCGCTCATCTCGATGCTTTGAGCGCCGAAAACATGATTCTTGACCTGCTAAGTTCTGCAATTTCCATTTAGAAGGTCTCTTTTAGGTCGGTGATTGGAGTACATCATTGCGCTTAATTCGTTCACTTTAGCACTGAAAACACCATTTTAAGCTCTAAAACGGAGCCGTAATCAATTTAAGACAGCAATTTTTAGTTGGTGGTTTGAGCATGTTCTTACGCTTAAATCGCTTCTAGAACGCTTAAAACGGGATTTTGAAGGTTCTAAGATCGTTTATTTTCAGCTTACAAGTAAGTTATAGGTTTCTTATTTCAACATGTTATTTCGCTCATCTCGATGGTTTGAGCGCCGAAAACATGATTCTTGACTTGCTAAGTTCTGCAATTTCCATTTAGAAGGTCTCTTTTAGGTCGGTGATTGCAGTACATCATTGCGCTTAACTCGTTCACTTTAGCACTGAAAACACCATTTTAAGCTCTAAAACGTCGTCCTTATCGGTTTAAGACGGTAATTTTTAGTTGGTGATTTGAGCATGTTTTTACGCTCAGATCGATTCTAGAACGCTTAAAACGGGATTTTGAAGGTTCTAAGATCGTTTCTTTTCAGTTTACAAGCAAGTTATAGGTTTCTCATTTCAACATGTTATTTCGCTCATCTCAATGGTTTGAGCGCCGAAAACAAGATTCCCGACTTGCTAAGTTGTGGAATTTCCATTTAGAAGGTCTCTTTTAGGTATGTGATTGCAGTACATCATTGCGCTCAACGCGTTCACTTTAGCATTGAAAATATCACTTTAAGCTTTAAAACGGGGCCGTGATTGATCTAAGACGGCAATTTTTAGTTGGTGATTTGAGCATGTTTTTACGCTCAAATCTCCTCTAGAACGCTTAAAACGCGATTTTAATGGTTTTAAGATCGTTTCTTCCCAAATTACAAGCAAGTTATAGGTTTCTCATTTCAACATGTTATTTCGCTCATCTCAATGGTTTGAGCGCCGAAAACAAGATTCCCGACTTGCTAAAATTGCAATTTCCATTTAGAAGGTCTCTTTTAGGTCCGTGATTGCAGTACATCATTGCGCTCAACTCGTTCACTTTAGCATTGAAAACATCATTTTAAGCTTTAAAACGGGGCCGTGATCGATATAAGACGGCAATTTTCAGTTAGTGATTTGAGCATGTTTTGACGCTCAGATCGCTTCTAGAACGCTTAAAACGCGATGTTAAAGGTTCTAAGATCGTTTCTTTTCAAATTACAAGCAAGTTATAGGTTTCTCATTTCAACATGTTATTTCGCTCATCTCAATGGTTTGAGCGCCGAAAACATGATTCCCGACTTTTTAAAATGTGCAATTTCCATTTAGAAGGTCTCTTTTAGGTCCGTGATTGCAGTACATCATTGCGCTCAACTCGTTCACTTTAGCACTGAAAACACCATTTTAAGCTCTAAAACGTCGTCCTTATCGATTTAAGACGGCAATTTTTAGTTGGTGATTTGAGCATGTTTTTACGCTCAAATCGCTTCTAGAACGCTTAAAACGGTATTTTGAAGGTTCTAAGATCGTTTATTTTCAGCTTAGAAGTAAGTTATAGGTTTCTCATTTCAACATGTTATTTCGCTCATCTCGATGGTTTGAGCGCCGAAAACATGATTCTTGACTTGCTAAGTTCTGCAATTTCCATTTAGAAAATCTCTTTTAGGTCGGTGATTGGAGTACATCATTGCGCTTAACTCGTTCACTTTAACACTGAAAACACCATTTTAAGCTCTAAAACGGGGCCGTGATCAATTTAAGACAGCAATTTTTAGTTGGTGATTTTAGCATGTTTTTACGCTGAAATCGCTTCTAGAACGCTTACAACACGATTTTGATTGTTCTAAGATCGTTTCTTTTCAGTTTACAAGCAAGTTATAGGTTTCTCATTTCAACATGTTATTTCGCTCATCTCGATGCTTTGAGCGCCGAAAACATGATTCTTGACCTGCTAAGTTCTGCAATTTCCATTTAGAAGGTCTCTTTTAGGTCGGTGATTGGAGTACATCATTGCGCTTAACTCGTTCACTTTAGCACTGAAAACACCATTTTAAGCTCTAAAACGGAGCCGTAATCAATTTAAGACAGCAATTTTTAGTTGGTGATTTGAGCATGTTTTTACGCTCAAATCGCTTCTAGAACGCTTAAAACGCGATGTTAAAGGTTCTAAGATCGTTTCTTTTCAAATTACAAGCAAGTTATAGGTTTCTCATTTCAACATGTTATTTCGCTCATCTCAATGGTTTGAGCGCCGAAAACATGATTCCCGACTTTTTAAAATGTGCAATTTCCATTTAGAAGGTCTCTTTTAGGTCCGTGATTGCAGTACATCATTGCGCTCAACTCGTTCACTTTAGCACTGAAAACACCATTTTAAGCTCTAAAACGTCGTCCTTATCGATTTAAGACGGCAATTTTTAGTTGGTGATTTGAGCATGTTTTTACGCTCAAATCGCTTCTAGAACGCTTAAAACGGTATTTTGAAGGTTCTAAGATCGTTTATTTTCAGCTTAGTAGTAAGTTATAGGTTTCTCATTTCAACATGTTATTTCGCTCATCTCGACGGTTTGAGCGCCGAAAACATGATTCTTGACTTGCTAAGTTCTGCAATTTCCATTTAGAAAATCTCTTTTAGGTCGGTGATTGGAGTACATCATTGCGCTTAACTCGTTCACTTTAACACTGAAAACACCATTTTAAGCTCTAAAACGGGGCCGTGATCAATTTAAGACAGCAATTTTTAGTTGGTGATTTTAGCATGTTTTTACGCTGAAATCGCTTCTAGAACGCTTACAACACGATTTTGATTGTTCTAAGATCGTTTCTTTTCAGTTTACAAGCAAGTTATAGGTTTCTCATTTCAACATGTTATTTCGCTCATCTCGATGCTTTGAGCGCCGAAAACATGATTCTTGACCTGCTAAGTTCTGCAATTTCCATTTAGAAGGTCTCTTTTAGGTCGGTGATTGGAGTACATCATTGCGCTTAACTCGTTCACTTTAGCACTGAAAACACCATTTTAAGCTCTAAAACGGAGCCGTAATCAATTTAAGACAGCAATTTTTAGTTGGTGATTTGAGCATGTTTTTACGCTCAAATCGCTTCTAGAACGCTTAAAACGCGATTTTGATTGTTCTAAGATCGTTTCTTCTCAGTTTACAAGCAAGTTATAGGTTTCTCATTTCAACATGTTATTTCGCTCATCTCAATGGTTTGAGCGCCGAAAACAAGATTCCCGACTTGCTAAAATTGCAATTTCCATTTAGAAGGTCTCTTTTAGGTCCGTGATTGCAGTACATCATTGCGCTCAACTCGTTCACTTTAGCATTGAAAACATCATTTTAAGCTTTAAAACGGGGCCGTGATCGATATAAGACGGCAATTTTCAGTTAGTGATTTGAGCATGTTTTGACGCTCAGATCGCTTCTAGAACGCTTAAAACGCGATGTTAAAGGTTCTAAGATCGTTTCTTTTCAAATTACAAGCAAGTTATAGGTTTCTCATTTCAACATGTTATTTCGCTCATCTCAATGGTTTGAGCGCCGAAAACATGATTCCCGACTTTTTAAAATGTGCAATTTCCATTTAGAAGGTCTCTTTTAGGTCCGTGATTGCAGTACATCATTGCGCTCAACTCGTTCACTTTAGCACTGAAAACACCATTTTAAGCTCTAAAACGTCGTCCTTATCGATTTAAGACGGCAATTTTTAGTTGGTGATTTGAGCATGTTTTTACGCTCAAATCGCTTCTAGAACGCTTAAAACGGTATTTTGAAGGTTCTAAGATCGTTTATTTTCAGCTTAGAAGTAAGTTATAGGTTTCTCATTTCAACATGTTATTTCGCTCATCTCGATGGTTTGAGCGCCGAAAACATGATTCTTGACTTGCTAAGTTCTGCAATTTCCATTTAGAAAATCTCTTTTAGGTCGGTGATTGGAGTACATCATTGCGCTTAACTCGTTCACTTTAACACTGAAAACACCATTTTAAGCTCTAAAACGGGGCCGTGATCAATTTAAGACAGCAATTTTTAGTTGGTGATTTTAGCATGTTTTTACGCTGAAATCGCTTCTAGAACGCTTACAACACGATTTTGATTGTTCTAAGATCGTTTTTTTTCAGTTTACAAGCAAGTTATAGGTTTCTCATTTCAACATGTTATTTCGCTCATCTCGATGCTTTGAGCGCCGAAAACATGATTCTTGACCTGCTAAGTTCTGCAATTTCCATTTAGAAGGTCTCTTTTAGGTCGGTGATTGGAGTACATCATTGCGCTTAACTCGTTCACTTTAGCACTGAAAACACCATTTTAAGCTCTAAAACGGAGCCGTAATCAATTTAAGACAGCAATTTTTAGTTGGTGATTTGAGCATGTTTTTACGCTCAAATCGCTTCTAGAACGCTTAAAACGCGATTTTGATTGTTCTAAGATCGTTTCTTCTCAGTTTACAAGCAAGTTATAGGTTTCTCATTTCAACATGTTATTTCGCTCATCTCGATGGTTTGAGCGCCGAAAAAATGATTCCCGACTTGCTAAGTTGTGGAATTTCCATTTAGAAGGTCTCTTTTAGGTCCGTGATTGCAGTACATCATTGCGCTCAACGCGTTCACTTTAGCACTGAAAACATCATTTTAAGCTTTAAAACGGGGCTGTGATCGATCTAAGACGGCAAATTTTAGTTCGTGATTAGCGAATGTTTTTACGCTCAAATCGCTTGTAGAACGCTTAAAACGCGATGTTGATGGTTCTAAGATCGTTTCTTTTCAGTTCACAAGCAAGTTATAGGTTTCTCATTTCAACATGTTATTTCGCTCATCTCGATGGTTTGAGCGCCGAAAACATGATTCCCGACTTGCTAAAATGTGCAATTTCCACTTAGAAGGTCTCTTTTAGGTCCGTGATTGCAGTACATCATTTCGCTCAACTCGTTCACTTTAGCACTGAAAACACCATTTTAAGCTCTAAAACGTCGTCCTTATCGATTTAAGACGGCAATTTTTAGTTGGTGATTTGAGCATGTTTTTACGCTCAAATCGCTTCTAGAACGCTTAAAACGGTATTTTGAAGGTTCTAAGATCGTTTATTTTCAGCTTACAAGTAAGTTATAGGTTTCTCATTTCAACATGTTATTTCGCTCATCTCGATGGTTTGAGCGCCGAAAACATGATTCTTGACTTGCTAAGTTCTGCAATTTCCATTTAGAAAATCTCTTTTAGGTCGGTGATTGGAGTACATCATTGCGCTTAACTCGTTCACTTTAGCACTGAAAACACCATTTTAAGCTCTAAAACGGGGCCGTGATCAATTTAAGACAGCAATTTTTAGTTGGTTATTTTAGCATGTTTTTACGCTCAAATCGCTTCTAGAACGCTTAAAACGCGATTTTAATTGTTCTAAGATCGTTTCTTTTCAGTTTACAAGCAAGTTATAGGTTTCTCATTTCAACATGTTATTTCGCTCATCTCGATGCTTTGAGCGCCGAAAACATGATTCTTGACCTGCTAAGTTCTGCAATTTCCATTTAGAAGGTCTCTTTTAGGTCGGTGATTGGAGTACATCATTGCGCTTAACTCGTTCACTTTAGCACTGAAAATACCATTTTAAGCTCTAAAACGTCGTCCTTATCGATTTAAGACGGCAATTTTTAGTTGGTGATTTGAGCATGTTTTTACGCTCAAATCGCTTCTAGAACGCTTAAAACGGTATTTTGAAGGTTCTAAGATCGTTTATTTTCCGCTTACAAGTAAGTTATAGGTTTCTCATTTCAACATGTTATTTCGCTCATCTCGATGGTTTGAGCGCCGAAAACATGATTCTTGACTTGCTAAATTCTGCAATTTCCATTTAGAAAATCTCTTTTAGGTCGGTGATTGGAGTACATCATTGCGCTTAACTCGTTCACTTTAGCACTGAAAACACCATTTTAAGCTCTAAAACGGGGCCGTGATCAATTTAAGACAGCAATTTTTAGTTGGTGATTTTAGCATGTTTTTACGCTCAAATCGCTTCTAGAACGCTTAAAACGGTATTTTGAAGGTTCTAAGATCGTTTATTTTCAGCTTACAAGTAAGTTATAGGTTTCTCATTTTAACATGTTATTTCGCTCATCTCGATGGTTTGAGCGCCGAAAACATGATTCTTGACTTGCTAAGTTCTGCAATTTCCATTTAGAAAATCTCTTTTAGGTCGGTGATTGGAGTACATCATTGCGCTTAACTCGTTCACTTTAGCACTGAAAACACCATTTTAAGCTCTAAAACGGGGCCGTGATCAATTTAAGACAGCAATTTTTAGTTGGTGATTTTAGCATGTTTTTACGCTCAAATCGCTTCTAGAACGCTTAAAACGCGATTTTGATTGTTCTAAGATCGTTTCTTTTCAGTTTACAAGCAAGTTATAGGTTTCTCATTTCAACATGTTATTTCGCTCATCTCGATGCTTTGAGCGCCGAAAACATGATTCTTGACCTGCTAAGTTCTGCAATTTCCATTTAGAAGGTCTCTTTTAGGTCGGTGATTGGAGTACATCATTGCGCTTAACTCGTTCACTTTAGCACTGAAAACACCATTTTAAGCTCTAAAACGGAGCCGTAATCAATTTAAGACAGCAATTTTTAGTTGGTGATTTGAGCATGTTTTTACGCTCAAATCGCTTCTAGAACGCTTAAAACGCGATTTTGATTGTTCTAAGATCGTTTCTTCTCAGTTTACAAGCAAGTTATAGGTTTCTCATTTCAACATGTTATTTCGCTCATCTCGATGGTTTGAGCGCCGAAAAAATGATTCCCGACTTGCTAAGTTGTGGAATTTCCATTTAGAAGGTCTCTTTTAGGTCCGTGATTGCAGTACATCATTGCGCTCAACGCGTTCACTTTAGCACTGAAAACATCATTTTAAGCTTTAAAACGGGGCTGTGATCGATCTAAGACGGCAAATTTTAGTTCGTGATTAGCGAATGTTTTTACGCTCAAATCGCTTGTAGAACGCTTAAAACGCGATGTTGATGGTTCTAAGATCGTTTCTTTTCAGTTTACAAGCAAGTTATAGGTTTCTCATTTCAACATGTTATTTCGCTCATCTCGATGGTTTGAGCGCCGAAAACATGATTCCCGACTTGCTAAAATGTGCAATTTCCATTTAGAAAGTCTCTTTTAGGTCCGTGATTGCAGTACATCATTGCGCTCAACTCGTTCACTTTAGCACTGAAAACACCATTTTAAGCTCTAAAACGTCGTCCTTATCGATTTAAGACGGCAATTTTTAGTTGGTGATTTGAGCATGTTATTACGCTCAAATCGCTTCTAGAACGCTTAAAACGGTATTTTGAAGGTTCTAAGATCGTTTATTTTCAGCTTACAAGTAAGTTATAGGTTTCTCATTTCAACATGTTATTTCGCTCATCTCGATGGTTTGAGCGCCGAAAACATGATTCTTGACTTGCTAAGTTCTGCAATTTCCATTTAGAAAATCTCTTTTAGGTCGGTGATTGGAGTACATCATTGCGCTTAACTCGTTCACTTTAGCACTGAAAACACCATTTTAAGCTCTAAAATGGGGCCGTGATCAATTTAAGACAGCAATTTTTAGTTAGTGATTTTTGCATGTTTTTACGCTCAAATCGCTTCTAGAACGCTTAAAACGGGATTTTGATTGTTCTAAGATCGTTTCTTTTCAGTTTACAAGTAAGTTATAGGTCTCTCATTTCAACATGTTATTTCGCTCATCTCGATGGTTTGAGCGACGAAAACATGATTCCCGACTTGCTTAGTTGTGCATTTTCCATTTAGAAGGTCTCTTTTAGGTCCGTGATTGCGTACATCATTGCGCTCAACTCGTTCACTTTAGCACTAAAAACACCTTTTTAAGCTCAAAAACGGGGCCGTGATCAATTTAAGACGGCAATTTTTAGTTGGTGATTTGAGCATGTTTTTACGCTCAAATCGCCTCTAGAACGCTTAAAACGCGATTTTAATGGTTCTAAGATCGTTTCTTTTCAAATTACAAGCAAGTTATAGGTTTCTCATTTCAACATGTTATTTCGCTCATCTCGATGCTTTGAGCGCCGAAAACATGATTCTTGACTTGCTAAGTTCTTCAATTTCCATTTAGAAGGTCTCTTTTAGGTCCGTGATTGCAGTACATCAATGCGCTTAACTCGTTCACTTTAGCACTAAAAACACCATTTTAAGCTCAAAAACGGGGCCGTGATCAATTTAAGACGGCAATTTTTAGTTGGTGATTTGAGCATGTTTTTACGCTCAAATCGCTTCTAGAACGCTTAAAACGCGATTTTGATTGTTCTAAGATCGTTTCTTTTCAGTTTACAAGCAAGTTATAAGTTTCTCATTTCAACATGTTATTTCGCTCATCTCAATGGTTTGAGCGCCGAAAACAAGATTCCCGACTTGCTAAAATGTGCAATTTCCATTTAGAAGGTCTCTTTTAGGTCCGTGATTGCAGTATATCATTGTGCTCAACGCGTTCACTTTAGCACTGAAAACACCATTTTAAGCTTTAAAACGGGGCCGTGATCGATATAAGACGGCAATTTTCAGTTAGTGATTTGAGCATGTTTTGACGCTCAGATCGCTTCTAGAACGCTTAAAACGCGATGTTAAAGGTTCTAAGATCGTTTCTTTTCAGTTTACAAGCAAGTTATAGGTTTCTCATTTCAACATGTTATTTCGCTCATCTCGATGCTTTGAGCGCCGAAAACATGATTCTTGACCTGCTAAGTTCTGCAATTTCCATTTAGAAGGTCTCTTTTAGGTCGGTGATTGGAGTACATCATTGCGCTTAATTCGTTCACTTTAGCACTGAAAACACCATTTTAAGCTCTAAAACGGAGCCGTAATCAATTTAAGACAGCAATTTTTAGTTGGTGGTTTGAGCATGTTCTTACGCTTAAATCGCTTCTAGAACGCTTAAAACGGGATTTTGAAGGTTCTAAGATCGTTTATTTTCAGCTTACAAGTAAGTTATAGGTTTCTTATTTCAACATGTTATTTCGCTCATCTCGATGGTTTGAGCGCCGAAAACATGATTCTTGACTTGCTAAGTTCTGCAATTTCCATTTAGAAGGTCTCTTTTAGGTCGGTGATTGCAGTACATCATTGCGTTTAACTCGTTCACTTTAGCACTGAAAACACCATTTTAAGCTCTAAAACGTCGTCCTTATCGGTTTAAGACGGTAATTTTTAGTTGGTGATTTGAGCATGTTTTTACGCTCAGATCGATTCTAGAACGCTTAAAACGGGATTTTGAAGGTTCTAAGATCTTTTCTTTTCAGTTTACAAGCAAGTTATAGGTTTCTCATTTCAACATGTTATTTCGCTCATCTCGATTGTTTGAGCGCCGAAAAAATGATTCCCGACTTGCTAAGTTGTGGAATTTCCATTTAGAAGGTCTCTTTTAGGTATGTGATTGCAGTACATCATTGCGCTCAACGCGTTCACTTTAGCACTGAAAATATCACTTTAAGCTTTAAAACGGGGCCGTGATCAATTTAAGACGGCAATTTTTAGTTGGTGATTTGAGCATGTTTTTACGCTCAAATCGCCTCTAGAACGCTTAAAACGCGATTTTAATGGTTCTAAGATCGTTTCTGTTCAGTTTACAAGCAAGTTATAGGTTTCTCATTTCAACATGTTATTTCGCTCATCTCGATGGTTTGAGCGCCGAAAAAATGATTCCCGACTTGCTAAGTTGTGGAATTTCTATTTAGAAGGTCTCTTTTAGGTCCTTGATTGCAGTACATCATTGCGCTCAACGAGTTCACTTTAGCACTGAAAACATCATTTTAAGCTTTAAAACGGGGCCGTGATCGATCTAAGACGGCAGATTTTAGTTCGTGATTAGCGAATGTTTTTACGCTCAAATCGCTTGTAGAACGCTTAAAACGCGATGTTGATGGTTCTAAGATCGTTTCTTTTCAGTTTACAAGCAAGTTATTGGTTTCTCATTTCAACATGTTATTTCGCTCATTTCGGTTGTTTGAGCGCCGAAAACATGATTCCCGATTTGCTAAGTTGTGCATTTTCCATTTAGAAGGTCTCTTTTAGGTCCGTGATTGCAGTACATCATTGCGCTTAACTCGTTCACTTTAGCACTGAAAACACCATTTTAAGCTCTAAAACGTCGTGCTTATCGATTTAAGACGGCAATTTTTAGTTGGTGGTTTGAGCATGTTTTTACGCTTAAATCGCTTCTAGAACGCTTAAAACGGGATTTTGAAGGTTCTAAGATCGTTTATTTTCAGCTTACAAGTAAGTTATAGGTTTCTTATTTCAACATGTTATTTCGCTCATCTCGATGGTTTGAGCGCCCAAAACATGATTCTTGACTTGCTAAGTTCTGCAATTTCCATTTAGAAGGTCTCTTTTAGGTCGGTGATTGCAGTACACCATTGCGCTTAACTCGTTCACTTTAGCACTGAAAACACCATTTTAAGCTCTAAAACGTCGTCCTTATCGGTTTAAGACGGTAATTTTTAGTTGGTGATTTGAGCATGTTTTTACGCTCAGATCGCTTCTAGAACGCTTAAAACGGGATTTTGAAGGTTCTAAGATCGTTTATTTTCAGCTTACAAGTAAGTTATAGGTTTCTCATTTCAACATGTTATTTCGCTCATCTCGATTGTTTGAGCGCCGAAAACATGATTCTTGACTTGCTAAGTTCTGCAATTTCCATTTAGAAGGTCTCTTTTAGGTCGGTGATTGGAGTACATCATTGCGCTCAACGCGTTCACTTTAGCACTGGAAACATCATTTTAAGCTTTAAAACGGGGCCGTGATCGATCTAACACGGCAGAAGATAGTTCGTGATTAGCGAATGTTTTTACGCTCAAATCGCTTGTAGAACGCTTAAAACGCGATGTTGATGGTTCTAAGATCGTTTCTTTTCTGTTTACAAGCAAGTTATAGGTTTCTCATTTTAACATGTTATTTCGCTCATCTCG
The DNA here is from genome assembly GCA_963855995.1 of Muricea muricata. Taxonomy (NCBI): domain Eukaryota; kingdom Metazoa; phylum Cnidaria; class Anthozoa; order Malacalcyonacea; family Plexauridae; genus Muricea; species Muricea muricata. The sequence goes on along the minus strand of OY979728.1, from coordinate 7,367,548 downwards.
ATGGTTTGAGCGCCGAAAAAATGATTCCCGACTTGCTAAGTTGTGGAATTTCTATTTAGAAGGTCTCTTTTAGGTCCTTGATTGCAGTACATCATTGCGCTCAACGCGTTCACTTTAGCACTGAAAACATCATTTTAAGCTTTAAAACGGGGCCGTGATCGATCTAACACGGCAGATTTTAGTTCGTGATTAGCGAATGTTTTTACGCTCAAATCGCTTGTAGAACGCTTAAAACGCGATGTTGATGGTTCTAAGATCGTTTCTTTTCAGTTTACAAGCAAGTTATAGGTTTCTCATTTCAACATGTTATTTCGCTCATCTCGATGCTTTGAGCGCCGAAAACATGATTCTTGACCTGCTAAGTTCTGCAATTTCCATTTAGAAGGTCTCTTTTAGGTCGGTGATTGGAGTACATCATTGCGCTTAATTCGTTCACTTTAGCACTGAAAACACCATTTTAAGCTCTAAAACGGAGCCGTAATCAATTTAAGACAGCAATTTTTAGTTGGTGGTTTGAGCATGTTTTTACGCTTAAATCGCTTCTAGAACGCTTAAAACGGGATTTTGAAGGTTCTAAGATCGTTTATTTTCAGCTTACAAGTAAGTTATAGGTTTCTTATTTCAACATGTTATTTCGCTCATCTCGATGGTTTGAGCGCCAAAAACATGATTCTTGACTTGCTAAGTTCTGCAATTTCCATTTAGAAGGTCTCTTTTAGGTCGGTGATTGGAGTACATCATTGCGCTTAACTCGTTCACTTTAGCAATGAAAACACCATTTTAAGCTCTAAAACGGGGCCGTGATCAATTTGAGACAGCAATTTTTAGTTGGTGATTTGAGCATGTTTTTACGCTCAAATCGCTTCTAGAACGCTTAAAACGCGATTTTGATTGTTCTAAGATCGTTTCTTTTCAGTTTACAAGCAAGTTATAGGTTTCTCATTTCAACATGTTATTTCGCTCATCTCGATGCTTTGAGCGCCGAAAACATGATTCTTGACCTGCTAAGTTCTGCAATTTCCATTTAGAAGGTCTCTTTTAGGTCGGTGATTGGAGTACATCATTGCGCTTAATTCGTTCACTTTAGCACTGAAAACACCATTTTAAGCTCTAAAACGGAGCCGTAATCAATTTAAGACAGCAATTTTTAGTTGGTGGTTTGAGCATGTTTTTACGCTTAAATCGCTTCTAGAACGCTTAAAACGGGATTTTGAAGGTTCTAAGATCGTTTATTTTCAGCTTACAAGTAAGTTATAGGTTTCTTATTTCAACATGTTATTTCGCTCATCTCGATGGTTTGAGCGCCAAAAACATGATTCTTGACTTGCTAAGTTCTGCAATTTCCATTTAGAAGGTCTCTTTTAGGTCGGTGATTGGAGTACATCATTGCGCTTAACTCGTTCACTTTAGCAATGAAAACACCATTTTAAGCTCTAAAACGGGGCCGTGATCAATTTGAGACAGCAATTTTTAGTTGGTGATTTGAGCATGTTTTTACGCTCAAATCGCTTCTAGAACGCTTAAAACGCGATTTTGATTGTTCTAAGATCGTTTCTTTTCAGTTTACAAGCAAGTTATAGGTTTCTCATTTCAACATGTTATTTCGCTCATCTCGATGGTTTGAGCGACGAAAACATGATTCCCGACTTGCTTAGTTGTGCATTTTCCATTTAGAAGGTCTCTTTTAGGTATGTGATTGCAGTACATCATTGCGCTCAACGCGTTCACTTTAGCACTGAAAATATCACTTTAAGCTTTAAAACGGGGCCGTGATTGATCTAAGACGGCAGATTTTAGTTCGTGATTAGCGAATGTTTTTACGCTCAAATCGCTTGTAGAACGCTTAAAACGCGATGTTGATGGTTCTAAGATCGTTTCTGTTCAGTTTACAAGCAAGTTATAGGTTTCTCATTTCAACATGTTATTTCGCTCATCTCGATGGTTTGAGCGCCGAAAAAATGATTCCCGACTTGCTAAGTTGTGGAATTTCTATTTAGAAGGTCTCTTTTAGGTCCTTGATTGCAGTACATCATTGCGCTCAACGCGGTCACTTTAGCACTGAAAACATCATTTTAAGCTTTAAAACGGGGCCGTGATCGATCTAAGACGGCAGATTTTAGTTCGTGATTAGCGAATGTTTTTACGCTCAAATCGCTTGTAGAACGCTTAAAACGCGATTTTGATTGTTCTAAGATCGTTTCTTTTCAGTTTACAAGCAAGTTATAGGTTTCTCATTTCAACATGTTATTTCGCTCATCTCGATTGTTTGAGCGCCGAAAAAATGATTCCCGACTTGCTAAGTTGTGGAATTTCCATTTAGAAGGTCTCTTTTAGATATGTGATTGCAGTACATCATTGCGCTCAACGCGTTCACTTTAGCACTGAAAACATCACTTTAAGCTTTAAAACGGGGCCGTGATGGATCTAAGACGGCAGATTTTAGTTCGTGATTAGCGAATGTTTTTACGCTCAAATCGCTTCTAGAACGCTTAAAACGCGATTTTGATTGTTCTAAGATCGTTTCTTTTCAGTTTACAAGCAAGTTATAGGTTTCTCGTTTCCACATGTTATTTCGCTCATCTCGATAGTTTGAGCGCCGAAAACATGATTCCCGACCCTCTTAGTTGTACATTTTCCATTTAGAAGGTCTCTTTTAGGTCCGTGATTGCAGTACATCATTGCGCTCAACTCGTTCACTTTAGCACTGAAAACACCATTTTAAGCTCTAAAACGTCGTCCTTGTCGATTTAAGACGGCAATTTTTAGTTGGTGATTTGAGCATGTTTTTACGCTCAAATCGCCTCTAGAACGCTTAAAACGCGATTTTAATGGTTCTAAGATCGTTTCTTTTCAAATTACAAGCAAGTTATAGGTTTCTCATTTTAACATGTTATTTCGCTCATCTCGATGCTTTGAGCGCCGAAAACATGATTCTTGACTTGCTAAGTTCTGCAATTTCCATTTAGAAGGTCTCTTTTAGGTCCGTGATTGCAGTACATCAATGGGCTTAACTCGTTCATTTTAGCACTAAAAACACCATTTTAAGCTCAAAAACGGGGCCGTGATGAATTTAAGACGGCAATTTTTAGTTGGTGATTTGAGCATGTTTTTACTTTCAAATCGCTTCTAGAACGCTTAAAACGCGATTTTGATTGTTCTAAGATCGTTTCTTTTCAGTTTTGCTGAAAGTTATAGGTTTCTCATTTCAACATGTTATTTCGCTCATCTCAATGGTTTGAGCGCCGAAAACATGATTCCCGACTTGCTAAAATGTGCAATTTCCATTTAGAAGGTCTCTTTTAGGTCCGTGATTGCAGTACATCATTGCGCTCAACTCGTTCACTTTAGCACTGAAAACACCATTTTAAGCTCTAAAACGTCGTCCTTATCGATTTAAGACGGCAATTTTTAGTTGGTGATTTGAGCATGTTTTTACGCTCAAATCGCTTCTAGAACGCTTAAAACGGTATTTTGAAGGTTCTAAGATCGTTTATTTTCAGCTTACAAGTAACTTATAGGTTTCTCATTTCAACATGTTATTTCGCTCATCTCGATGGTTTGAGCGCCGAAAACATGATTCTTGACTTGCTAAGTTCTGCAATTTCCATTTAGAAAATCTCTTTTAGGTCGGTGATTGGAGTACATCATTGCGCTTAACTCGTTCACTTTAGCACTGAAAACACCATTTTAAGCTCTAAAACGGGGCCGTGATCAATTTAAGACAGCAATTTTTAGTTGGTGATTTGAGCATGTTTTTACGCTCAAATCGCCTCTAGAACGCTTAAAACGCGATTTTAATGGTTCTAAGATCGTTTCTTCCCAAATTACAAGCAAGTTATAGGTTTCTCATTTCAACATGTTATTTCGCTCATCTCAATGGTTTGAGCGCCGAAAACAAGATTCCCGACTTGCTAAAATGTGCAATTTCCATTTAGAAGGTCTCTTTTAGGTCCGTGATTGCAGTACATCATTGCGCTCAACTCGTTCACTTTAGCATTGAAAACATCATTTTAAGCTTTAAAACGGGGCCGTGATCTATATAAGACGGCAATTTTCAGTTAGTGATTTGAGCATGTTTTGACGCTCAGATCGCTTCTAGAACGCTTAAAACGCGATGTTAAAGGTTCTAAGATCGTTTCTTTTCAGTTTACAAGCAAGTTATAGGTTTCTCGTTTCCACATGTTATTTCGCTCATCTCGATAGTTTGAGCGCCGAAAACATGATTCCCGACCCTCTTAGTTGTACATTTTCCATTTAGAAGGTCTCTTTTAGGTCCGTGATTGCAGTACATCATTGCGCTCAACTCGTTCACTTTAGCACTGAAAACACCATTTTAAGCTCTAAAACGTCGTCCTTATCGATTTAAGACGGCAATTTTTAGTTGGTGATTTGAGCATGTTTTTACGCTCAAATCGCCTCTAGAACGCTTAAAACGCGATTTTAATGGTTCTAAGATCGTTTCTTTTCAAATTACAAGCAAGTTATAGGTTTCTCATTTCAACATGTTATTTCGCTCATCTCGATGCTTTGAGCGCCGAAAACATGATTCTTGACTTGCTAAGTTCTTCAATTTCCATTTAGAAGGTCTCTTTTAGGTCCGTGATTGCAGTACATCAATGCGCTTAACTCGTTCACTTTAGCACTGAAAACACCATTTTAAGCTCTAAAACGTCGTCCTTATCGATTTAAGACGGCAATTTTTAGTTGGTGATTTGAGCATGTTTTTACGCTCAAATCGCCTCTAGAACGCTTAAAACGCGATTTTAATGGTTCTAAGATCGTTTCTTTTCAAATTACAAGCAAGTTATAGGTTTCTCATTTCAACATGTTATTTCGCTCATCTCGATGCTTTGAGCGCCGAAAACATGATTCTTGACTTGCTAAGTTCTGCAATTTCCATTTAGAAGGTCTCTTTTAGGTCCGTGATTGCAGTACATCAATGGGCTTAACTCGTTCATTTTAGCACTAAAAACACCATTTTAAGCTCAAAAACGGGGCCGTGATGAATTTAAGACGGCAATTTTTAGTTGGTGATTTGAGCATGTTTTTACTTTCAAATCGCTTCTAGAACGCTTAAAACGCGATTTTGATTGTTCTAAGATCGTTTCTTTTCAGTTTTGCTGAAAGTTATAGGTTTTTTATTTCAACATGTTATTTCGCTCATCTCAATGGTTTGAGCGCCGAAAACATGATTCCCGACTTGCTAAAATGTGCAATTTCCATTTAGAAGGTCTCTTTTAGGTCCGTCATTGTAGTACATCATTGCGCTCAACTCGTTCACTTTAGCACTGAAGACACCATTTTAAGCTCTAAAACGTCGTCCTTATCGATTTAAGACGGCAATTTTTAGTTGGTTATTTGAGCATGTTTTTGCGCTCAAATCGCCTCTAGAACGCTTAAAACGCGATTTTAATGGTTCTAAGATCGTTTCTTTTCAAATTACAAGCAAGTTATAGGTTTCTCATTTCGACATGTTATTTCGCTCATCTCGATGCTTTGAGCGCCGAAAACATGATTCTTGACTTGCTAAGTTCTGCAATTTCCATTTAGAAGGTCTCTTTTAGGTCGGTGATTGGAGTACATCATTGCGCTTAACTCGTTCACTTTAGCACTGAAAACACCATTTTAAGCTCTAAAACGGGGCCGTGATCAATTTAAGAGAGCAATTTTTAGTTGGTGATTTGAGCATGTTTTTACGCTTAAATCGCCTCTAGAACGCTTAAAACGCGATTTTAATGGTTCTAAGATCGTTTCTTCCCAAATTACAAGCAAGTTATAGGTTTCTCATTTCAACATGTTATTTCGCTCATCTCAATGGTTTGAGCGCCGAAAACAAGATTCCCGACTTGCTAAAATGTGCAATTTCCATTTAGAAGGTCTCTTTTAGGTCCGTGATTGCAGTACATCATTGCGCTCAACTCGTTCACTTTAGCATTGAAAACATCATTTTAAGCTTTAAAACGGGGCCGTGATCTATATAAGACGGCAATTTTCAGTTAGTGATTTGAGCATGTTTTGACGCTCAGATCGCTTCTAGAACGCTTAAAACGCGATGTTAAAGGTTCTAAGATCGTTTCTTTTCAGTTTACAAGCAAGTTATAGGTTTCTCGTTTCCACATGTTATTTCGCTCATCTCGATAGTTTGAGCGCCGAAAACATGATTCCCGACCCTCTTAGTTGTACATTTTCCATTTAGAAGGTCTCTTTTAGGTCCGTGATTGCAGTACATCATTGCGCTCAACTCGTTCACTTTAGCACTGAAAACACCATTTTAAGCTCTAAAACGTCGTCCTTATCGATTTAAGACGGCAATTTTTAGTTGGTGATTTGAGCATGTTTTTACGCTCAAATCGCCTCTAGAACGCTTAAAACGCGATTTTAATGGTTCTAAGATCGTTTCTTTTCAAATTACAAGCAAGTTATAGGTTTCTCATTTCAACATGTTATTTCGCTCATCTCGATGCTTTGAGCGCCGAAAACATGATTCTTGACTTGCTAAGTTTTGCAATTTCCATTTAGAAGGTCTCTTTTAGGTCCGTGATTGCAGTACATCAATGGGCTTAACTCGTTCATTTTAGCACTAAAAACACCATTTTAAGCTCAAAAACGGGGCCGTGATGAATTTAAGACGGCAATTTTTAGTTGGTGATTTGAGCATGTTTTTACTTTCAAATCGCTTCTAGAACGCTTAAAACGCGATTTTGATTGTTCTAAGATCGTTTCTTTTCAGTTTTGCTGAAAGTTATAGGTTTCTCATTTCAACATGTTATTTCGCTCATCTCAATGGTTTGAGCGCCGAAAACATGATTCCCGACTTGCTAAAATGTGCAATTTCCATTTAGAAGGTCTCTTTTAGGTCCGTGATTGCAGTACATCATTGCGCTCAACTCGTTCACTTTAGCACTGAAAACACCATTTTAAGCTCTAAAACGTCGTCTTATCGATTTAAAACGGCAATTTTTAGTTGGTGATTTGAGCATGTTTTTATGCTCAAATCGCTTCTAGAACGCTTAAAACGGTATTTTGAAGGTTCTAAGATCGTTTATTTTCAGCTTACAAGTAAGTTATAGGTTTCTCATTTCAACATGGTATTTCGCTCATCTCGATGGTTTGAGCGCCGAAAACATGATTCTTGACTTGCTAAGTTCTGCAATTTCCATTTAGAAAATCTCTTTTAGGTCGGTGATTGGAGTACATCATTGCGCTTAACTCGTTCACTTTAGCACTGAAAACACCATTTTAAGCTCTAAAACGGGGCCGTGATCAATTTAAGACAGCAATTTTTAGTTGGTGATTTGAGCATGTTTTTTCGCTCAAATCGCTTCTAGAACGCTTAAAACGCGATTTTGATTGTTCTAAGATCGTTTCTTTTCAGTTTACAAGCAAGTTATAGGTTTCTCATTTCAACATGTTATTTCGCTCATCTCGATGCTTTGAGCGCCGAAAACATGATTCTTGACTTGCAAAGTTCTTCAATTTCCATTTAGAAGGTCTCTTTTAGGTCCGTGATTGCAGTACATCAATGCGCTTAACTCGTTCACTTTAGCACTAAAAACACCATTTTAGGCTCAAAAACGGGGCCGTGATCAATTTAAGACGGCAATTTTTAGTTGGTGATTTGAGCATGTTTTTACGCTCAAATCGCTTCTAGAACGCTTAAAACGCGATTTTGATTGTTCTAAGATCGTTTCTTTTCAGTTTACAAGCAAGTTATAAGTTTCTCATTTCAACATGTTATTTCGCTCATCTTAATGGTTTGAGCGCCGAAAACAAGATTCCCGACTTGCTAAAATGTGCAATTTCCATTTAGAAGGTCTCTTTTAGGTCCGTGATTGCAGTATATCATTGTGCTCAACGCGTTCACTTTAGCACTGAAAACACCATTTTAAGCTTTAAATTGGGGCCGTGATCGATATAAGACGGCAATTTTCAGTTAGTGATTTGAGCATGTTTTGACGCTCAGATCGCTTCTAGAACGCTTAAAACGCGATGTTAAAGGTTCTAAGATCGTTTCTTTTCAGTTTACAAGCAAGTTATAGGTTTCTCATTTCAACATGTTATTTCGCTCATCTCGATGGTTTGAGCGCCGAAAACATGATTCCCGACTTGCTTAGTTGTGCATTTTCCATTTAGAAGGTCTCTTTTAGGTCGGTGATTGAAGTACATCATTGCGCTCAACTCGTTAACTTTAGTACTAAAACCACCATTTTAAGCTCAAAAACGGGGCCGTGATCAATTTAAGACGGCAATTTTTAGTTGGTGATTTGAGCATGTTTTTACGCTCAAATCGCCTCTAGAACGCTTAAAACGCGATTTTAATGGTTCTAAGATCGTTTCTTCCCAAATTACAAGCAAGTTATAGGTTTCTCATTTCAACATGTTATTTCGCTCATCTCGATGCTTTGAGCGCCGAAAACATGATTCTTGACTTGCTAAGTTCTTCAATTTCCATTTAGAAGGTTTCTTTTAGGTCCGTGATTGCAGTACATCAATGCGCTTAACTCGTTCACTTTAGCACTAAAAACACCATTTTAAGCTCAAAAACGGGGCCGTGATCAATTTAAGACGGCAATTTTTAGTTGGTGATTTGAGCATGTTTTTACGCTCAAATCGCTTCTAGAACGCTTAAAACGCGATTTTGATTGTTCTAAGATCGTTTCTTTTCAGTTTACAACCAAGTTATAAGTTTCTCATTTCAACATGTTATTTCGCTCATCTCAATGGTTTGAACGCCGAAAACAAGATTCCCGACTTCCTAAAATGTGCAATTTCCATTTAGAAGGTCTCTTTTAGGTCCGTGATTGCAGTATATCATTGTGCTCAACGCGTTCACTTTAGCACTGAAAACACCATTTTAAGCTTTAAAACGGGGCCGTGATCGATATAAGACGGCAATTTTCAGTTAGTGATTTGAGCATGTTTTGACGCTCAGATCGCTTCTAGAACGCTTAAAACGCGATGTTAAAGGTTCTAAGATCGTTTCGTTTCAGTTTACAAGCAAGTTATAGGTTTCTCATTTCAACATGTTATTTCGCTCATCTCGATGGTTTGAGCGCCGAAAATATGATTCCCGACTTGCTTAGTTGTGCATTTTCCATTTAGAAGGTCTCTTTTAGGTCGGTGATTGAAGTACATCATTGCGCTCAACTCGTTCACTTTAGCACTAAAAACACCATTTTAAGCTCAAAAACGGGGCCGTGATCAATTTAAGACGGCAATTTTTAGTTGGTGATTTGAGCATGTTTTTACGCTCAAATCGCCTCTAGAACGCTTAAAACGCGATTTTAAGGGTTCTAAGATCGTTTCTTCCCAAATTACAAGCAAGTTATAGGTTTCTCATTTCAACATGTTATTTCGCTCATCTCGATGCTTTGAGCGCCGAAAACATGATTCTTGACCTGCTAAGTTCTGCAATTTCCATTTAGAAGGTCTCTTTTAGGTCCGTGATTGCAGTACATCAATGCGCTTAACTCGTTCACTTTAGCACTAAAAACACCATTTCAAGCTCAAAAACGTGGCCGTGATCAATTTAAGACGGCAATTTTTAGTTGGTGATTTGAGCATGTTTTTACGCTCAAATCGCTTCTAGAACGCTTAAAACGCGATTTTGATTGTTCTAAGATCGTTTCTTTTCAGTTTACCTGCAAGTTATAGGTTTCTCATTTCAACATGTTATTTCGCTCATTTCAATGGTTTGAGCGCTGAAAACAAGATTCCCGACTTGCTAAAATGTGCAATTTCCATTTAGAAGGTCTCTTTTAGGTCCGTGATTGCATTACATCATTGCGCTCAACTCGTTCACTTTAGCACTAAAAACACCATTTTAAGCTCAAAAACGGTGCCGTGATCAATTTAAGACGGCAATTTTTTGTTGGTGATTTGAGCATGTTTTTACGCTCAAATCGCCTCTAGAACGCTTAAAACGCGATTTTAATGGTTCTAAGATCGTTTCTTCCCAAATTACAAGCAAGTTATAGGTTTCTCATTTCAACATGTTATTTCGCTCATCTCAATGGTTTGAGCGCCGAAAACATGATTCCCGACTTGCTAAAATGTGCAATTTCCATTTAGAAGGTCTCTTTTAGGTCCGTGATTGCAGTACATCATTGCGCTCAACTCGTTCACTTTAGCATTGAAAACATCATTTTAAGCTTTAAAACGGGGCCGTGATCGATATAAGACGGCAATTTTCAGTTAGTGATTTAAGCATGTTTTGACGCTCAGATCGCTTCTAGAACGCTTAAAACGCGATGTTAAAGGTTCTAAGATCGTTTCTTTTCAGTTTACAAGCAAGTTATAGGTTTCTCATTTCAACATGTTATTTCGCTCATCTCGATAGTTTGAGCGCCGAAAACATGATTCCCGACCCTCTTAGTTGTGCATTTTCCATTTAGAAGGTCTCTTTTAGGTCCGTGATTGCAGTACATCATTGCGCTCAACTCGTTCACTTTAGCACTGAAAACACCATTTTAAGCTCTAAAACGTCGTCCTTATCGATTTAAGACGGCAATTTTTAGTTGGTGATTTGAGCATGTTTTTACGCTCAAATCGCCTCTAGAACGCTTAAAACGCGATTTTAATGGTTCTAAGATCGTTTCTTTTCAAATTACAAGCAAGTTATAGGTTTCTCATTTCAACATGTTATTTCGCTCATCTCGATGCTTTGAGCGCCGAAAACATGATTCTTGACTTGCTAAGTTCTGCAATTTCCATTTAGAAGGTCTCTTTTAGGTCCGTGATTGCAGTACATCAATGCGCTAAACTCGTTCATTTTAGCACTAAAAACACCATTTTAAGCTCAAAAACGGGGCCGTGATCAATTTAAGACAGCAATTTTTAGTTGGTGATTTGAGCATGTTTTTACTTTCAAATCGCTTCTAGAACGCTTAAAACGCGATTTTGATTGTTCTAAGATCGTTTCTTTTAAGTTTTGCTGCAAGTTATAGGTTTCTCATTTCAACATGTTATTTCGTTCATCTCAATGGTTTGAGCGCCGAAAACATGATTCCCGACTTGCTAAAATGTGCAATTTCCATTTAGAAGGTCTCTTTTAGGTCCGTGATTGCAGTACATCATTGCGCTCAACTCGTTCACTTTAGCACTGAAAACACCATTTTAAGCTCTAAAACGTCGTCCTTATCGATTTAAGACGGCAATTTTTAGTTGGTGATTTGAGCATGTTTTTACGCTCAAATCGCTTCTAGAACGCTTAAAACGGTATTTTGAAGGTTCTAAGATCGTTTATTTTCAGCTTACAAGTAAGTTATAGGTTTCTCATTTCAACATGTTATTTCGCTCACCTCGATGGTTTGAGCGCCGAAAACATGATTCTTGACTTGCTAAGTTCTGCAATTTCCATTTAGAAAATCTCTTTTAGGTCGGTGATTGGAGTACATCATTGCGCTTAACTCGTTCACTTTAGCACTGAAAACACCATTTTAAGCTCTAAAACGGGGCCGTGATCAATTTAAGACAGCAATTTTTAGTTGGTGATTTGAGCATGTTTTTACGCTCAAATCGCTTCTAGAACGCTTAAAACGCGATTTTGATTGTTCTAAGATCGTTTCTTTTCAGTTTACAAGCAAGTTATAGGTTTCTCGTTTCAACATGTTATTTCGCTCATCTCGATGCTTTGAGCGCCGAAAACATGATTCTTGACCTGCTAAGTTCTGCAATTTCCATTTAGAAGGTCTGTTTTAGGTCGGTGATTGGAGTACATCATTGCGCTTAACTCGTTCACTTTAGCACTGAAAACACCATTTTAAGCTCTAAAACGGAGCCGTGATCAATTTAAGACAGCAATTTTTAGTTGGTGATTTGAGCATGTTTTTACGCTCAAATCGCTTCTAGAACGCTTAAAACGCGATTTTGATTGTTCTAAGATCGTTTCTTCTCAGTTTACAAGCAAGTTATAGGTTTCTCATTTCAACATGTTATTTCGCTCATCTCGATGGTTTGAGCGCCGAAAACATGATTCTTGACTTGCTAAGTTCTTCAATTTCCATTTAGAAGGTCTCTTTTAGGTCCGTGATTGCAGTACATCAATGCGCTTAACTCGTTCACTTTAGCACAAAAAACACCATTTCAAGCTCAAAAACGTGGCCGTGATCGATATTAGATGGCAATTTTCAGTTAGTGATTTGAGCATGTTTTGACGCTCAGATCGCTTCTAGAACGCTTAAAACGCGATGTTAAAGGTTCTAAGATCGTTTCTTTTCAGTTTACAAGCAAGTTATAGGTTTCTCATTTCAACATGTTATTTCGCTCATCTCGATAGTTTGAGCGCCGAAAACATGATTCCCGACCCTCTTAGTTGTTCATTTTCCATTTAGAAGGTCTCTTTTAGGTCCGTGATTGCAGTACATCATTGCGCTCAACTCGTTCACTTTAGCACTGAAAACACCATTTTAAGCTCTAAAACGTCGTCCTTATCGATTTAAGATGGCAATTTTTAGTTGGTGATTTGAGCATGTTTTTACGCTCAAATCGCTTCTAGAACGCTTAAAACGGGATTTTGAAGGTTCTAAGATCGTTTATTTTCAGCTTAGAAGTAAGTTATAGGTTTCTCATTTCAACATGTTATTTCGCTCATCTCGATGGTTTGAGCGCCGAAAACATGATTCTTGACTTGCTAAGTTCTGCAATTTCCATTTAGAAAATCTCTTTTAGGTCGGTGATTGGAGTACATCATTGCGCTTAAGTCGTTCACTTTAGCACTGAAAAAACCATTTTAATCTCTAAAACGGGGCCGTGATCAATTTAAGACAGCAATTTTTAGTTGGTGATTTGAGCATGTTTTTACGCTCAAATCGCTTCTAGAACGCTTAAAACGCGATTTTGATTGTTCTAAGATCGTTTCTTTTCAGTTTTGCTGCAAGTTATAGGTTTCTCATTTCAACATGTTATTTCGCTCATCTCAATGGTTTGAGCGCCGAAAACATGATTCCCGACTTGCTAAAATGTGCAATTTCCATTTAGAAGGTCTCTTTTAGGTCCGTGATTGCAGTACATCATTGCGCTCAACGCGTTCACTTTAGCACTGAAAACATCATTTTAAGCTTTAAAACGGGGCCGTGATCGATATAAGACGGCAATTTTCAGTTGGTGATTTGAGCATGTTTTGACGCTTAGATCGCTTCTAGAACACTTAAAACGCGATGTTAAAGGTTCTAAGATCGTTTCTTTTCAGTTTACAAGCAAGTTATAGGTTTCTATTTCAACATGTTATTTCGCTCATCTCGATGGTTTGAGCGCCGAAAAAATGATTCCCGACTTGCTAAGTTCTGCAATTTCCATTTAGAAGGTTTCTTTTAGGTCGGTGATTGCAGTACATCATTGCGCTTAACTCGTTCACTGTAGCACTGAAAACACCATTTTAAGCTCTAAAACGTTGTCCTTATCTGTTTAAGACGGCAATTTTTAGTTGGTGATTTGAGCATGTTTTTACGCTCAGATCGCTTCTAGAACGCTTAAAACGGGATTTTAAAGGTTCTAAGATCGTTTATTTTCAGCCTACAAGTAAGTTATAGGTTTCTCATTTCAACATGTTATTTCGCTCATCTCGATAATTTGAGCGCCGAAAACATGATTGTTGACTTGCTAAGTTCTGCAATTTCCATTTAGAAGGTCTCTTTTAGGTCCGTGATTGCAGTACATCATTGCGCTCAACGCGTTCACTTTAGCCCTGAAAACATCATTTTAAGCTTGAAAACGTGGCCGTGATCGATATAAGACGGCAATTTTCAGTTGGTGATTTGAGCATGTTTTGACGCTCAGATCGCTTCTAGAACGCTTAAAACGCGATGTTAAAGGTTCTAAGATCGTTTCTTTTCAGTTTACAAGCAAGTTATAGGTTTCTCATTTCAACATGTTATTTCGCTCATCTCGATGGTTTGAGCGCCGAAAACATGATTCCCGACTTGCTTAGTTGTGCATTTTCCATTTAGAAGGTCTCTTTTAGGTCCCTGATTGCAGTACATCATTGCGCTCAACTCGTTCACTTTAGCACTGAAAACACCATTTTAAGCTCTAAAACGTTGTCCTTATCGATTTAAGACGGCAATTTTTAGTTGGTGATTTGAGCATCTTTTTACGCTCAAATCGCTTCTAGAACGCTTAAAACGGGATTTTGAAGGTTCTAAGATCGTTTATTTTCAGCTTACAAGTAAGTTATAGGTTTCTCATTTCAACATGTTATTTCGCTCATCTCGATGGTTTGAGCGCCGAAAACATGATTCTTGACTTGCTAAGTTCTGCAATTTCCATTTAGAAGGTCTCTTTTAGGTCGGTGATTGGAGTACATCATTGCGCTTAACTCGTTCACTTTAGCACTGAGAACACCATTTTAAGCTCAAAAACGGGGCCGTGATCAATTTAAGACAGCAATTTTTAATTGGTGATTTTAGCATGTTTTTACGCTCAAGTCGCTTCTAGAACGCTTAAAACGCGATTTTGATTGTTCTAAGATCGTTTCTTTTCAGTTTACAAGCAAGTTATAGGTTTCTCATTTCAACATGTTATTTCGCTCATCTGGATGGTTTGAGCGCCGAAAAAATGATTCCCGACTTGCTAAGTTGTGGAATTTTCATTTAGAAGGTCTCTTTTAGGTCCGTGATTGCAGTACATCATTGCGCTCAACGCGTTCACTTTAGCACTGAAAACATCATTTTAAGCTTTAAAACGGGGCCGTGATCGATCTAAGCCGGCAGATTTTAGTTCGTGATTAGCGAATGTTTTTACGCTCAAATCGCTTCTAGAACGCTTTAAACGCGATTTTGATGGTTCTAAGATCGTTTCTTTTCAGTTTACAAGCAAGTTATAGGTTTCTCATTTCAACATGTTTTTTCGCTTACTCGATGGTTTGAGCGCCGAAAAAATGATTCCCGACTTGCTAAGTTGTGGAATTTCCATTTAGAAGGTCTCTTTTAGGTCCGTGATTGCAGTACATCAATGCGCTTAACTCGTTCACTTTAGCACTAAAAACACCATTTTAAGCTCTAAAACGGGGCCGTGATCAATTTAAGACGGCAATTTTTAGTTGGTGATTTGAGCATGTTTTTACGCTCAAATCGCTTCTAGAACGCTTAAAACGCGATTTTGATTGTTCTAAGATCGTTTCTTTTCAGTTTACAAGCAAGTTATAGGTTTCTATTTCAACATGTTATTTCGCTCATCTCGATGGTTTGAGCGCTGAAAAAATGATTCTTGACTTGCTAAGTTCTGCAATTTCCATTTAGAAGGTCTTTTTTAGGTCGGTGTTTGCAGTACATCATTGCGCTTAACTCGTTCAGTGTAGCACTGAAAACACCATTTTAAGCTCTAAAACGTTGTCCTTATCTGTTTAAGACGGCAATTTTTAGTTGGTGATTTGAGCATGTTTTTACGCTCAAATCGCTTCTAGAACGCTTAAAACGCGATTTTGATTGTTCTAAGATCGTTTCTTTTCAGTTTACCTGCAAGTTATAGGTTTCTCATTTCAACATGTTATTTCGCTCATCTCAATGGTTTGAGCGCCGAAAACAAGATTCCCGACTTGCTAAAATGTGCAATTTCCATTTAGAAGGTCTCTTTTAGGTCCGTGATTGCAGTACATCATTGCGCTCAACTCTTTCACTTTAGCACTGAAAACACCATTTTAAGCTCTAAAACGTCGTCCTTATCGATTTAAGACGACAATTTTAGTTGGTGATTTGAGCATGTTTTTACGCTCAAATCGCTTCTAGAACGCTTAAAACGGTATTTTGAAGGTTCGAAGATCGTTTATTTTCAGCTTACAAGTAAGTTATAGGTTTCTCATTTCAACATGTTATTTCGCTCATCTCGATGGTTTGAGCGCCGAAAACATGATTCTTGACTTGCTAAGTTCTGCAATTTCCATTTAGAAAATCTCTTTTAGGTCGGTGATTGGAGTACATCATTGCGCTTAACTCGTTCACTTTAGCACTGACAACACCATTTTAAGCTCTAAAACGGGGCCGTGATCAATTTAAGACAGCAATTTTTAGTTGGTGATTTGAGCATGTTTTTACGCTCAAATCGCTTCTAGAACGCTTAAAACGCGATTTTGATTGTTCTAAGATCGTTTCTTTTCAGTTTACAAGCAAATTATAGGTTTCTCATTTCAACATGTTATTTCGCTCATCTCGATGCTTTGAGCGCCGAAAACATGATTCTTGACCTGCTAAGTTTTGCAATTTCCATTTAGAAGGTCTGTTTTAGGTCGGTGATTGGAGTACATCATTGCGCTTAACTCGTTCACTTTAGCACTGAAAACACCATTTTAAGCTCTAAAACGGAGCCGTGATCAATTTAAGACAGCAATTTTTAGTTGGTGATTTGAGCATGTTTTTACGCTCAAATCGCTTCTAGAACGCTTAAAACGCGATTTTGATTGTTCCAAGATCGTTTCTTCTCAGTTTACAAGCAAGTTATAGGTCGCTCATTTCAACATGTTATTTCGCTCATCTCGATGGTTTGAGCGCCGAAAACATGATTCTTGACTTGCTAAGTTCTTCAATTTCCATTTAGAAGGTCTCTTTTAGGTCCGTGATTGCAGTACATCAATGCGCTTAACTCGTTCACTTTAGCACAAAAAACACCATTTCAAGCTCAAAAACGTGGCCGTGATCAATTTAAGACGGCAATTTTTAGTTGGTGATTTGAGCATGTTTTTACGCTCAAATCGCTTCTAGAACGCTTAAAACGCGATTTTGATTGTTCTAAGATCGTTTCTTTTCAGTTTACCTGCAAGTTATAGGTTTCTCATTTCAACATGTTATTTCGCTCATCTCAATGGTTTGAGCGCCGAAAACAAGATTCCCGACTTGCTAAAATGTGCAATTTCCATTTAGAAGGTCTCTTTTAGGTCCGTGATTGCAGTACATCATTGCGCTCAACTCGTTCACTTTAGCATTGAAAACATCATTTTAAGCTTTAAAACGGGGCCGTGATCGATATTAGACGGCAATTTTCAGTTAGTGATTTGAGCATGTTTTGACGCTCAGATCGCTTCTAGAACGCTTAAAACGCGATGTTAAAGGTTCTAAGATCGTTTCTTTTCAGTTTACAAGCAAGTTATAGGTTTCTCATTTCAACATGTTATTTCGCTCATCTCGATAGTTTGAGCGCCGAAAACATGATTCCCGACCCTCTTAGTTGTTCATTTTCCATTTAGAAGGTCTCTTTTAGGTCCGTGATTGCAGTACATCATTGCGCTCAACTCGTTCACTTTAGCACTGAAAACACCATTTTAAGCTCTAAAACGTCGTCCTTATCGATTTAAGACGACAATTTTTAGTTGGTGATTTGAGCATGTTTTTACGCTCAAATCGCTTCTAGAACGCTTAAAACGGTATTTTGAAGGTTCGAAGATCGTTTATTTTCAGCTTACAAGTAAGTTATAGGTTTCTCATTTCAACATGTTATTTCGCTCATCTCGATGGTTTGAGCGCCGAAAACATGATTCTTGACTTGCTAAGTTCTGCAATTTCCATTTAGAAAATCTCTTTTAGGTCGGTGATTGGAGTACATCATTGCGCTTAACTCGTTCACTTTAGCACTGAAAACACCATTTTAAGCTCTAAAACGGGGCCGTGATCAATTTAAGACAGCAATTTTTAGTTGGTGATTTGAGCATGTTTTTACGCTCAAATCGCTTCTAGAACGCTTAAAACGCGATTTTAATTGTTCTAAGATCGTTTCTTTTCAGTTTACAAGCAAGTTATAGGTTTCTCGTTTCAACATGTTATTTCGCTCATCTCGATGCTTTGAGCGCCGAAAACATGATTCTTGACCTGCTAAGTTCTGCAATTTCCATTTAGAAGGTCTGTTTTAGGTCGGTGATTGGAGTACATCATTGCGCTTAACTCGTTCACTTTAGCACTGAAAACACCATTTTAAGCTCTAAAACGGAGCCGTGATCAATTTAAGACAGCAATTTTTAGTTGGTGATTTGAGCATGTTTTTACGCTCAAATCGCTTCTAGAACGCTTAAAACGCGATTTTGATTGTTCTAAGATCGTTTCTTCTCAGTTTACAAGCAAGTTATAGTTTTCTCATTTCAACATGTTATTTCGCTCATCTCGATGGTTTGAGCGCCGAAAACATGATTCTTGACTTGCTAAGTTCTTCAATTTCCATTTAGAAGGTCTCTTTTAGGTCCGTGATTGCAGTACATCAATGCGCTTAACTCGTTCACTTTAGCACAAAAAACACCATTTCAAGCTCAAAAACGTGGCCGTGATCAATTTAAGACGGCAATTTTTAGTTGGTGATTTGAGCATGTTTTTACGCTCAAATCGCTTCTAGAACGCTTAAAACGCGATTTTGATTGTTCTAAGATCGTTTCTTTTCAGTTTACCTGCAAGTTATAGGTTTCTCATTTCAACATGTTATTTCGCTCATCTCAATGGTTTGAGCGCCGAAAACAAGATTCCCGACTTGCTAAAATGTGCAATTTCCATTTAGAAGGTCTCTTTTAGGTCCGTGATTGCAGTACATCATTGCGCTCAACTCGTTCACTTTAGCATTGAAAACATCATTTTAAGCTTTAAAACGGGGCCGTGATCGATATTAGATGGCAATTTTCAGTTAGTGATTTGAGCATGTTTTGACGCTCAGATCGCTTCTAGAACGCTTAAAACGCGATGTTAAAGGTTCTAAGATCGTTTCTTTTCAGTTTACAAGCAAGTTATAGGTTTCTCATTTCAACATGTTATTTCGCTCATCTCGATAGTTTGAGCGCCGAAAACATGATTCCCGACCCTCTTAGTTGTTCATTTTCCATTTAGAAGGTCTCTTTTAGGTCCGTGATTGCAGTACATCATTGCGCTCAACTCGTTCACTTTAGCACTGAAAACACCATTTTAAGCTCTAAAACGTCGTCCTTATCGATTTAAGATGGCAATTTTTAGTTGGTGATTTGAGCATGTTTTTACGCTCAAATCGCTTCTAGAACTTTTAAAACGGGATTTTGAAGGTTCTAAGATCGTTTATTTTCAGCTTAGAAGTAAGTTATAGGTTTCTCATTTCAACATGTTATTTCGCTCATCTCGATGGTTTAGCGCCGAAAACATGATTCTTGACTTGCTAAGTTCTGCAATTTCCATTTAGAAAATCTCTTTTAGGTCGGTGATTGGAGTACATCATTGCGCTTAAGTCGTTCACTTTAGCACTGAAAAAACCATTTTAATCTCTAAAACGGGGCCGTGATCAATTTAAGACAGCAATTTTTAGTTGGTGATTTGAGCATGTTTTTACGCTCAAATCGCTTCTAGAACGCTTAAAACGCGATTTTGATTGTTCTAAGATCGTTTCTTTTCAGTTTACAAGCAAGTTATAGGTTTCTCATTTCAACATGTTATTTCGCTCATTTCGATGCTTTGAGCGCCGAAAACATGATTCTTGACCTGCTAAGTTCTGCAATTTCCATTTAGAAGGTCTCTTTTAGGTCGGTGATTGGATTACATCATTGCGCTTAACTCGTTCACTTTAGCACTAAAAACACCATTTTAAGCTCTAAAACGGAGCCGTGATCAATTTAAGACAGCAATTTTTAATTGGTGATTTGAGCATGTTTTTACTTTCAAATCGCTTCTAGAACGCTTAAAACGCGATTTTGATTGTTCTAAGATCGTTTCTTTTCAGTTTTGCTGCAAGTTATAGGTTTCTCATTTCAACATGTTATTTCGCTCATCTCAATGGTTTGAGCGCCGAAAACATGATTCCCGACTTGCTAAAATGTGCAATTTCCATTTAGAAGGTCTCTTTTAGGTCCGTGATTGCAGTACATCATTGCGCTCAACGCGTTCACTTTAGCACTGAAAACATCATTTTAAGCTTTAAAACGGGGCCGTGATCGATATAAGACGGCAATTTTCAGTTGGTGATTTGAGCATGTTTTGACGCTTAGATCGCTTCTAGAACACTTAAAACGCGATGTTAAAGGTTCTAAGATCGTTTCTTTTCAGTTTACAAGCAAGTTATAGGTTTCTATTTCAACATGTTATTTCGCTCATCTCGATGGTTTGAGCGCCGAAAAAATGATTCCCGACTTGCTAAGTTCTGCAATTTCCATTTAGAAGGTTTCTTTTAGGTCGGTGATTGCAGTACATCATTACGCTTAACTCGTTCACTGTAGCACTGAAAACACCATTTTAAGCTCTAAAACGTTGTCCTTATCTGTTTAAGACGGCAATTTTTAGTTGGTGATTTGAGCATGTTTTTACGCTCAGATCGCTTCTAGAACGCTTAAAACGGGATTTTAAAGGTTCTAAGATCGTTTATTTTCAGCCTACAAGTAAGTTATAGGTTTCTCATTTCAACATGTTATTTCGCTCATCTCGATAATTTGAGCGCCGAAAACATGATTGTTGACTTGCTAAGTTCTGCAATTTCCATTGAGAAGGTCTCTTTTAGGTCCGTGATTGCAGTACATCATTGCGCTCAACGCGTTCACTTTAGCCCTGAAAACATCATTTTAAGCTTTAAAACGTGGCCGTGATCGATATAAGACGGCAATTTTCAGTTGGTGATTTGAGCATGTTTTGACGCTCAGATCGCTTCTAGAACGCTTAAAACGCGATGTTAAAGGTTCTAAGATCGTTTCTTTTCAGTTTACAAGCAAGTTATAGGTTTCTCATTTCAACATGTTATTTCGCTCATCTCGATGGTTTGAGCGCCGAAAACATGATTCCCGACTTGCTTAGTTGTGCATTTTCCATTTAGAAGGTCTCTTTTAGGTCCGTGATTGCAGTACATCATTGCGCTCAACTCGTTCACTTTAGCACTGAAAACACCATTTTAAGCTCTAAAACGTCGTCCTTATCGATTTAAGACGGCAATTTTTAGTTGGTGATTTGAGCATCTTTTTACGCTCAAATCGCTTCTAGAACGCTTAAAACGGGATTTTGAAGGTTCTAAGATCGTTTATTTTCAGCTTACAAGTAAGTTATAGGTTTCTCATTTCAACATGTTATTTCGCTCATCTGGATGGTTTGAGCGCCGAAAAAATGATTCCCGACTTGCTAAGTTGTGGAATTTTCATTTAGAAGGTCTCTTTTAGGTCCGTGATTGCAGTACATCATTGCGCTCAACGCGTTCACTTTAGCACTGAAAACATCATTTTAAGCTTTAAAACGGGGCCGTGATCGATCTAAGCCGGCAGATTTTAGTTCGTGATTAGCGAATGTTTTTACGCTCAAATCGCTTCTAGAACGCTTTAAACGCGATTTTGATGGTTCTAAGATCGTTTCTTTTCAGTTTACAAGCAAGTTATAGGTTTCTCATTTCAACATGTTTTTTCGCTTACTCGATGGTTTGAGCGCCGAAAAAATGATTCCCGACTTGCTAAGTTGTGGAATTTCCATTTAGAAGGTCTCTTTTAGGTCCGTGATTGCAGTACATCAATGCGCTTAACTCGTTCACTTTAGCACTAAAAACACCATTTTAAGCTCTAAAACGGGGCCGTGATCAATTTAAGACGGCAATTTTTAGTTGGTGATTTGAGCATGTTTTTACGCTCAAATCGCTTCTAGAACGCTTAAAACGCGATTTTGATTGTTCTAAGATCGTTTCTTTTCAGTTTACAAGCAAGTTATAGGTTTCTATTTCAACATGTTATTTCGCTCATCTCGATGGTTTGAGCGCTGAAAAAATGATTCTTGACTTGCTAAGTTCTGCAATTTCCATTTAGAAGGTCTTTTTTAGGTCGGTGTTTGCAGTACATCATTGCGCTTAACTCGTTCAGTGTAGCACTGAAAACACCATTTTAAGCTCTAAAACGTTGTCCTTATCTGTTTAAGACGGCAATTTTTAGTTGGTGATTTGAGCATGTTTTTACGCTCAGATCGCTTCTAGAACGCTTAAAACGGGATTTTGAAGGTTCTAAGATCGTTTATTTTCAGCCTACAAGTAAGTTATAGGTTTCTCATTTCAACATGTTATTTCGCTCATCTCGATAATTTGAGCGCCGAAAACATGATTGTTGACTTGCTAAGTTCTGCAATTTCCATTTAGAAGGTCTCTTTTAGGTCCGTGATTGCAGTACATCATTGCGCTCAACGCGCTCACTTTAGCCCTGAAAACATCATTTTAAGCTTTAAAACGGGGCCGTGATCGATATAAGACGGCAATTTTCAGCTAGCGATTTGAGCATGTTTTGACGCTCAGATCGCTTCTAGAACGCTTAGAACGCGATGTTAAAGGTTCTAAGATCGTTTCTTTTCAGTTTACAAGAAAGTTATAGGTTTCTCATTTCAACATGTTATTTCGCTCATCTCGATGGTTTGAGCGCCGAAAACATGATTCCCGACTTGTTTAGTTGTGCATTTTCCATTTAGAAGGTCTCTTTTAGGTCCGTGATTGCAGTACATCAATGCGCTCAACTCGTTCACTTTAGCACTAAAAACACCATTTTAAGCTCAAAAACGGGGCCGTGATCAATTTAAGACGGCAATTTTTAGTTGGTGATTTGAGCATGTTTTTACGCTCAAATCGCTTCTAGAACGCTTAAAACGCGATTTTGATTGTTCTAAGATCGTTTCTTTTCAGTTTACCTACAAGTTATAGGTTTCTCATTTCAACATGTTATTTCGCTCATCTCAATGGTTTGAGCGCCGAAAACAAGATTCCCGACTTGCTAAAATGTGCAATTTCCATTTAGAAGGTCTCTTTTAGGTCCGTAATTGCAGTACATCATTGCGCTCAACGCGGTCACTTTAGCACTGAAAACATCATTTTAAGCTTTAAAACGGGGCCGTGATCGATATAAGACGGAAATTTTCAGTTAGTGATTTGAGCATGTTTTGACGCTCAGATCGCTTCTAGAACGCTTAAAACGCGATGTTAAAGGTTCTAAGATCGTTTCTTTTCAGTTTACAAGCAAGTTATAGGTTTCTCATTTGAACATGTTATTTCGCTCATCTCGATGGTTTGAGCGCCGAAAACATGATTCCCGACTTGCTTAGTTGTGCATTTTCCATTTAGAAGGTCTCTTTTAGGTCCGTGATTGCAGTACATCATTGCGCCCAACTCGTTCACTTTAGCACTGAAAACACAATTTTAAGCTCTAAAACGTCTTCCTTATCGATTTAAGACGGATATTTTTAGTTGGTGATTTGAGCATGTTTTTACGCTCAAATCGCCTCTAGAACGCTTAAAACACGATTTTAATGGTTCTAAGATCGTTTCTTTTCAAATTACAAGCAAGTTATAGGTTTCTCATTTCAACATGTTATTTCGCTCATCTCGATGCTTTGAGCGCCGAAAACATGATTCTTGACTTGCTAAGTTCTGCAATTTCCATTTAGAAGGTCTCTTTTAGGTCGGTGATTGGAGTACATCATTGCGCTTAACTCGTTCACTTTAGCACTAAAAACACCATTTTAAGCTCAAAAACGGGCCGTGATCAATTTAAGACGGCAATTTTTAGTTGGTGATTTGAGCATGTTTTTACGCTCAAATCGCTTCTAGAACGCTTAAAACGCGATTTTGATTGTTCTAAGATCGTTTCTTTTCAGTTTTCCTGCAAGTTATAGGTTTCTCATTTCAACATGTTATTTCGCTCATCTCAATGGTTTGAGCGCCGAAAACATGATTCCCGACTTGCTAAAATGTGCAATTTCCATTTAGAAGGTCTCTTTTAGGTCCGTGATTGCAGTACATCATTGCGCTCAACGCGTTTACTTTAGCACTGAAAACATCATTTTAAGCTTTAAAACGGGGCCGTGATCGATATAAGACGGCAATTTTCAGTTGGTGATTTGAGCATGTTTTGACGCTTAGATCGCTTCTAGAACACTTAAAACGCGATGTTAAAGGTTCTAAGATCGTTTCTTTTCAGTTTACAAGCAAGTTATAGGTTTCTATTTCAACATGTTATTTCGCTCATCTCGATGGTTTGAGCGCCGAAAAAATGATTCCCGACTTGCTAAGTTCTGCAATTTCCATTTAGAAGGTCTTTTTTAGGTCGGTGATTGCAGTACATCATTGCGCTTAACTCGTTCACTGTAGCACTGAAAACACCATTTTAAGCTCTAAAACGTTGTCCTTATCTGTTTAAGACGGCAATTTTTAGTTGGTGATTTGAGCATGTTTTTACGCTCAGATCGCTTCTAGAACGCTTAAAACGGGATTTTGAAGGTTCTAAGATCGTTTATTTTCAGCCTACAAGTAAGTTATAGGTTTCTCATTTCAACATGTTATTTCGCTCATCTCGATAATTTGAGCGCCGAAAACATGATTGTTGACTTGCTAAGTTCTGCAATTTCCATTTAGAAGGTCTCTTTTAGGTCCGTGATTGCAGTACATCATTGCGCTCAACGCGTTCACTTTAGCCCTGAAAACATCATTTTAAGCTTTAAAACGTGGCCGTGATCGATATAAGACGGCAATTTTCAGTTGGTGATTTGAGCATGTTTTGACGCTCAGATCGCTTCTAGAACGCTTAAAACGCGATGTTAAAGGTTCTAAGATCGTTTCTTTTCAGTTTACAAGCAAGTTATAGGTTTCTCATTTGAACATGTTATTTCGCTCATCTCGATGGTTTGAGCGCCGAAAACATTATTCCCGACTTGCTTAGTTGTGCATTTTCCATTTAGAAGGTCTCTTTTAGGTCCGTGATTGCAGTACATCATTGCGCCCAACTCGTTCACTTTAGCACTGAAAACACAATTTTAAGCTCTAAAACGTCTTCCTTATCGATTTAAGACGGATATTTTTAGTTGGTGATTTGAGCATGTTTTTACGCTCAAATCGCCTCTAGAACGCTTAAAACGCGATTTTAATGGTTCTAAGATCGTTTCTTTTCAAATTACAAGCAAGTTATAGGTTTCTCATTTCACGCCTGGCATTTTGCATGCAAAATCGGTCATTTCGCCTGTATTCAAATACAGCGGTTGCTCCACAAAAAGTATTCGATAAAGCTATCTTACACGAAGTACACGACATCATTGATGCAGAATGGCGGACAAATTTTTATTTACACAAATCACAATAAGGACAACAAGAAGCAAAACTGGTGAGGAAAATGAGGAGATTTAAGTTTTTGAGGGATGCTTGTGCAAGAATCTAACCTGGACATTGTGAGACGCAACGTTTTGCTTTTGGTAAAGGCTGGTTCGATTGCATTAAACTGAAGTGAGTTGGACAGTTGCAGTGAATATTTGCGAATATTGGCAAAGTCTGCTTGTCAAGCTACGGTATACAAACGGAAATGTGTTGTTTACAAGGTTTATATGTCGGGAAGTCATGACAAGAAACTATGAAAACAAATTTCTTGCTATAAAATGCATTGAAGACATAAAACCAAATTGAAATTACATGTCTGAATTTGTAAACAATATTTGTCCATAATTGCCTTATTGAAAGGGCATTCTGCCATTCAGACAATAAGGTACAAAGATTTTAGAAAATAAATGTGTACAACAAGACATTCTCGATATGTAGTTTTCAACAGTTTGGTCATCCAACAACTGATGCAGTGATGCTTTGTTAATTAGTGTATTAAAATTATATTGTAAATTACACTAGCCAAAGATGAAATTTCTATCAAATTATGTAAAGAAAAAGTGTTGTAGGGAACGTAAACCTGAGTGATTGGGATTTCAACCTCACTCGCTTAATTTCTGTTTGTCACAACAAGGGTCGGGGACCAAGCTACTATGTAATTCTGGTTCTTAGCATTCCTTATGTATTCTAAGCTTTCAAAAATTATCCTATCCACCCCAACCATTGTCAGCAGGAACAAATGTATGTAGAAAATTTTATTATAGTTTATTAATGTAAATATTTACACAGTGGTTATAATTTTTGTAAAATTAAAATTACTGAATTTATTTTCTTTTATTGTTATATTTTTTGGGGGGCTCTTCATGGTACCATGGTCTTCCTTTGACAATTAAAGTCAACTGTCTATAATAAATTCATTATGTGTAGAACATAGTGGGAACAGGTGTAGTATACCTATTATGATGCCAATTTTAGTTGCCATGGGGAGTTTGTTGCTAAATGGTTACACTAGGTAAATAAAAGTTGGACCTGAACTAATGCAATATATTAATAACACATGTACACAGAAGTCTAATTAACCCACTGATGTGCAAGACCTTGATTTTCCTGTGACAACTCAACTTGTTTTGTATAATGAACCTAAAATAAAAAGGTAGGCATTTACCTACACCATTTACTACCAAAAATATGCTTGGGTGAAGACTACACAAAGCTTGCCCTAAAGTCTGGGTAGCTGATATGGGCATGTGGAGATAATCTGAAGAACATAAGCACAATGTCAGTTTGGTCTGATCATGAATATTTATAGCATATATTTGATATGCTAATATGTAAAAAAACCTATCAATACATCCATCCTGTTTTTGAGGTTTGATTCAACTCGATGGTTGAAGATGACAAGACAGATATACCAATAGCCATATCAATGTTCATGATCAGCAATTAAAATTGTTTTTTGAACATGTCAACAATGTCTGCACTACTAATGCCAAACTCTATTATATATTTCGGATGTAGTTTGCAGTTACAATTCCTCTTGAATATTAGTAATTAATAGCAATGTAATGCATATCTTTATAAATAATGACATACAAAACAACAACACTTGATGGTGCTAGCATAGTTGAAGTCAAATATACTTTATACCATCTCATTAGGCATTAAGGCAGCCTTAATTGCTAGATGGATAGAAAACTTTTTTTAGCAGGGTAGCTCAATCAGCACAAAGGCTGGTATTCTTGGGGCCCCTGCATAATGAATATGAAAAGGTGATTTATGTAGGGTTGTGTCAAAACAAGTGTACTATATTGGCTATATATAATAGCCCATACCAATCACTATTGACAACATTAACCCTCCCAGGCCATCACCAAGTATCATTTTCTCCCAGGCAATAATCAAGTACCAATTTTTAAAAAATTCATTGCTTTGGGTTGGGACTTCTTCAAACTACAATTATTGCTTGACTGTTAACCAGTGACTAGTTAAAATGTTTAAGCCGTAATCATTACTACCAGCAGTCGGCAAGCATATTTATATACTGGTACTACATGGCTTTTCATGGTGCTTTGTAGGTGTTCATTAAGTACTTGTTTGCAAGAATTTTTTAATGAGTACTGATCTTGGCCATTTGGGCTAACTTAGTGTAGTGCATTAATAAACATGAGTGAATAAATGAGCAATATATAAAATACAATAA
This sequence comes from Muricea muricata, assembly GCA_963855995.1. NCBI lineage: Eukaryota > Metazoa > Cnidaria > Anthozoa > Malacalcyonacea > Plexauridae > Muricea > Muricea muricata. The sequence goes on along the minus strand of OY979728.1, from coordinate 7,340,343 downwards.
TAAATCTGGGATAGTATATTTGCAAAATTGTAAACAAACATAAGCACTTTATAATTGGTCATCACAAAATGACAAAAATAAACGCGAGTTCTTGTTGCATCATGGTGGTTAAGCTTATATATATAAAATTTGAAACAGTGCAAAGTATGAACTAGAAACGCGATCACAAGAAATACAAAGTCTATAATAGGTTTCCTACCTTCTAGTCCGATCTATCAGGCTTTTGAGTTGCATTTTTTGCTTTTGGCCGTTGTCTTCAACCGCTAACGTGTCAAACCTTGTTTTCTTTCGCGTATACTCACAAACTTCGGATATCTCAGATTCTCGCCTTTTTTAAAGGAACAATTTGATCCTTTATACCACATTTATTAAAAAACAAAAAACATACGAACTTTAACACATGTCTGAACTTCTATAGGAACCAAAAATTAAATGAAAAGAAGCCTGAACGAAGGAACCTATACAAGCCGAAGTTGTCACATTTTAACAACTTCGAACAAAAATACGCCATTGCGCAAAATGCCTCGAAGAAGAAGCTTTGCAGTGGAAAATCATCGCGCGTAACCATGGCGATATTGATATCATTTTAATCCTCGAGAAACCCTCTTTCTCCCTATTGCCCTCAAATACCCACCAAGGAAAACGCGCACCAGGAATAGCTTGAGGAATTTAAAGAATTTTTCAATAATTAAATTCCCTACCAGGCTCCAAAAATATGCGCGCGGTTGCGAAAAAAATTGTCACACTTCGAATGATCGTTTTCGCGTGCAAAATGCCAGGCGTGTTTCAACATGTTATTTCGCTCATCTCGATGCTTTGAGCGCCGAAAACATGATTCTTGACTTGCTAAGTTCTGCAATTTCCATTTAGAAGGTCTCTTTTAGGTCGGTGATTGGAGTACATCATTGCGCTTAACTCGTTCACTTTAGCACTAAAAACACCATTTTAAGCTCAAAAACGGGCCGTGATCAATTTAAGACGGCAATTTTTACTTGGAGATTTGAGCATGTTTTTACGCTCAAATCGCTTCTAGAACGCTTAAAACGCGATTTTGATTGTTCTAAGATCGTTTCTTTTCAGTTTTCCTGCAAGTTATAGGTTTCTCATTTCAACATGTTATTTCGCTCATCTCAATGGTTTGAGCGCCGAAAACATGATTCCCGACTTGCTAAAATATGCAATTTCCATTTAGAAGGTCTCTTTTAGGTCCGTGATTGCAGTACATCATTGCGCTCAACGCGTTTACTTTAGCACTGAAAACATCATTTTAAGCTTTAAAACGGGGCCGTGATCGATATAAGACGGCAATTTTCAGTTGGTGATTTGAGCATGTTTTGACGCTTAGATCGCTTCTAGAACACTTAAAACGCGATGTTAAAGGTTCTAAGATCGTTTCTTTTCAGTTTACAAGCAAGTTATAGGTTTCTATTTCAACATGTTATTTCGCTCATCTCGATGGTTTGAGCGCCGAAAAAATGATTCCCGACTTGCTAAGTTCTGCAATTTCCATTTAGAAGGTCTTTTTTAGGTCGGTGATTGCAGTACATCATTGCGCTTAACTCGTTCACTGTAGCACTGAAAACACCATTTTAAGCTCTAAAACGTTGTCCTTATCTGTTTAAGACGGCAATTTTTAGTTGGTGATTTGAGCATGTTTTTACGCTCACATCGCTTCTAGAACGCTTAAAACGGGATTTTGAAGGTTCTAAGATCGTTTATTTTCAGCCTACAAGTAAGTTATAGGTTTCTCATTTCAACATGTTATTTCGCTCATCTCGATAATTTGAGCGCCGAAAACATGATTGTTGACTTGCTAAGTTCTGCAATTTCCATTTAGAAGGTCTCTTTTAGGTCCGTGATTGCAGTACATCATTGCGCTCAACGCGTTCACTTTAGCCCTGAAAACATCATTTTAAGCTTTAAAACGTGGCCGTGATCGATATAAGACGGCAATTTTCAGTTGGTGATTTTAGCATGTTTTTACGCTCAAATCTCTTCTAGAACGCTTAGAACGCGATTTTGATTGTTCTAAGATCGTTTCTTTTCAGTTTACAAGCAAGTTATAGGTTTCTCATTTAAACATGTTATTTCGCTCATCTCAATGGTTTGAGCACCGAAAACAAGATTCCCGACTTGCTAAAATGTGCAATTTCCATTTAGAAGGTCTCTTTTAGGTCCGTGATTGCAGTACATCAATGCGCTTAACTCGTTCACTTTAGCACTAAAAACACCATTTTAAGCTCAAAAACGTGGCCGTGATCAAACTAAAACGGCAATTTTTAGTTGGTGATTTGAGCATGTTTTTACGCTCAAATCGCTTCTAGAACGCTTAAAACGCGATTTTGATTGTTCTAAGATCGTTTCTTTTAAGTTTACCTGCAAGTTAAAGGTTTCTAATTTCAACATGTTATTTCGCTCATCTCAATGGTTTGAGCGCCGAAAACAAGATTCCCGACTTGCTAAAATGTGCAATTTCCATTTAGAAGGTCTCTTTTAGGTCCGTGATTGCAGTACATAATTGCGCTCAACGCGTTCACTTTAGCATTGAAAACATCATTTTAAGCTTTAAAACGGGGCCATGATCGATATAAGACGGCAATTTTCAGCTAGCGATTTGAGCATGTTTTGACGCTCAGATCGCTTCTAGAACGCTTAGAACGCGATGTTAAAGGTTCTAAGATCGTTTCTTTTCAGTTTACAAGAAAGTTATAGGTTTCTCATTTCAACATGTTATTTCGTTCATCTCGATGGTTTGAGCGCCGAAAACATGATTCCCGACTTGCTTAGTTGTGCATTTTCCATTTAGAAGGTCTCTTTTAGGTCCGTGATTGCAGTACATCATTGCGCTCAACTCCTTCACTTTAGCACTGAAAACACCATTTTAAGCTCTAAAACGTCGTCCTTATCGATTTAAGACGGCAATTTTTAGTTGGTGATTTGAGCATGTTTTTACGCTCAAATCGCTTCTAGAACGCTTAAAACGCGATTTTGATTGTTCTAAGTTCGTTTCTTTTCAGTTTACAAGCAAGTTATCGGTTTCTCATTTCAACATGTTATTTCGCTCATCTCGATGGTTTGAGCGCCGAAAAAATGATTCCCGACTTGCTAAGTTGTGGAATTTCCATTTAGAAAGTCTCTTTTAGGTCCGTGATTGCAGTACATCATTGCGCTCAACGCGTTCACTTTAGCACTGAAAACATCATTTTAAGCTTTAAAACGGGGCCGTGATCGATCTAAGACGGCAGATTTTAGTTCGTGATTAGCGAATGTTTTTACGCTCAAATCGCTTGTAGAACGCTTAAAACGCGATGTTGATGGTTCTCAGATCGTTTCTTTTCAGTTTACAAGCAAGTTATAGGTTTCTCATTTCAACATGTTATTTCGCTCATCTCGATGGTTTGAGCGCCGAAAACATGATTCCCGACTTGCTTAGTTGTGCATTTTCCATTTAGAAGGTCTCTTTTAGGTCCGTGATTGCAGTACATCATTGCGCTCAACTCGTTCATTTTAGCACTAAAAACACCATTTTAAGCTCAAAAACGGGGCCGTGATCAATTTAAGACGGCAATTTTCAGTTAGTGACTTGAGCATGTTTTGACGCTCAGATCGCTTCTAGAACGCTTAAAACGCGATGTTAAAAGTTCTAAGATCGTTTCTTTTCAGTTTACAAGCAAGTTATAGGTTTCTCATTTCAACATGTTATTTCGCTCATCTCGATGGTTTGAGCACCGAAAACATGATTCCCGACTTGCTTAGTTGTGCATTTTCCATTTAGAAGGTCTCTTTTAGGTCCGTGATTGCAGTACATCATTGCGCTCAACTCGTTCACTTTAGCACTGAAAACACCATTTTAAGCTCTAAAACGTCGTCCTTATCGATTTAAGACGGCAATTTTTAGTTGGTGATTTGAGCATGTTTTTACGCTCAAATCGCCTCTAGAACGCTTAAAACGCGATTTTAATGGTTCTAAGATCGTTTCTTTTCAAATTACAAGCTAGTTATAGGTTTCTCATTTCAACATGTTATTTCGCTCATCTCGATGGTTTGAGCGCCGAAAACATGATTCTTGACTTGCTAAGTTCTCCAATTTCCATTTAGAAGGTCTCTTTTAGGTCCGTGATTGCAGTACATCAATGCGCTTAACTCGTTCACTTTAGCACTAAAAACACCATTTTAAGCTCAAAAACGGGGCCGTGATCAATTTAAGACGGCAATTTTTAGTTGGTGATTTGAGCATGTTTTGACGCTCAGATCGCTTCTAGAACGCTTAAAACGCGATGTTAAAAGTTCTAAGATCGTTTCTTTTCAGTTTACAAGCAAGTTATAGGTTTCTCATTTCAACATGTTATTTCGCTCATCTCGATGGTTTGAGCACCGAAAACATGATTCCCGATTTGCTTAGTTGTGCATTTTCCATTTAGAAGGTCTCTTTTAGGTCCGTGATTGCAGTACATCATTGCGCTCAACTCGTTCACTTTAGCACTGAAAACACCATTTTAAGCTCTAAAACGTCGTCCTTATCGATTTAAGACGGCAATTTTTAGTTGGTGATTTGAGCATGTTTTTACGCTCAAATCGCCTCTAGAACGCTTAAAACGCGATTTTAATGGTTCTAAGATCGTTTCTTTTCAAATTACAAGCAAGTTATAGGTTTCTCATTTCAACATGTTATTTCGCTCATCTCGATGGTTTGAGCGCCGAAAACATGATTCTTGACTTGCTAAGTTCTGCAATTTCCATTTAGAAGGTCTCTTTTAGGTCCGTGATTGCAGTACATCAATGCGCTTAACTCTTTCACTTTAGCACTAAAAACACCATTTTAAGCTCAAAAACGGGGCCGTGATCAATTTAAGACGGCAATTTTTAGTTGGTGATTTGAGCATGTTTTTACGCTCAAATCGCTTCTAGAACGCTTAAAAGGCGATTTTGATTGTTCTAAGATCGTTTCTTTTCAGTTTACAAGCAAGTTATAGGTTTCTCATTTAAACATGTTATTTCGCTCATCTCAATGGTTTGAGCGCCGAAAACAAGATTCCCGACTTGCTAAAATGTGCAATTTCCATTTAGAAGGTCTCTTTTAGGTCCGTGATTGCAGTACATCAATGCGCTTAACTCGTTCACTTTAGCACTAAAAACACCATTTTAAGCTCAAAAACGTGGCCGTGATCAAACTAAAACGGCAATTTTTAGTTGGTGATTTGAGCATGTTTTTACGCTCAAATCGCTTCTAGAACGCTTAAAACGCGATTTTGATTGTTCTAAGATCGTTTCTTTTAAGTTTACCTGCAAGTTAAAGGTTTCTAATTTCAACATGTTATTTCGCTCATCTCAATGGTTTGAGCGCCGAAAACAAGATTCCCGACTTGCTAAAATGTGCAATTTCCATTTAGAAGGTCTCTTTTAGGTCCGTGATTGCAGTACATAATTGCGCTCAACGCGTTCACTTTAGCATTGAAAACATCATTTTAAGCTTTAAAACGGGGCCATGATCGATATAAGACGGCAATTTTCAGCTAGCGATTTGAGCACGTTTTGACGCTCAGATCGCTTCTAGAACGCTTAGAACGCGATGTTAAAGGTTCTAAGATCGTTTCTTTTCAGTTTACAAGAAAGTTATAGGTTTCTCATTTCAACATGTTATTTCGCTCATCTCGATGGTTTGAGCGCCGAAAACATGATTCCCGACTTGCTTAGTTGTGCATTTTCCATTTAGAAGGTCTCTTTTAGGTCCGTGATTGCAGTACATCATTGCGCTCAACTCGTTCACTTTAGCACTGAAAACACCATTTTAAGCTCTAAAACGTCGTCCTTATCGATTTAAGACGGCAATTTTTAGTTGGTGATTTGAGCATGTTTTTACGCTCAAATCGCTTCTAGAACGCTTAAAACGCGATTTTGATTGTTCTAAGTTCGTTTCTTTTCAGTTTACAAGCAAGTTATAGGTTTCTCATTTCAACATGTTATTTCGCTCATCTCGATGGTTTGAGCGCCGAAAAAATGATTCCCGACTTGCTAAGTTGTGGAATTTCCATTTAGAAAGTCTCTTTTAGGTCCGTGATTGCAGTACATCATTGCGCTCAACGCGTTCACTTTAGCACTGAAAACATCATTTTAAGCTTTAAAACGGGGCCGTGATCGATCTAAGACGGCAGATTTTAGTTCGTGATTAGCGAATGTTTTTACGCTCAAATCGCTTGTAGAACGCTTAAAACGCGATGTTGATGGTTCTCAGATCGTTTCTTTTCAGTTTACAAGCAAGTTATAGGTTTCTCATTTCAACATGTTATTTCGCTCATCTCGATTGTTTGAGCGCCGAAAACATGATTCCCGACTTGCTTAGTTGTGCATTTTCCATTTAGAAGGTCTCTTTTAGGTCCGTGATTGCAGTACATCATTGCGCTCAACTCGTTCATTTTAGCACTAAAAACACCATTTTAAGCTCAAAAACGGGGCCGTGATCAATTTAAGACGGCAATTTTCAGTTAGTGACTTGAGCATGTTTTGACGCTCAGATCGCTTCTAGAACGCTTAAAACGCGATGTTAAAAGTTCTAAGATCGTTTCTTTTCAGTTTACAAGCAAGTTATAGGTTTCTCATTTCAACATGTTATTTCGCTCATCTCGATGGTTTGAGCACCGAAAACATGATTCCCGACTTGCTTAGTTGTGCATTTTCCATTTAGAAGGTCTCTTTTAGGTCCGTGATTGCAGTACATCATTGCGCTCAACTCGTTCACTTTAGCACTGAAAACACCATTTTAAGCTCTAAAACGTCGTCCTTATCGATTTAAGACGGCAATTTTTAGTTGGTGATTTGAGCATGTTTTTACGCTCAAATCGCCTCTAGAACGCTTAAAACGCGATTTTAATGGTTCTAAGATCGTTTCTTTTCAAATTACAAGCAAGTTATAGGTTTCTCATTTCAACATGTTATTTCGCTCATCTCGATGGTTTGAGCGCCGAAAACATGATTCTTGACTTGCTAAGTTCTCCAATTTCCATTTAGAAGGTCTCTTTTAGGTCCGTGATTGCAGTACATCAATGCGCTTAACTCGTTCACTTTAGCACTAAAAACACCATTTTAAGCTCAAAAACGGGGCCGTGATCAATTTAAGACGGCAATTTTTAGTTGGTGATTTGAGCATGTTTTGACGCTCAGATCGCTTCTAGAACGCTTAAAACGCGATGTTAAAAGTTCTAAGATCGTTTCTTTTCAGTTTACAAGCAAGTTATAGGTTTCTCATTTCAACATGTTATTTCGCTCATCTCGATGGTTTGAGCACCGAAAACATGATTCCCGATTTGCTTAGTTGTGCATTTTCCATTTAGAAGGTCTCTTTTAGGTCCGTGATTGCAGTACATCATTGCGCTCAACTCGTTCACTTTAGCACTGAAAACATCACTTTAAGCTTTAAAACGGGGCCGTGATGGATCTAAGACGGCAGATTTTAGTTCGTGATTAGCGAATGTTTTTACGCTCAAATCGCTTCTAGAACGCTTAAAACGCGATTTTGATGGTTCTAAGATCGTTTCTTTTCAGTTTACAAGCAAGTTATGGGTTTCTCATTTCAACATGTTATTTCGCTCATTTCGGTTGTTTGAGCGCCGAAAATATGATTCCCGATTTGCTAAGTTGTGCATTTTCCATTTAGAAGGTCTCTTTTAGGTCCGTGATTGCAGTACATCAATGCGCTTAACTCGTTCACTTTAGCACTGAAAACACCATTTTAAACTCTAAAACGTCGTCCTTATCGATTTAAGACGGCAATTTTTAGTTGGTGATTTGAGCATGTTTTTACGCTCAAATCGCCTCTAGAACGCTTAAAACGCGATTTTAATGGTTCTAAGATCGTTTCTTTTCAAATTACAAGCAAGTTATAGGTTTCTCATTTCAACATGTTATTTCGCTCATCTCGATGGTTTGAGCGCCGAAAACATGATTCTTGACTTGCTAAGTTCTCCAATTTCCATTTAGAAGGTCTCTTTTAGGTCCGTGATTGCAGTACATCAATGCGCTTAACTCGTTCACTTTAGCACTAAAAACACCATTTTAAGCTCAAAAACGGGGCCGTGATCAATTTAAGACGGCAATTTTTAGTTGGTGATTTGAGCATGTTTTTACGCTCAAATCGCTTCTAGAACGCTTAAAACGCGATTTTGATTGTTCTAAGATCGTTTCTTTTCAGTTTACAAGCAAGTTATAGGTTTCTATTTCAACATGTTATTTCGCTCATCTCGATGGTTTGAGCGCCGAAAAAATGATTCCCGACTTGCTAAGTTCTGCAATTTCCATTTAGAAGGTCTTTTTTAGGTCGGTGATTGCAGTACATCATTGCGCTTAACTCGTTCACTGTAGCACTGAAAACACCATTTTAAGCTCTAAAACGTTGTCCTTATCTGTTTAAGACGGCAATTTTTAGTTGGTGATTTGAGCATGTTTTTACGCTCAGATCGCTTCTAGAACGCTTAAAACGGGATTTTGAAGGTTCTAAGATCGTTTATTTTCAGCCTACAAGTAAGTTATAGGTTTCTCATTTCAACATGTTATTTCGCTTATCTCGATAATTTGAGCGCCGAAAACATGATTGTTGACTTGCTAAGTTCTGCAATTTCCATTTAGAAGGTCTCTTTTAGGTCCGTGATTGCAGTACATCATTGCGCTCAACGCGTTCACTTTAGCCCTAAAAACATCATTTTAAGCTTTAAAACGTGGCCGTGATCGATATAAGACGGCAATTTTCAGTTGGTGATTTTAGCATGTTTTTACGCTCAAATCTCTTCTAGAACGCTTAGAACGCGATTTTGATTGTTCTAAGATCGTTTCTTTTCAGTTTACAAGCAAGTTATAGGTTTCTCATTTAAACATGTTATTTCGCTCATCTCAATGGTTTGAGCGCCGAAAACAAGATTCCCGACTTGCTAAAATGTGCAGTTTCCATTTAGAAGGTCTCTTTTAGGTCCGTGATTGCAGTACATCAATGCGCTTAACTCGTTCACTTTAGCACTAAAAACACCATTTTAAGCTCAAAAACGTGGCCGTGATCAAATTAAGACGGCAATTTTTAGTTGGTGATTTGAGCATGTTTTTACGCTCAAATCGCTTCTAGAACGCTTAAAACGCGATTTTGATTGTTCTAAGATCGTTTCTTTTCAGTTTACCTGCAAGTTATAGGTTTCTCATTTCAACATGTTATTTCGCTCATCTCAATGGTTTGAGCGCCGAAAACAAGATTCCCGACTTGCTAAAATGTGCAATTTCCATTTAGAAGGTCTCTTTTAGGTCCGTGATTGCAGTACATCATTGCACTCAACGCGTTCACTTTAGCATTGAAAACATCATTTTAAGCTTTAAAACGGGGCCGTGATCGATATAAGACGGCAATTTTCAGCTAGCGATTTGAGCATGTTTTGACGCTCAGATCGCTTCTAGAAGGCTTAGAACGCGATGTTAAAGGTTCTAAGATCGTTTCTTTTCAGTTTACAAGAAAGTTATAGGTTTCTCATTTCAACATGTTATTTCGCTCATCTCGATGGTTTGAGCGCCGAAAACATGATTCCCGACTTGCTTAGTTGTGCATTTTCCATTTAGAAGGTCTCTTTTAGGTCCGTGATTGCAGTACATCATTGCGCTCAACTCGTTCACTTTAGCACTGAAAACACCATTTTAAGCTCTAAAACGTCGTCCTTATCGATTTAAGACGGCAATTTTTAGTTGGTGATTTGAGCATCTTTTTACGCTCAAATCGCTTCTAGAACGCTTAAAACGCGATTTTGAAGGTTCTAAGATCGTTTATTTTCAGCTTACAAGTAAGTTATAGGTTTCTCATTTCAACATGTTATTTCGCTCATCTCGATGCTTTGAGCGCCGAAAACATGATTCTTGACTTGCTAAGTTCTGCAATTTCCATTTAGAAGGTCTCTTTTAGGTCGGTGATTGAAGTACATCATTGCGCTTAACTCGTTCACTTTAGCACTGAAAACACCATTTTAAGCTCTAAAACGGGGCCGTGATCAATTTAAGACAGCAATTTTTAGTTGATGATTTGAGCATGTTTTTACGCTCAAATCGCTTCTAGAACGCTTAAAACGCGATTTTGATTGTTCTAAGATCGTTTCTTTTCAGTTTACAAGCAAGTTATAGGTTTCTCATTTCAACATGTTATTTCGCTCATCTCGATGGTTTGAGCGCCGAAAAAATGATTCCCGACTTGCTAAGTTGTGGAATTACCATTTAGAAGGTCTGTTTTAGGTCCGTGATTGCAGTACATCATTGCGCTCAACGCGTTCACTTTAGCACTGAAAACATCACTTTAAGCTTTAAAACGGGCCCGTGATGGATCTAAGACGGCAGATTTTAGTTCGTGATTAGCGAATGTTTTTACGCTCAAATCGCTTCTAGAACGCTTAAAACGCGATTTTGATGGTTCTAAGATCGTTTCTTTTCAGTTTACAAGCAAGTTATGGGTTTCTCATTTCAACATGTTATTTCGCTCATTTCGGTTGTTTGAGCGCCGAAAACATGATTCCCGATTTGCTAAGTTGTGCATTTTCCATTTAGAAGGTCTCTTTTAGGTCCGTGATTGCAGTACATCATTGCGCTTAACTCGTTCACTTTAGCACTGAAAACACCATTTTAAACTCTAAAACGTCGTCCTTATCGATTTAAGACGGCAATTTTTAGTTGGTGATTTGAGCATGTTTTTACGCTCAAATCGCCTCTAGAACGCTTAAAACGCGATTTTAATGGTTCTAAGATCGTTTCTTTTCAAATTACAAGCAAGTTATAGGTTTCTCATTTCAACATGTTATTTCCCTCATCTCGATGGTTTGAGCGCCGAAAACATGATTCTTGACTTGCTAAGTTCTCCAATTTCCATTTAGAAGGTCTCTTTTAGGTCCGTGATTGCAGTACATCATTGCGCTCAACTCGTTCACTTTAGCACTGAAAACACCATTTTAAGCTCTAAAACGTCGTCCTTATCGATTTAAGACGGCAATTTTTAGTTGGTGATTTGAGCATCTTTTTACGCTCAAATCGCTTCTAGAACGCTTAAAACGCGATTTTGAAGGTTCTAAGATCGTTTATTTTCAGCTTACAAGTAAGTTATAGGTTTCTCATTTCAACATGTTATTTCGCTCATCTCGATGCTTTGAGCGCCGAAAACATGATTCTTGACTTGCTAAGTTCTGCAATTTCCATTTAGAAGGTCTCTTTTAGGTCGGTGATTGAAGTACATCATTGCGCTTAACTCGTTCACTTTAGCACTGAAAACACCATTTTAAGCTCTAAAACGGGGCCGTGATCAATTTAAGACAGCAATTTTTAGTTGATGATTTGAGCATGTTTTTACGCTCAAATCGCTTCTAGAACGCTTAAAACGCGATTTTGATTGTTCTAAGATCGTTTCTTTTCAGTTTACAAGCAAGTTATAGGTTTCTCATTTCAACATGTTATTTCGCTCATCTCGATGGTTTGAGCGCCGAAAAAATGATTCCCGACTTGCTAAGTTGTGGAATTTCCATTTAGAAGGTCTCTTTTAGATATGTGATTGCAGTACATCATTGCGCTCAACGCGTTCACTTTAGCACTGAAAACATCACTTTAAGCTTTAAAACGGGGCCGTGATGGATCTAAGACGGCAGATTTTAGTTCGTGATTAGCGAAAGTTTTTACGCTCAAATCGCTTCTAAAACGCTTAAAACGCGATTTTGATGGTTCTAAGATCGTTTCTTTTCAGTTTACAAGCAAGTTATGGGTTTCTCATTTCAACATGTTATTTCGCTCATTTCGGTTGTTTGAGCGCCGAAAACATGATTCCCGATTTGCTAAGTTGTGCCTTTTCCATTTAGAAGGTCTCTTTTAGGTCCGTGATTGCAGTACATCATTGCGCTTAACTCGTTCACTTTAGCACTGAAAACACCATTTTAAACTCTAAAACGTCGTCCTTATCGATTTAAGACGGCAATTTTTAGCTGGTGATTTGAGCATGTTTTTACGCTCAAATCGCCTCTAGAACGCTTAAAACGCGATTTTAATGGTTCTAAGATCGTTTTTTTTCAAATTACAAGCAAGTTATAGGTTTCTCATTTCAACATGTTATTTCGCTCATCTCGATGGTTTGAGCGCCGAAAACATGATTCTTGACTTGCTAAGTTCTCCAATTTCCATTTAGAAGGTCTCTTTTAGGTCCGTGATTGTAGTACATCAATGCGCTTAACTCGTTCACTTTAGCACTAAAAACACCATTTTAAGCTCAAAAACGGGGCCGTGATCAATTTAAGACGGCAATTTTTAGTTGGTGATTTGAGCATGTTTTTACGCTCAAATCGCTTCTAGAACGCTTAAAACGCGATTTTGATTGTTCTAAGATCGTTTCTTTTCAGTTTACAAGCAAGTTATAGGTTTCTCATTTCAACATGTTATTTCGCTCATCTCGATTGTTTGAGCGCCGAAAAAATGATTCCCGACTTGCTAAGTTGTGGAATTTCCATTTAGAAGGTCTCTTTTAGATATGTGATTGCAGTACATCATTGCGCTCAACGCGTTCACTTTAGCACTGAAAACATCACTTTAAGCTTTGAAACGGGGCCGTGATGGATCTAAGACGGCAGATTTTAGTTCGTGATTAGCGAATGTTTTTACGCTCAAATCGCTTCTAGAACGCTTAAAACGCGATTTTGATGGTTCTAAGATCGTTTCTTTTCTGTTTACAAGCAAGTTATGGGTTTCTCATTTCAACATGTTATTTCGCTCATTTCGGTTGTTTGAGCGCCGAAAACATGATTCCCGATTTGCTAAAATGTGCATTTTCCATTTAGAAATTCTCTTTTAGGTCCGTGATTGCAGTACATCATTGCGCTTATCTCGTTCACTTTAGCACTGAAAACACCATTTTAAGCTCTAAAACGTCGTGCTTATCGATTTAAGACGGGAATTTTTAGTTGGTGGTTTGAGCATGTTTTTACGCTCAAATCGCTTCTAGAACGGTTAAAACGGGATTTTGAAGGTTCTAAGATCGTTTATTTTCAGCTTACAAGTAAGTTATAGGTTTCTTATTTCAACATGTTATTTCGCTCATCTCGATGGTTTGAGCGCCGAAAACATGATTCTTGACTTGCTAAGTTCTGCAATTTCCATTTAGAAGGTCTCTTTTAGGTCGGTGATTGAAGTACATCAATGCGCTTAACTCGTTCACTTTAGCACTGAAAACACCATTTTAAGCTCTAAAACGTCGTCCTTATCGGTTTAAGACGGTAATTTTTAGTTGGTGATTTGAGCATGTTTTTACGCTCAGATCGCTTCTAGAACGCTTAAAACGGGATTTTGAAGGTTCTAAGATCGTTTATTTTCAGCTTACAAGTAAGTTATAGGTTTCTCATTTCAACATGTTATTTCGCTCATCTCGATGGTTTGAGCGCCGAAAACATGATTCTTGACTTGCTAAGTTCTGCAATTTCCATTTAGAAGGTCTCTTTTAGGTCGGTGATTGGAGTACATCATTGCGCTTAACTCGTTCACTTTAGCACTGAAAACATCACTTTAAGCTTTGAAACGGGGCCGTGATGGATCTAAGACGGCAGATTTTAGTTCGTGATTAGCGAATGTTTTTACGCTCAAATCGCTTCTAGAACGCTTAAAACGCGATTTTGATGGTTCTAAGATCGTTTCTTTTCTGTTTACAAGCAAGTTATGGGTTTCTCATTTCAACATGTTATTTCGCTCATTTCGGTTGTTTGAGCGCCGAAAACATGATTCCCGATTTGCTAAGTTGTGCATTTTCCATTTAGAAGGTCTCTTTTAGGTCCGTGATTGCAGTACATCATTGCGCTTATCTCGTTCACTTTAGCACTGAAAACACCATTTTAAGCTCTAAAACGTCGTGCTTATCGATTTAAGACGGCAATTTTTAGTTGGTGGTTTGAGCATGTTTTTACGCTCAAATCGCTTCTAGAACGGTTAAAACGGGATTTTGAAGGTTCTAAGATCGTTTATTTTCAGCTTACAAGTAAGTTATAGGTTTCTTATTTCAACATGTTATTTCGCTCATCTCGATGGTTTGAGCGCCGAAAACATGATTCTTGACTTGCTAAGTTCTGCAATTTCCATTTAGAAGGTCTCTTTTAGGTCGGTGATTGCAGTACATCAATGCGCTTAACTCGTTCACTTTAGCACTGAAAACACCATTTTAAGCTCTAAAACGTCGTCCTTATCGGTTTAAGACGGTAATTTTTAGTTGGTGATTTGAGCGTGTTTTTACGCTCAGATCGCTTCTAGAACGCTTAAAACGCGATTTTGATTGTTCTAAGATCGTTTCTTTTCAGTTTACAAGCAAGTTATACGTTTCTCATTTCAACATGTTATTTCGCTCATCTCGATGGTTTCGAAAAAATGATTCCCGACTTGCTAAGTTGTGGACTTTCTATTTAGAAGGTCTCTTTTAGGTCCGTGATTGCAGTACATCATTGCGCTCAACGCGTTCACTTTAGCACTGAAAACATCATTTTAAGCTTTAAAACGGGGCCGTGATCGATCTAAGACGGCAGATTTTAGTTCGTGATTAGCGAATGTTTTTACGCTCAAATCGCTTGTAGAATGCTTAAAACGCGATGTTGATGGTTCTAAGATCGTTTCTTTTCAGTTTACAAGCAAGTTATAGGTTTCTCATTTCAACATGTTATTTCGCTCATCTCGATGCTTTGAGCGCCGAAAACATGATTCTTGACTTGCTAAGTTCTTCAATTTCCATTTAGAAGGTCTCTTTTAGGTCCGTGATTGCAGTACATCAATGCGCTTAACTCGATCACTTTAGCACTAAAAACACCATTTTAAGCTCAAAAACGGGGCCGTGATCAATTTAAGACGGCAATTTTTAGTTGGTGATTTGAGCATGTTTTTACGCTCAAATCGCTTCTAGAACGCTTAAAACGCGATTTTGATTGTTCTAAGATCGTTTCCTTTCAGTTTACCTGCAAGTTATAGATTTCTCATTTCAACATGTTATTTCGCTCATCTCATTGGTTTGAGCGCCGAAAACATGATTCCCGACTTGCTAAAATGTGCAATTTCCATTTAGAAGGTCTCTTTTAGGTCCGTGATTGCAGTACATCATTGCGCTCAACGCGTTCACTTTAGCACTGAAAACATCATTTTAAGCTTTAAAACGGGGCCGTGATCGATATAAGACGGCAATTTTCAGTTGGTGATTTGAGCATGTTTTGACGCTCAGATCGCTTCTAGAAGGCTTAAAACGCGATGTTAAAGGTTCTAAGATCGTTTCTTTTCAGTTTACAAGCAAGTTATAGGTTTCTCATTTCAACATGTTATTTCGCTCGTCTCGATGGTTTGAGCGCCGAAATCATGATTCCCGACTTGCTTAGTTGTGCATTTTCCATTTAGAAGGTCTCTTTTAGGTCCGTGATTGCAGTACATCATTGCGCTCAACTCGTTCACTTTAGCACTGAAAACACCATTTTAAGCTCTAAAACGTCGTCCTTATCGATTTAAGACGGCAATTTTTAGTTGGTGATTTGAGCATGTTTTTACGCTCAAATCGCTTCTAGAACGCTTAAAACGGTATTTTGAAGGTTCTAAGATCGTTTATTTTCAGCTTACAAGTAAGTTATAGGTTTCTCATTTCAACATGTTATTTCGCTCATCTCGATGGTTTGAGCGCCGAAAACATGATTCTTGACTTGCTAAGTTCTGCAATTTCCATTTAGAAAATCTCTTTTAGGTCGGTGATTGGAGTACATCATTGCGCTTAACTCGTTCACTTTAGCACTGAAAACACCATTTTAAGCTCTAAAACGGGGCCGTGATCAATTTAAGACAGCAATTTTTAGTTGGTGATTTGAGCATGTTTTTACGCTCAAATCGCTTCTAGAACGCTTAAAACGCGATTTTGATTGTTCTAAGATCGTTTCTTTTCAGTTTACAAGCAAGTTATAGGTTTCTCATTTCAACATGTTATTCGCTCATCTCGATGGTTTGAGCGCCGAAAAAATGATTCCCGACTTGCTAAAATGTGCAATTTCCATTTAGAAGGTCTCTTTTAGGTCCGTGATTGCAGTACATCATTGCGCTCAACGCGTTCACTTTAGCACTGAAAACATCATTTTAACCTTTAAAACGGGGCCGTGATCGATATAAGACGGCAATTTTCAGTTAGTGATTTGAGCATGTTTTGACGCTCAGATCGCTTCTAGAACGCTTAAAACGCGATGTTAAAGGTTCTAAGATCGTTTCTTTTCAGTTTACAAGCAAGTTATAGGTTTCTCATTTCAACATGTTATTTCGCTCATCTCGATGGTTTGAGCGCCGAAAACATGATTCTCGACTTACTTAGTTGTGCATTTTCCATTTAGAAGGTCTCTTTTAGGTCGGTGATTGCAGTACATCATTGCGCTCAACTCGTTCACTTTAGCACTGAAAACACCATTTTAAGCTCTAAAACGTCGTCCTTATCGATTTAAGACGGCAATTTTTAGTTGGTGATTTGAGCATGTTTTTACGCTCAAATCGCCTCTAGAACGCTTAAAACGCGATTTTAGGTTCTAAGATCGTTTCTTTTCAAATTACAAGCAAGTTATAGGTTTCTCATTTCAACATGTTATTTCGCTCATCTCGATGCTTTGAGCGCCGAAAACATGATTCTTGACTTGCTAAGTTCTTCAATTTCCATTTAGAAGGTCTCTTTTAGGTCCGTGATTGCAGTACATCATTGCGCTCAACTCGTTCACTTTAGCACTGAAAACACCATTTTAAGCTCTAAAACGTCGTCCTTATCGATTTAAGACGGCAATTTTTAGTTGGTGATTTTAGCATGTTTTTACGCTCAAATCGCCTCTAGAACGCTTAAAACGCGATTTTAATGGTTCTAAGATCGTTTCTTTTCAAATTACAAGCAAGTTATAGGTTTCTCATTTCAACATGTTATTTCGCTCATCTCGATGGTTTGAGCGCCGAAAACATGATTCTTGACTTGCTAAGTTCTCCAATTTCCATTTAGAAGGTCTCTTTTAGGTGCGTGATTGCAGTACATCAATGCGCTTAACTCGTTCACTTTAGCACTAAAAACACCATTTTAAGCTCAAAAACGGGGCCGTGATCAATTTAAGACGGCAATTTTTAGTTGGTGATTTGAGCATGTTTTTACGCTCAAATCGCTTCTAGAACGCTTAAAACGCGATTTTGATTGTTCTAAGATCGTTTCTTTTCAGTTTACAAGCAAGTTATAGGTTTCTCATTTCAACATGTTATTTCGCTCATCTCGATTGTTTGAGCGCCGAAAAAATGATTCCCGACTTGCTAAGTTGGCAAATTTCCATTTAGAAGGTCTCTTTTAGATATGTGATTGCAGTACATCATTGCGCTCAACGCGTTCACTTTAGCACTGAAAACATCACTTTAAGCTTTAAAACGGGGCCGTGATGGATCTAAGACGGCAGATTTTAGTTCGTGATTAGCGAATGTTTTTACGCTCAAATCGCTTCTAGAACGCTTAAAACGCGATTTTGATGGTTCTAAGATCGTTTCTTTTCAGTTTACAAGCAAGTTATGGGTTTCTCATTTCAACATGTTATTTCGCTCATTTCGGTTGTTTGAGCGCCGAAAACATGATTCCCGATTTGCTAAGTTGTGCATTTTCCATTTAGAAGGTCTCTTTTAGGTCCGTGATTGCAGTACATCATTGCGCTTAACTCGTTCACTTTAGCACTGAAAACACCATTTTAAACTCTAAAACGTCGTCCTTATCGATTTAAGACGGCAATTTTTAGTTAGTGATTTGAGCATGTTTTTACGCTCAAATCGCCTCTAGAACGCTTAAAACGCGATTTTAATGGTTCTAAGATCGTTTCTTTTCAAATTACAAGCAAGTTATAGGTTTCTCATTTCAACATGTTATTTCGCTCATCTCGATGGTTTGAGCGCCGAAAACATGATTCTTGACTTGCTAAGTTCTCCAATTTCCATTTAGAAGGTCTCTTTTAGGTCCGTGATTGTAGTACATCAATGCGCTTAACTCGTTCACTTTAGCACTAAAAACACCATTTTAAGCTCAAAAACGGGGCCGTGATCAATATAAGACGGCAATTTTTAGTTGGTGATTTGAGCCTGTTTTTACGCTCAAATCGCTTCTAGAACGCTTAAAACGCGATTTTGATTGTTCTAAGATCGTTTCTTTTCAGTTTACAAGCAAGTTATAGGTTTCTCATTTCAACATGTTATTTCGCTCATCTCGATTGTTTGAGCGCCGAAAAAATGATTCCCGACTTGCTAAGTTGTGGAATTTCCATTTAGAAGGTCTCTTTTAGATATGTGATTGCAGTACATCATTGCGCTCAACGCGTTCACTTTAGCACTGAAAACATCACTTTAAGCTTTAAAACGGGGCCGTGATGGATCTAAGACGGCAGATTTTAGTTCGTGATTAGCGAATGTTTTTACGCTCAAATCGCTTCTAGAACGCTTAAAACGCGATTTTGATGGTTCTAAGATCGTTTCTTTTCAGTTTACAAGCAAGTTATGGGTTTCTCATTTCAACATGTTATTTCGCTCATTTCGGTTGTTTGAGCGCCGAAAACATGATTCCCGATTTGCTAAGTTGTGCATTTTCCATTTAGAATGTCTCTTTTAGGTCCGTGATTGCAGTACATCATTGCGCTTAACTCGTTCACTTTAGCACTGAAAACACCATTTTAAACTCTAAAACGTCGTCCTTATCGATTTAAGACGGCAATTTTTAGCTGGTGATTTGAGCATGTTTTTACGCTCAAATCGCCTCTAGAACGCTTAAAACGCGATTTTAATGGTTCTAAGATCGTTTCTTTTCAAATTACAAGCAAGTTATAGGTTTGTCATTTCAACATGTTATTTCGCTCATCTCGATGGTTTGAGCGCCGAAAACATGATTCTTGACTTGCTAAGTTCTCCAATTTCCATTTAGAAGGTCTCTTTTAGGTCCGTGATTGTAGTACATCAATGCGCTTAACTCGTTCACTTTAGCACTAAAAACACCATTTTAAGCTCAAAAACGGGGCCGTGATCAATTTAAGACGGCAATTTTTAGTTGGTGATTTAAGCCT
This sequence comes from Muricea muricata, assembly GCA_963855995.1. Taxonomy (NCBI): domain Eukaryota; kingdom Metazoa; phylum Cnidaria; class Anthozoa; order Malacalcyonacea; family Plexauridae; genus Muricea; species Muricea muricata. The sequence continues at coordinate 7,321,258 of OY979728.1, read as the reverse complement.
GTTTTTACGCTCAAATCGCTTCTAGAACGCTTAAAACGCGATTTTGATTGTTCTAAGATCGTTTCTTTTCAGTTTACAAGCAAGTTATAGGTTTCTCATTTCAACATGTTATTTCGCTCATCTCGATTGTTTGAGCGCCGAAAAAATGATTCCCGACTTGCTAAGTTGTGGAATTTCCATTTAGAAGGTCTCTTTTAGATATGTGATTGCAGTACATCATTGCGCTCAACGCGTTCACTTTAGCACTGAAAACATCACTTTAAGCTTTGAAACGGGGCCGTAATGGATCTAAGACGGCAGATTTTAGTTCGTGATTAGCGAATGTTTTTACGCTCAAATCGCTTCTAGAACGCTTAAAACGCGATTTTGATGGTTCTAAGATCGTTTCTTTTCAGTTTACAAGCAAGTTATGGGTTTCTCATTTCAACATGTTATTTCGCTCATTTCGGTTGTTTGAGCGCCGAAAACATGATTCCCGATTTGCTAAGTTGTGCATTTTCCATTTAGAAGGTCTCTTTTAGGTCCGTGATTGCAGTACATCATTGCGCTTATCTCGTTCACTTTAGCACTGAAAACACCATTTTAAGCTCTAAAACGTCGTGCTTATCGATTTAAGACGGCAATTTTTAGTTGGTGGTTTGAGCATGTTTTTACGCTCAAATCGCTTCTAGAACGGTTAAAACGGGATTTTGAAGGTTCTAAGATCGTTTATTTTCAGCTTACAAGTAAGTTATAGGTTTCTTATTTCAACATGTTATTTCGCTCATCTCGATGGTTTGAGCGCCGAAAACATGATTCTTGACTTGCTAAGTTCTGCAATTTCCATTTAGAAGGTCTCTTTTAGGTCGGTGATTGCAGTACATCAATGCGCTTAACTCGTTCACTTTAGCACTGAAAACACCATTTTAAGCTCTAAAACGTCGTCCTTATCGGTTTAAGACGGTAATTTTTAGTTGGTGATTTGAGCATGTTTTTACGCTCAGATCGCTTCTAGAACGCTTAAAACGGGATTTTGAAGGTTCTAAGATCGTTTATTTTCAGCTTACAAGTAAGTTATAGGTTTCTCATTTCAACATGTTATTTCGCTCATCTCGATGGTTTGAGCGCCGAAAACATGATTCTTGACTTGCTAAGTTCTGCAATTTCCATTTAGAAGGTCTCTTTTAGGTCGGTGATTGGAGTACATCATTGCGCTTAACTCGTTCACTTTAGCAATGAAAACACCATTTTAAGCTTTAAAACGGGGCCGTGATCGATCTAAGACGGCAGATTTTAGTTCGTGATTAGCGAATGTTTTTACGCTCAAATCGCTTGTAGAACGCTTAAAACGCGATGTTGATGGTTCTAAGATCGTTTCTTTTCAGTTTACAAGCAAGTTATAGGTTTCTCATTTCAACATGTTATTTCGCTCATCTCGATGGTTTGAGCGCCGAAAACATGATTCCCGACTTGCTTAGTTGTGCATTTTCCATTTAGAAGGTCTCTTTTAGGTCCGTGATTGCAGTACATCATTGCGCTTAACTCGTTCACTTTAGCACTGAAAACGCCATTTTAAGCTCTAAAACGTCGTGCTTATCGATTTAAGACGGCAATTTTTAGTTGGTGGTTTGAGCATGTTTTTACGCTTAAATCGCTTCTAGAACGCTTAAAACGGGATTTTGAAGGTTCTAAGATCGTTTATTTTCAGCTTTCAAGTAAGTTATAGGTTTCTCATTTCAACATGTTATTTCGCTCATCTCGATGGTTTGAGCGCCGAAAACATGATTCTTGACTTTCTAAGTTCTGCAATTTCCATTTAGAAGGTCTCTTTTAGGTCGGTGATTGCAGTACATCATTGCGCTTGACTCGTTCACTTTAGCACTGAAAACACCATTTTAAGCTCTAAAACGTCGTCCTTATCGGTTTAAGACGGTAATTTTTAGTTGGTGATTTGAGCGTGTTTTTACGCTCAGATCGCTTCTAGAACGCTTAAAACGGGATTTTGAAGGTTCTAAGATCGTTTATTTTCAGCTTACAAGTAAGTTATAGGTTTCTCATTTCAACATGTTATTTCGCTCATCTCGATAGTTTGAGCGCCGAAAACATGATTCTTGACTTGCTAAGTTCTGCAATTTCCATTTAGAAGATCTCTTTTAGGTCGGTGATTGGAGTACATCATTGCGCTTAATTCGTTCACTTTAGCACTGAAAACACCATTTTAAGCTCTAAAACGGGGCCGTGATCAATTTAAGACAGCAATTTTTAGTTGGTGATTTGAGCATGTTTTTACGCTCAAATCGCTTCTAGAACGCTTAAAACGCGATTTTGATTGTTCTAAGATCGTTTCTTTTCAGTTTACAAGCAAGTTATACGTTTCTCATTTCAACATGTTATTTCGCTCATCTCGATGGTTTCGAAAAAATGATTCCCGACTTGCTAAGTTGTGGAATTTCTATTTAGAAGGTCTCTTTTAGGTCCGTGATTGCAGTACATCATTGCGCTCAACGCGTTCACTTTAGCACTGAAAACATCATTTTAAGCTTTAAAACGGGGCCGTGATCGATCTAAGACGGCAGATTTTAGTTCGTGATTAGCGAATGTTTTTACGCTCAAATCGCTTGTAGAACGCTTAAAACGCGATGTTGATGGTTCTAAGATCGTTTCTTTTCAGTTTACAAGCAAGTTATAGGTTTCTCATTTCAACATGTTATTTCGCTCATCTCGATGGTTTGAGCGCCGAAAACATGATTCCCGACTTGCTTAGTTGTGCATTTTCCATTTAGGAGGTCTCTTTTAGGTCCGTGATTGCAGTACATCATTGCGCTTAACTCGTTCACTTTAGCACTGAAAACGCCATTTTAAGCTCTAAAACGTCGTGCTTATCGATTTAAGACGGCAATTTTTAGTTGGTGGTTTGAGCATGTTTTTACGCTTAAATCGCTTCTAGAACGCTTAAAACGGGATTTTGAAGGTTCTAAGATCGTTTATTTTCAGCTTACAAGTAAGTTATAGGTTTCTCATTTCAACATGTTATTTCGCTCATCTCGATGGTTTGAGCGCCGAAAACATGATTCTTGACTTGCTAAGTTCTGCAATTTCCATTTAGAAGGTCTCTTTTAGGTCGGTGATTGCAGTACATCATTGCGCTTAACTCGTTCACTTTAGCACTGAAAACACCATTTTAAGCTCTAAAACGTCGTCCTTATCGGTTTAAGACGGTAATTTTTAGTTGGTGATTTGAGCGTGTTTTTACGCTCAGATCGCTTCTAGAACGCTTAAAACGCGATTTTGATTGTTCTAAGATCGTTTCTTTTCAGTTTACAAGCAAGTTATACGTTTCTCATTTCAACATGTTATTTCGCTCATCTCGATGGTTTCGAAAAAATGATTCCCGACTTGCTAAGATGTGGAATTTCTATTTAGAAGGTCTCTTTTAGGTCCGTGATTGCAGTACATCATTGCGCTCAACGCGTTCACTTTAGCACTGAAAACATCATTTTAAGCTTTAAAACGGGGCCGTGATCGATCTAAGACGGCAGATTTTAGTTCGTGATTAGCGAATGTTTTTACGCTCAAATCGCTTGTAGAATGCTTAAAACGCGATGTTGATGGTTCTAAGATCGTTTCTTTTCAGTTTACAAGCAAGTTATAGGTTTCTCATTTCAACATGTTATTTCGCTCATCTCGATGCTTTGAGCGCCGAAAACATGATTCTTGACTTGCTAAGTTCTTCAATTTCCATTTAGAAGGTCTCTTTTAGGTCCGTGATTGCAGTACATCAATGCGCTACACTCGATCACTTTAGCACTAAAAACACCATTTTAAGCTCAAAAACGGGGCCGTGATCAATTTAAGACGGCAATTTTTAGTTGGTGATTTGAGCATGTTTTTACGCTCAAATCGCTTCTAGAACGCTTAAAACGCGATTTTGATTGTTCTAAGATCGTTTCCTTTCAGTTTACCTGCAAGTTATAGATTTCTCATTTCAACATGTTATTTCGCTCATCTCATTGGTTTGAGCGCCGAAAACATGATTCCCGACTTGCTAAAATGTGCAATTTCCATTTAGAAGGTCTCTTTTAGGTCCGTGATTGCAGTACATCATTGCGCTCAACGCGTTCACTTTAGCACTGAAAACATCATTTTAAGCTTTAAAACGGGGCCGTGATCGATATAAGACGGCAATTTTCAGTTGGTGATTTGAGCATGTTTTGACGCTCAGATCGCTTCTAGAAGGCTTAAAACGCGATGTTAAAGGTTCTAAGATCGTTTCTTTTCAGTTTACAAGCAAGTTATAGGTTTCTCATTTCATCAAGTTATTTCGCTCGTCTCGATGGTTTGAGCGCCGAAATCATGATTCCCGACTTGCTTAGTTGTGCATTTTCCATTTAGAAGGTCTCTTTTAGGTCCGTGATTGCAGTACATCATTGCGCTCAACTCGTTCACTTTAGCACTGAAAACACCATTTTAAGCTCTAAAACGTCGTCCTTATCGATTTAAGACGGCAATTTTTAGTTGGTGATTTGAGCATGTTTTTACGCTCAAATCGCTTCTAGAACGCTTAAAACGGTATTTTGAAGGTTCTAAGATCGTTTATTTTCAGCTTACAAGTAAGTTATAGGTTTCTCATTTCAACATGTTATTTCGCTCATCTCGATGGTTTGAGCGCCGAAAACATGATTCTTGACTTGCTAAGTTCTGCAATTTCCATTTAGAAAAACCTCTTTTAGGTCGGTGATTGGAGTACATCATTGCGCTTAACTCGTTCACTTTAGCACTGAAAACACCATTTTAAGCTCTAAAACGGGGCCGTGATCAATTTAAGACAGCAATTTTTAGTTGGTGATTTGAGCATGTTTTTACGCTCAAATCGCTTCTAGAACGCTTAAAACGCGATTTTGATTGTTCTAAGATCGTTTCTTTTCAGTTTACAAGCAAGTTATAGGTTTCTCATTTCAACATGTTATTCGCTCATCTCGATGGTTTGAGCGCCGAAAAAATGATTCCCGACTTGCTAAAATGTGCAATTTCCATTTAGAAGGTCTCTTTTAGGTCCGTGATTGCAGTACATCATTGCGCTCAACGCGTTCACTTTAGCACTGAAAACATCATTTTAACCTTTAAAACGGGGCCGTGATCGATATAAGACGGCAATTTTCAGTTAGTGATTTGAGCATGTTTTGACGCTCAGATCGCTTCTAGAACGCTTAAAACGCGATGTTAAAGGTTCTAAGATCGTTTCTTTTCAGTTTACAAGCAAATTATTGGTTTCTCATTTCAACATGTTATTTCGCTCATCTCGATGGTTTGAGCGCCGAAAACATGATTCTCGACTTACTTAGTTGTGCATTTTCCATTTAGAAGGTCTCTTTTAGGTCGGTGATTGCAGTACATCATTGCGCTCAACTCGTTCACTTTAGCACTGAAAACACCATTTTAAGCTCTAAAACGTCGTCCTTATCGATTTAAGACGGCAATTTTTAGTTGGTGATTTGAGCATGTTTTTACGCTCAAATCGCCTCTAGAACGCTTAAAACGCGATTTTAGGTTCTAAGATCGTTTCTTTTCAAATTACAAGCAAGTTATAGGTTTCTCATTTCAACATGTTATTTCGCTCATCTCGATGCTTTGAGCGCCGAAAACATGATTCTTGACTTGCTAAGTTCTTCAATTTCCATTTAGAAGGTCTCTTTTAGGTCCGTGATTGCAGTACATCATTGCGCTCAACTCGTTCACTTTAGCACTGAAAACACCATTTTAAGCTCTAAAACGTCGTCCTTATCGATTTAAGACGGCAATTTTTAGTTGGTGATTTTAGCATGTTTTTACGCTCAAATCGCCTCTAGAACGCTTAAAACGCGATTTTAATGGTTCTAAGATCGTTTCTTTTCAAATTACAAGCAAGTTATAGGTTTCTCATTTCAACATGTTATTTCGCTCATCTCGATGGTTTGAGCGCCGAAAACATGATTCTTGACTTGCTAAGTTCTCCAATTTCCATTTAGAAGGTCTCTTTTAGGTGCGTGATTGCAGTACATCAATGCGCTTAACTCGTTCACTTTAGCACTAAAAACACCATTTTAAGCTCAAAAACGGGGCCGTGATCAATTTAAGACGGCAATTTTTAGTTGTGATTTGAGCATGTTTTTACGCTCAAATCGCTTCTAGAACGCTTAAAACGCGATTTTGATTGTTCTAAGATCGTTTCTTTTCAGTTTACAAGCAAGTTATAGGTTTCTCATTTCAACATGTTATTTCGCTCATCTCGATTGTTTGAGCGCCGAAAAAATGATTCCCGACTTGCTAAGTTGTGGAATTTCCATTTAGAAGGTCTCTTTTAGATATGTGATTGCAGTACATCATTGCGCTCAACGCGTTCACTTTAGCACTGAAAACATCACTTTAAGCTTTAAAACGGGGCCGTGATGGATCTAAGACGGCAGATTTTAGTTCGTGATTAGCGAATGTTTTTACGCTCAAATCGCTTCTAGAACGCTTAAAACGCGATTTTGATGGTTCTAAGATCGTTTCTTTTCAGTTTACAAGCAAGTTATGGGTTTCTCATTTCAACATGTTATTTCGCTCATTTCGGTTGTTTGAGCGCCGAAAACATGATTCCCGATTTGCTAAGTTGTGCATTTTCCATTTAGAATGTCTCTTTTAGGTCCGTGATTGCAGTACATCATTGCGCTTAACTCGTTCACTTTAGCACTGAAAACACCATTTTAAACTCTAAAACGTCGTCCTTATCGATTTAAGACGGCAATTTTTAGCTGGTGATTTGAGCATGTTTTTACGCTCAAATCGCCTCTAGAACGCTTAAAACGCGATTTTAATGGTTCTAAGATCGTTTCTTTTCAAATTACAAGCAAGTTATAGGTTTCTCATTTCAACATGTTATTTCGCTCATCTCGATGGTTTGAGCGCCGAAAACATGATTCTTGACTTGCTAAGTTCTCCAATTTCCATTTAGAAGGTCTCTTTTAGGTCCGTGATTGTAGTACATCAATGCGCTTAACTCGTTCACTTTAGCACTAAAAACACCATTTTAAGCTCAAAAACGGGGCCGTGATCAATTTAAGACGGCAATTTTTAGTTGGTGATTTGAGCCTGTTTTTACGCTCAAATCGCTTCTAGAACGGTTAAAACGGGATTTTGAAGGTTCTAAGATCGTTTATTTTCAGCTTACAAGTAAGTTATAGGTTTCTTATTTCAACATGTTATTTCGCTCATCTCGATGGTTTGAGCGCCGAAAACATGATTCTTGACTTGCTAAGTTCTGCAATTTCCATTTAGAAGGTCTCTTTTAGGTCGGTGATTGCAGTACATCAATGCGCTTAACTCGTTCACTTTAGCACTGAAAACACCATTTTAAGCTCTAAAACGTCGTCCTTATCGGTTTAAGACGGTAATTTTTAGTTGGTGATTTGAGCATGTTTTTACGCTCAGATCGCTTTTAGAACGCTTAAAACGGGATTTTGAAGGTTCTAAGATCGTTTATTTTCAGCTTACAAGTAAGTTATAGGTTTCTCATTTCAACATGTTATTTCGCTCATCTCGATGGTTTGAGCGCCGAAAACATGATTCTTGACTTGCTAAGTTCTGCAATTTCCATTTAGAAGGTCTCTTTTAGGTCGGTGATTGGAGTACATCATTGCGCTTAACTCGTTCACTTTAGCAATGAAAACACCATTTTAAGCTTTAAAACGGGGCCGTGATCGATCTAAGACGGCAGATTTTAGTTCGTGATTAGCGAATGTTTTTACGCTCAAATCGCTTGTAGAACGCTTAAAACGCGATGTTGATGGTTCTAAGATCGTTTCTTTTCAGTTTACAAGCAAGTTATAGGTTTCTCATTTCAACATGTTATTTCGCTCATCTCGATGGTTTGAGCGCCGAAAACATGATTCCCGACTTGCTTAGTTGTGCATTTTCCATTTAGAAGGTCTCTTTTAGGTCCGTGATTGCAGTACATCATTGCGCTTAACTCGTTCACTTTAGCACTGAAAACGCCATTTTAAGCTCTAAAACGTCGTGCTTATCGATTTAAGACGGCAATTTTTAGTTGGTGGTTTGAGCATGTTTTTACGCTTAAATCGCTTCTAGAACGCTTAAAACGGGATTTTGAAGGTTCTAAGATCGTTTATTTTCAGCTTACAAGTAAGTTATAGGTTTCTCATTTCAACATGTTATTTCGCTCATCTCGATGGTTTGAGCGCCGAAAACATGATTCTTGACTTTCTAAGTTCTGCAATTTCCATTTAGAAGGTCTCTTTTAGGTCGGTGATTGCAGTACATCATTGCGCTTAACTCGTTCACTTTAGCACTGAAAACACCATTTTAAGCTCTAAAACGTCGTCCTTATCGGTTTAAGACGGTAATTTTTAGTTGGTGATTTGAGCGTGTTTTTACGCTCAGATCGCTTCTAGAACGCTTAAAACGGGATTTTGAAGGTTCTAAGATCGTTTATTTTCAGCTTATAAGTAAGTTATAGGTTTCTCATTTCAACATGTTATTTCGCTCATCTCGATAGTTTGAGCGCCGAAAACATGATTCTTGACTTGCTAAGTTCTGCAATTTCCATTTAGAAGGTCTCTTTTAGGTCGGTGATTGGAGTACATCATTGCGCTTAATTCGTTCACTTTAGCACTGAAAACACCATTTTAAGCTCTAAAACGGGGCCGTGATCAATTTAAGACAGCAATTTTTAGTTGGTGATTTGAGCATGTTTTTACGCTCAAATCGCTTCTAGAACGCTTAAAACGCGATTTTGATTGTTCTAAGATCGTTTCTTTTCAGTTTACAAGCAAGTTATACGTTTCTCATTTCAACATGTTATTTCGCTCATCTCGATGGTTTCGAAAAAATGATTCCCGACTTGCTAAGTTGTGGAATTTCTATTTAGAAGGTCTCTTTTAGGTCCGTGATTGCAGTACATCATTGCGCTCAACGCGTTCACTTTAGCACTGAAAACATCATTTTAAGCTTTAAAACGGGGCCGTGATCGATCTAAGACGGCAGATTTTAGTTCGTGATTAGCGAATGTTTTTACGCTCAAATCGCTTGTAGAACGCTTAAAACGCGATGTTGATGGTTCTAAGATCGTTTCTTTTCAGTTTACAAGCAAGTTATAGGTTTCTCATTTCAACATGTTATTTCGCTCATCTCGATGGTTTGAGCGCCGAAAACATGATTCCCGACTTGCTTAGTTGTGCATTTTCCATTTAGGAGGTCTCTTTTAGGTCCGTGATTGCAGTACATCATTGCGCTTAACTCGTTCACTTTAGCACTGAAAACGCCATTTTAAGCTCTAAAACGTCGTGCTTATCGATTTAAGACGGCAATTTTTAGTTGGTGGTTTGAGCATGTTTTTACGCTTAAATCGCTTCTAGAACGCTTAAAACGGGATTTTGAAGGTTCTAAGATCGTTTATTTTCAGCTTACAAGTAAGTTATAGGTTTCTCATTTCAACATGTTATTTCGCTCATCTCGATGGTTTGAGCGCCGAAAACATGATTCTTGACTTGCTAAGTTCTCCAATTTCCATTTAGAAGGTCTCTTTTAGGTCCGTGATTGTAGTACATCAATGCGCTTAACTCGTTCACTTTAGCACTAAAAACACCATTTTAAGCTCAAAAACGGGGCCGTGATCAATATAAGACGGCAATTTTTAGTTGGTGATTTGAGCCTGTTTTTACGCTCAAATCGCTTCTAGAACGCTTAAAACGCGATTTTGATTGTTCTAAGATCGTTTCTTTTCAGTTTACAAGCAAGTTATAGGTTTCTCATTTCAACATGTTATTTCGCTCATCTCGATTGTTTGAGCGCCGAAAAAATGATTCCCGCCTTGCTAAGTTGTGGAATTTCCATTTAGAAGGTCTCTTTTAGATATGTGATTGCAGTACATCATTGCGCTCAACGCGTTCACTTTAGCACTGAAAACATCACTTTAAGCTTTAAAACGGGGCCGTGATGGATCTAAGACGGCAGATTTTAGTTCGTGATTAGCGAATGTTTTTACGCTCAAATCGCTTCTAGAACGCTTAAAACGCGATTTTGATGGTTCTAAGATCGTTTCTTTTCAGTTTACAAGCAAGTTATGGGTTTCTCATTTCAACATGTTATTTCGCTCATTTCGGTTGTTTGAGCGCCGAAAACATGATTCCCGATTTGCTAAGTTGTGCATTTTCCATTTAGAATGTCTCTTTTAGGTCCGTGATTGCAGTACATCATTGCGCTTAACTCGTTCACTTTAGCACTGAAAACACCATTTTAAACTCTAAAACGTCGTCCTTATCGATTTAAGACGGCAATTTTTAGCTGGTGATTTGAGCATGTTTTTACGCTCAAATCGCCTCTAGAACGCTTAAAACGCGATTTTAATGGTTCTAAGATCGTTTCTTTTCAAATTACAAGCAAGTTATAGGTTTCTCATTTCAACATGTTATTTCGCTCATCTCGATGGTTTGAGCGCCGAAAACATGATTCTTGACTTGCTAAGTTCTCCAATTTCCATTTAGAAGGTCTCTTTTAGGTCCGTGATTGTAGTACATCAATGCGCTTAACTCGTTCACTTTAGCACTAAAAACACCATTTTAAGCTCAAAAACGGGGCCGTGATCAATTTAAGACGGCATTTTTTAGTTGGTGATTTGAGCCTGTTTTTACGCTCAAATCGCTTCTAGAACGGTTAAAACGGGATTTTGAAGGTTCTAAGATCGTTTATTTTCAGCTTACAAGTAAGTTATAGGTTTCTTATTTCAACATGTTATTTCGCTCATCTCGATGGTTTGAGCGCCGAAAACATGATTCTTGACTTGCTAAGTTCTGCAATTTCCATTTAGAAGGTTTCTTTTAGGTCGGTGATTGCAGTACATCATTGCGCTTAACTCGTTCACTGTAGCACTGAAAACACCATTTTAAGCTCTAAAACGTTGTCCTTATCTGTTTAAGACGGCAATTTTTAGTTGGTGATTTGAGCATGTTTTTACGCTCAGATCGCTTCTAGAACGCTTAAAACGGGATTTTAAAGGTTCTAAGATCGTTTATTTTCAGCCTACAAGTAAGTTATAGGTTTCTCATTTCAACATGTTATTTCGCTCATCTCGATAATTTGAGCGCCGAAAACATGATTGTTGACTTGCTAAGTTCTGCAATTTCCATTTAGAAGGTCTCTTTTAGGTCCGTGATTGCAGTACATCATTGCGCTCAACGCGTTCACTTTAGCCCTGAAAACATCATTTTAAGCTTTAAAACGTGGCCGTGATCGATATAAGACGGCAATTTTCAGTTGGTGATTTGAGCATGTTTTGACGCTCAGATCGCTTCTAGAACGCTTAAAACGCGATGTTAAAGGTTCTAAGATCGTTTCTTTTCAGTTTACAAGCAAGTTATAGGTTTCTCATTTCAACATGTTATTTCGCTCATCTCGATGGTTTGAGCGCCGAAAACATGATTCCCGACTTGCTTAGTTGTGCATTTTCCATTTAGAAGGTCTCTTTTAGGTCCGTGATTGCAGTACATCATTGCGCTCAACTCGTTCACTTTAGCACTGAAAACACCATTTTAAGCTCTAAAACGTCGTCCTTATCGATTTAAGACGGCAATTTTTAGTTGGTGATTTGAGCATCTTTTTACGCTCAAATCGCTTCTAGAACGCTTAAAACGGGATTTTGAAGGTTCTAAGATCGTTTATTTTCAGCTTACAAGTAAGTTATAGGTTTCTCATTTCAACATGTTATTTCGCTCATCTCGATGGTTTGAGCGCCGAAAACATGATTCTTGACTTGCTAAGTTCTGCAATTTCCATTTAGAAGGTCTCTTTTAGGTCGGTGATTGGAGTACATCATTGCGCTTAACTCGTTCACTTTAGCACTGAGAACACCATTTTAAGCTCAAAAACGGGGCCGTGATCAATTTAAGACAGCAATTTTTAATTGGTGATTTTAGCATGTTTTTACGCTCAAGTCGCTTCTAGAACGCTTAAAACGCGATTTTGATTGTTCTAAGATCGTTTCTTTTCAGTTTACAAGCAAGTTATAGGTTTCTCATTTCAACATGTTATTTCGCTCATCTGGATGGTTTGAGCGCCGAAAAAATGATTCCCGACTTGCTAAGTTGTGGAATTTTCATTTAGAAGGTCTCTTTTAGGTCCGTGATTGCAGTACATCATTGCGCTCAACGCGTTCACTTTAGCACTGAAAACATCATTTTAAGCTTTAAAACGGGGCCGTGATCGATCTAAGCCGGCAGATTTTAGTTCGTGATTAGCGAATGTTTTTACGCTCAAATCGCTTCTAGAACGCTTTAAACGCGATTTTGATGGTTCTAAGATCGTTTCTTTTCAGTTTACAAGCAAGTTATAGGTTTCTCATTTCAACATGTTTTTTCGCTTACTCGATGGTTTGAGCGCCGAAAAAATGATTCCCGACTTGCTAAGTTGTGGAATTTCCATTTAGAAGGTCTCTTTTAGGTCCGTGATTGCAATACATCAATGCGCTTAACTCGTTCACTTTAGCACTAAAAACACCATTTTAAGCTCTAAAACGGGGCCGTGATCAATTTAAGACGGCAATTTTTAGTTGGTGATTTGAGCATGTTTTTACGCTCAAATCGCTTCTAGAACGCTTAAAACGCGATTTTGATTGTTCTAAGATCGTTTCTTTTCAGTTTACAAGCAAGTTATAGGTTTCTATTTCAACATGTTATTTCGCTCATCTCGATGGTTTGAGCGCTGAAAAAATGATTCTTGACTTGCTAAGTTCTGCAATTTCCATTTAGAAGGTCTTTTTTAGGTCGGTGTTTGCAGTACATCATTGCGCTTAACTCGTTCAGTGTAGCACTGAAAACACCATTTTAAGCTCTAAAACGTTGTCCTTATCTGTTTAAGACGGCAATTTTTAGTTGGTGATTTGAGCATGTTTTTACGCTCAGATCGCTTCTAGAACGCTTAAAACGGGATTTTGAAGGTTCTAAGATCGTTTATTTTCAGCCTACAAGTAAGTTATAGGTTTCTCATTTCAACATGTTATTTCGCTCATCTCGATAATTTGAGCGCCGAAAACATGATTGTTGACTTGCTAAGTTCTGCAATTTCCATTTAGAAGGTCTCTTTTAGGTCCGTGATTGCAGTACATCATTGCGCTCAACGCGCTCACTTTAGCCCTGAAAACATCATTTTAAGCTTTAAAACGGGGCCGTGATCGATATAAGACGGCAATTTTCAGCTAGCGATTTGAGCATGTTTTGACGCTCAGATCGCTTCTAGAACGCTTAGAACGCGATGTTAAAGGTTCTAAGATCGTTTCTTTTCAGTTTACAAGAAAGTTATAGGTTTCTCATTTCAACATGTTATTTCGCTCATCTCGATGGTTTGAGCGCCGAAAACATGATTCCCGACTTGTTTAGTTGTGCATTTTCCATTTAGAAGGTCTCTTTTAGGTCCGTGATTGCAGTACATCAATGCGCTCAACTCGTTCACTTTAGCACTAAAAACACCATTTTAAGCTCAAAAACGGGGCCGTGATCAATTTAAGACGGCAATTTTTAGTTGGTGATTTGAGCATGTTTTTACGCTCAAATCGCTTCTAGAACGCTTAAAACGCGATTTTGATTGTTCTAAGATCGTTTCTTTTCAGTTTACCTACAAGTTATAGGTTTCTCATTTCAACATGTTATTTCGCTCATCTCAATGGTTTGAGCGCCGAAAACAAGATTCCCGACTTGCTAAAATGTGCAATTTCCATTTAGAAGGTCTCTTTTAGGTCCGTAATTGCAGTACATCATTGCGCTCAACGCGGTCACTTTAGCACTGAAAACATCATTTTAAGCTTTAAAACGGGGCCGTGATCGATATAAGACGGAAATTTTCAGTTAGTGATTTGAGCATGTTTTGACGCTCAGATCGCTTCTAGAACGCTTAAAACGCGATGTTAAAGGTTCTAAGATCGTTTCTTTTCAGTTTACAAGCAAGTTATAGGTTTCTCATTTGAACATGTTATTTCGCTCATCTCGATGGTTTGAGCGCCGAAAACATGATTCCCGACTTGCTTAGTTGTGCATTTTCCATTTAGAAGGTCTCTTTTAGGTCCGTGATTGCAGTACATCATTGCGCCCAACTCGTTCACTTTAGCACTGAAAACACAATTTTAAGCTCTAAAACGTCTTCCTTATCGATTTAAGACGGATATTTTTAGTTGGTGATTTGAGCATGTTTTTACGCTCAAATCGCCTCTAGAACGCTTAAAACACGATTTTAATGGTTCTAAGATCGTTTCTTTTCAAATTACAAGCAAGTTATAGGTTTCTCATTTCAACATGTTATTTCGCTCATCTCGATGCTTTGAGCGCCGAAAACATGATTCTTGACTTGCTAAGTTCTGCAATTTCCATTTAGAAGGTCTCTTTTAGGTCGGTGATTGGAGTACATCATTGCGCTTAACTCGTTCACTTTAGCACTAAAAACACCATTTTAAGCTCAAAAACGGGCCGTGATCAATTTAAGACGGCAATTTTTAGTTGGTGATTTGAGCATGTTTTTACGCTCAAATCGCTTCTAGAACGCTTAAAACGCGATTTTGATTGTTCTAAGATCGTTTCTTTTCAGTTTTCCTGCAAGTTATAGGTTTCTCATTTCAACATGTTATTTCGCTCATCTCAATGGTTTGAGCGCCGAAAACATGATTCCCGACTTGCTAAAATGTGCAATTTCCATTTAGAAGGTCTCTTTTAGGTCCGTGATTGCAGTACATCATTGCGCTCAACACGTTTACTTTAGCACTGAAAACATCATTTTAAGCTTTAAAACGGGGCCGTGATCGATATAAGACGGCAAATTTCAGTTGGTGATTTGAGCATGTTTTGACGCTTAGATCGCTTCTAGAACACTTAAAACGCGATGTTAAAGGTTCTAAGATCGTTTCTTTTCAGTTTACAAGCAAGTTATAGGTTTCTATTTCAACATGTTATTTCGCTCATCTCGATGGTTTGAGCGCCGAAAAAATGATTCCCGACTTGCTAAGTTCTGCAATTTCCATTTAGAAGGTCTTTTTTAGGTCGGTGATTGCAGTACATCATTGCGCTTAACTCGTTCACTGTAGCACTGAAAACACCATTTTAAGCTCTAAAACGTTGTCCTTATCTGTTTAAGACGGCAATTTTTAGTTGGTGATTTGAGCATGTTTTTACGCTCAGATCGCTTCTAGAACGCTTAAAACGGGATTTTGAAGGTTCTAAGATCGTTTATTTTCAGCCTACAAGTAAGTTATAGGTTTCTCATTTCAACATGTTATTTCGCTCATCTCGATAATTTGAGCGCCGAAAACATGATTGTTGACTTGCTAAGTTCTGCAATTTCCATTTAGAAGGTCTCTTTTAGGTCCGTGATTGCAGTACATCATTGCGCTCAACGCGTTCACTTTAGCCCTGAAAACATCATTTTAAGCTTTAAAACGTGGCCGTGATCGATATAAGACGGCAATTTTCAGTTGGTGATTTGAGCATGTTTTGACGCTCAGATCGCTTCTAGAACGCTTAAAACGCGATGTTAAAGGTTCTAAGATCGTTTCTTTTCAGTTTACAAGCAAGTTATAGGTTTCTCATTTGAACATGTTATTTCGCTCATCTCGATGGTTTGAGCGCCGAAAACATTATTCCCGACTTGCTTAGTTGTGCATTTTCCATTTAGAAGGTCTCTTTTAGGTCCGTGATTGCAGTACATCATTGCGCCCAACTCGTTCACTTTAGCACTGAAAACACAATTTTAAGCTCTAAAACGTCTTCCTTATCGATTTAAGACGGATATTTTTAGTTGGTGATTTGAGCATGTTTTTACGCTCAAATCGCCTCTAGAACGCTTAAAACGCGATTTTAATGGTTCTAAGATCGTTTCTTTTCAAATTACAAGCAAGTTATAGGTTTCTCATTTCAACATGTTATTTCGCTCATCTCGATGCTTTGAGCGCCGAAAACATGATTCTTGACTTGCTAAGTTCTGCAATTTCCATTTAGAAGGTCTCTTTTAGGTCGGTGATTGGAGTACATCATTGCGCTTAACTCGTTCACTTTAGCACTAAAAACACCATTTTAAGCTCAAAAACGGGCCGTGATCAATTTAAGACGGCAATTTTTAGTTGGTGATTTGAGCATGTTTTTACGCTCAAATCGCTTCTAGAACGCTTAAAACGCGATTTTGATTGTTCTAAGATCGTTTCTTTTCAGTTTTCCTGCAAGTTATAGGTTTCTCATTTCAACATGTTATTTCGCTCATCTCGATGGTTTGAGCGCCGAAAACATTATTCCCGACTTGCTTAGTTGTGCATTTTCCATTTAGAAGGTCTCTTTTAGGTCCGTGATTGCAGTACATCATTGCGCCCAACTCGTTCACTTTAGCACTGAAAACACAATTTTAAGCTCTAAAACGTCTTCCTTATCGATTTAAGACGGATATTTTTAGTTGGTGATTTGAGCATGTTTTTACGCTCAAATCGCCTCTAGAACGCTTAAAACGCGATTTTAATGGTTCTAAGATCGTTTCTTTTCAAATTACAAGCAAGTTATAGGTTTCTCATTTCAACATGTTATTTCGCTCATCTCGATGCTTTGAGCGCCAAAAACATGATTCTTGACTTGCTAAGTTCTGCAATTTCCATTTAGAAGGTCTCTTTTAGGTCGGTGATTGGAGTACATCATTGCGCTTAACTCGTTCACTTTAGCACTAAAAACACCATTTTAAGCTCAAAAACGGGCCGTGATCAATTTAAGACGGCAATTTTTAGTTGGTGATTTGAGCATGTTTTTACGCTCAAATCGCTTCTAGAACGCTTAAAACGCGATTTTGATTGTTCTAAGATCGTTTCTTTTCAGTTTTCCTGCAAGTTATAGGTTTCTCATTTCAACATGTTATTTCGCTCATCTCAATGGTTTGAGCGCCGAAAACATGATTCCCGACTTGCTAAAATATGCAATTTCCATTCAGAAGGTCTCTTTTAGGTCCGTGATTGCAGTACATCATTGCGCTCAACGCGTTTACTTTAGCACTGAAAACATCATTTTAAGCTTTAAAACGGGGCCGTGATCGATATAAGACGGCAATTTTCAGTTGGTGATTTGAGCATGTTTTGACGCTTAGATCGCTTCTAGAACACTTAAAACGCGATGTTAAAGGTTCTAAGATCGTTTCTTTTCAGTTTACAAGCAAGTTATAGGTTTCTATTTCAACATGTTATTTCGCTCATCTCGATGGTTTGAGCGCCGAAAAAATGATTCCCGACTTGCTAAGTTCTGCAATTTCCATTTAGAAGGTCTTTTTTAGGTCGGTGATTGCAGTACATCATTGCGCTTAACTCGTTCACTGTAGCACTGAAAACACCATTTTAAGCTCTAAAACGTTGTCCTTATCTGTTTAAGACGGCAATTTTTAGTTGGTGATTTGAGCATGTTTTTACGCTCAGATCGCTTCTAGAACGCTTAAAACGGGATTTTGAAGGTTCTAAGATCGTTTATTTTCAGCCTACAAGTAAGTTATAGGCTTCTCATTTCAACATGTTATTTCGCTCATCTCGATAATTTGAGCGCCGAAAACATGATTGTTGACTTGCTAAGTTCTGCAACTTCCATTTAGAAGGTCTCTTTTAGGTCCGTGATTGCAGTACATCATTGCGCTCAACGCGTTCACTTTAGCCCTGAAAACATCATTTTAAGCTTTAAAACGTGGCCGTGATCGATATAAGACGGCAATTTTCAGTTGGTGATTTGAGCATGTTTTGACGCTCAGATCGCTTCTAGAACGCTTAAAACGCGATGTTAAAGGTTCTAAGATCGTTTCTTTTCAGTTTACAAGCAAGTTATAGGTTTCTCATTTGAACATGTTATTTCGCTCATCTCGATGGTTTGAGCGCCGAAAACATTATTCCCGACTTGCTTAGTTGTGCATTTTCCATTTAGAAGGTCTCTTTTAGGTCCGTGATTGCAGTACATCATTGCGCCCAACTCGTTCACTTTAGCACTGAAAACACAATTTTAAGCTCTAAAACGTCTTCCTTATCGATTTAAGACGGATATTTTTAGTTGGTGATTTGAGCATGTTTTTACGCTCAAATCGCCTCTAGAACGCTTAAAACGCGATTTTAATGGTTCTAAGATCGTTTCTTTTCAAATTACAAGCAAGTTATAGGTTTCTCATTTCAACATGTTATTTCGCTCATCTCGATGCTTTGAGCGCCGAAAACATGATTCTTGACTTGCTAAGTTCTGCAATTTCCATTTAGAAGGTCTCTTTTAGGTCGGTGATTGGAGTACATCATTGCGCTTAACTCGTTCACTTTAGCACTAAAAACACCATTTTAAGCTCAAAAACGGGCCGTGATCAATTTAAGACGGCAATTTTTAGTTGGTGATTTGAGCATGTTTTTACGCTCAAATCGCTTCTAGAACGCTTAAAACGCGATTTTGATTGTTCTAAGATCGTTTCTTTTCAGTTTTCCTGCAAGTTATAGGTTTCTCATTTCAACATGTTATTTCGCTCATCTCAATGGTTTGAGCGCCGAAAACATGATTCCCGACTTGCTAAAATATGCAATTTCCATTTAGAAGGTCTCTTTTAGGTCCGTGATTGCAGTACATCATTGCGCTCAACGCGTTTACTTTAGCACTGAAAACATCATTTTAAGCTTTAAAACGGGGCCGTGATCGATATAAGACGGCAATTTTCAGTTGGTGATTTGAGCATGTTTTGACGCTTAGATCGCTTCTAGAACACTTAAAACGCGATGTTAAAGGTTCTAAGATCGTTTCTTTTCAGTTTACAAGCAAGTTATAGGTTTCTATTTCAACATGTTATTTCGCTCATCTCGATGGTTTGAGCGCCGAAAAAATGATTCCCGACTTGCTAAGTTCTGCAATTTCCATTTAGAAGGTCTTTTTTAGGTCGGTGATTGCAGTACATCATTGCGCTTAACTCGTTCACTGTAGCACTGAAAACACCATTTTAAGCTCTAAAACGTTGTCCTTATCTGTTTAAGACGGCAATTTTTAGTTGGTGATTTGAGCATGTTTTTACGCTCAGATCGCTTCTAGAACGCTTAAAACGGGATTTTGAAGGTTCTAAGATCGTTTATTTTCAGCCTACAAGTAAGTTATAGGTTTCTCATTTCAACATGTTATTTCGCTCATCTCGATAATTTGAGCGCCGAAAACATGATTGTTGACTTGCTAAGTTCTGCAATTTCCATTTAGAAGGTCTCTTTTAGGTCCGTGATTGCAGTACATCATTGCGCTCAACGCGTTCACTTTAGCCCTGAAAACATCATTTTAAGCTTTAAAACGTGGCCGTGATCGATATAAGACGGCAATTTTCAGTTGGTGATTTTAGCATGTTTTTACGCTCAAATCTCTTCTAGAACGCTTAGAACGCGATTTTGATTGTTCTAAGATCGTTTCTTTTCAGTTTACAAGCAAGTTATAGGTTTCTCATTTAAACATGTTATTTCGCTCATCTCAATGGTTTGAGCGCCGAAAACAAGATTCCCGACTTGCTAAAATGTGCAATTTCCATTTAGAAGGTCTCTTTTAGGTCCGTGATTGCAGTACATCAATGCGCTTAACTCGTTCACTTTAGCACTAAAAACACCATTTTAAGCTCAAAAACGTGGCCGTGATCAAACTAAAACGGCAATTTTTAGTTGGTGATTTGAGCATGTTTTTACGCTCAAATCGCTTCTAGAACGCTTAAAACGCGATTTTGATTGTTCTAAGATCGTTTCTTTTAAGTTTACCTGCAAGTTATAGGTTTCTAATTTCAACATGTTATTTCGCTCATCTCAATGGTTTGAGCGCCGAAAACAAGATTCCCGACTTGCTAAAATGTGCAATTTCCATTTAGAAGGTCTCTTTTAGGTCCGTGATTGCAGTACATAATTGCGCTCAACGCGTTCACTTTAGCATTGAAAACATCATTTTAAGCTTTAAAACGGGGCCATGATCGATATAAGACGGCAATTTTCAGCTGGCGATTTGAGCATGTTTTGACGCTCAGATCGCTTCTAGAACGCTTAGAACGCGATGTTAAAGGTTCTAAGATCGTTTCTTTTCAGTTTACAAGAAAGTTATAGGTTTCTCATTTCAACATGTTATTTCGCTCATCTCGATGGTTTGAGCGCCGAAAACATGATTCCCGACTTGCTTAGTTGTGCATTTTCCATTTAGAAGGTCTCTTTTAGGTCCGTGATTGCAGTACATCATTGCGCTCAACTCGTTCACTTTAGCACTGAAAACACCATTTTAAGCTCTAAAACGTCGTCCTTATCGATTTAAGACGGCAATTTTTAGTTGGTGATTTGAGCATGTTTTTACGCTCAAATCGCTTCTAGAACGCTTAAAACGCGATTTTGATTGTTCTAAGATCGTTTCTTTTCAGTTTACAAGCAAGTTATAGGTTTCTCATTTCAACATGTTATTTCGCTCATCTCGATGGTTTGAGCGCCGAAAAAATGATTCCCGACTTGCTAAGTTGTGGAATTTCCATTTAGAAAGTCTCTTTTAGGTCCGTGATTGCAGTACATCATTGCGCTCAACGCGTTCACTTTAGCACTGAAAACATCATTTTAAGCTTTAAAACGGGGCCGTGATCGATCTAAGACGGCAGATTTTAGTTCGTGATTAGCGAATGTTTTTACGCTCAAATCGCTTGTAGAACGCTTAAAACGCGATGTTGATGGTTCTCAGATCGTTTCTTTTCAGTTTACAAGCAAGTTATAGGTTTCTCATTTCAACATGTTATTTCGCTCATCTCGATGGTTTGAGCGCCGAAAACATGATTCCCGACTTGCTTAGTTGTGCATTTTCCATTTAGAAGGTCTCTTTTAGGTCCGTGATTGCAGTACATCATTGCGCTCAACTCGTTCATTTTAGCACTAAAAACACCATTTTAAGCTCAAAAACGGGGCCGTGATCAATTTAAGACGGCAATTTTCAGTTAGTGACTTGAGCATGTTTTGACGCTCAGATCGCTTCTAGAACGCTTAAAACGCGATGTTAAAAGTTCTAAGATCGTTTCTTTTCAGTTTACAAGCAAGTTATAGGTTTCTCATTTCAACATGTTATTTCGCTCATCTCGATGGTTTGAGCACCGAAAACATGATTCCCGACTTGCTTAGTTGTGCATTTTCCATTTAGAAGGTCTCTTTTAGGTCCGTGATTGCAGTACATCATTGCGCTCAACTCGTTCACTTTAGCACTGAAAACACCATTTTAAGCTCTAAAACGTCGTCCTTATCGATTTAAGACGGCAATTTTTAGTTGGTGATTTGAGCATGTTTTTACGCTCAAATCGCCTCTAGAACGCTTAAAACGCGATTTTAATGGTTCTAAGATCGTTTCTTTTCAAATTACAAGCAAGTTATAGGTTTCTCATTTCAACATGTTATTTCGCTCATCTCGATGGTTTGAGCGCCGAAAACATGATTCTTGACTTGCTAAGTTCTCCAATTTCCATTTAGAAGGTCTCTTTTAGGTCCGTGATTGCAGTACATCAATGCGCTTAACTCGTTCACTTTAGCACTAAAAACACCATTTTAAGCTCAAAAACGGGGCCGTGATCAATTTAAGACGGCAATTTTTAGTTGGTGATTTGAGCATGTTTTGACGCTCAGATCGCTTCTAGAACGCTTAAAACGCGATGTTAAAAGTTCTAAGATCGTTTCTTTTCAGTTTACAAGCAAGTTATAGGTTTCTCATTTCAACATGTTATTTCGCTCATCTCGATGGTTTGAGCACCGAAAACATGATTCCCGATTTGCTTAGTTGTGCATTTTCCATTTAGAAGGTCTCTTTTAGGTCCGTGATTGCAGTACATCATTGCGCTCAACTCGTTCACTTTAGCACTGAAAACACCATTTTAAGCTCTAAAACGTCGTCCTTATCGATTTAAGACGGCAATTTTTAGTTGGTGATTTGAGCATGTTTTTACGCTCAAATCGCCTCTAGAACGCTTAAAACGCGATTTTAATGGTTCTAAGATCGTTTCTTTTCAAATTACAAGCAAGTTATAGGTTTCTCATTTCAACATGTTATTTCGCTCATCTCGATGGTTTGAGCGCCGAAAACATGATTCTTGACTTGCTAAGTTCTCCAATTTCCATTTAGAAGGTCTCTTTTAGGTCCGTGATTGCAGTACATCAATGCGCTTAACTCGTTCACTTTAGCACTAAAAACACCATTTTAAGCTCAAAAACGGGGCCGTGATCAATTTAAGACGGCAATTTTTAGTTGGTGATTTGAGCATGTTTTGACGCTCAGATCGCTTCTAGAACGCTTAAAACGCGATGTTAAAAGTTCTAAGATCGTTTCTTTTCAGTTTACAAGCAAGTTATAGGTTTCTCATTTCAACATGTTATTTCGCTCATCTCGATGGTTTGAGCACCGAAAACATGATTCCCGATTTGCTTAGTTGTGCATTTTCCATTTAGAAGGTCTCTTTTAGATATGTGATTGCAGTACATCATTGCGCTCAACGCGTTCACTTTAGCACTGAAAACATCACTTTAAGCTTTAAAACGGGGCCGTGATGGATCTAAGACGGCAGATTTTAGTTCGTGATTAGCGAATGTTTTTACGCTCAAATCGCTTCTAGAACGCTTAAAACGCGATTTTGATGGTTCTAAGATCGTTTCTTTTCAGTTTACAAGCAAGTTATGGGTTTCTCATTTCAACATGTTATTTCGCTCATTTCGGTTGTTTGAGCGCCGAAAATATGATTCCCGATTTGCTAAGTTGTGCATTTTCCATTTAGAAGGTCTCTTTTAGGTCCGTGATTGCAGTACATCAATGCGCTTAACTCGTTCACTTTAGCACTGAAAACACCATTTTAAACTCTAAAACGTCGTCCTTATCGATTTAAGACGGCAATTTTTAGTTGGTGATTTGAGCATGTTTTTACGCTCAAATCGCCTCTAGAACGCTTAAAACGCGATTTTAATGGTTCTAAGATCGTTTCTTTTCAAATTACAAGCAAGTTATAGGTTTCTCATTTCAACATGTTATTTCGCTCATCTCGATGGTTTGAGCGCCGAAAACATGATTCTTGACTTGCTAAGTTCTCCAATTTCCATTTAGAAGGTCTCTTTTAGGTCCGTGATTGCAGTACATCAATGCGCTTAACTCGTTCACTTTAGCACTAAAAACACCATTTTAAGCTCAAAAACGGGGCCGTGATCAATTTAAGACGGCAATTTTTAGTTGGTGATTTGAGCATGTTTTTACGCTCAAATCGCTTCTAGAACGCTTAAAACGCGATTTTGATTGTTCTAAGATCGTTTCTTTTCAGTTTACAAGCAAGTTATAGGTTTCTATTTCAACATGTTATTTCGCTCATCTCGATGGTTTGAGCGCCGAAAAAATGATTCCCGACTTGCTAAGTTCTGCAATTTCCATTTAGAAGGTCTTTTTTAGGTCGGTGATTGCAGTACATCATTGCGCTTAACTCGTTCACTGTAGCACTGAAAACACCATTTTAAGCTCTAAAACGTTGTCCTTATCTGTTTAAGACGGCAATTTTTAGTTGGTGATTTGAGCATGTTTTTACGCTCAGATCGCTTCTAGAACGCTTAAAACGGGATTTTGAAGGTTCTAAGATCGTTTATTTTCAGCCTACAAGTAAGTTATAGGTTTCTCATTTCAACATGTTATTTCGCTTATCTCGATAATTTGAGCGCCGAAAACATGATTGTTGACTTGCTAAGTTCTGCAATTTCCATTTAGAAGGTCTCTTTTAGGTCCGTGATTGCAGTACATCATTGCGCTCAACGCGTTCACTTTAGCCCTAAAAACATCATTTTAAGCTTTAAAACGTGGCCGTGATCGATATAAGACGGCAATTTTCAGTTGGTGATTTTAGCATGTTTTTAGGCTCAAATCTCTTCTACAACGCTTAGAACGCGATTTTGATTGTTCTAAGATCGTTTCTTTTCAGTTTACAAGCAAGTTATAGGTTTCTCATTTAAACATGTTATTTCGCTCATCTCAATGGTTTGAGCGCCGAAAACAAGATTCCCGACTTGCTAAAATGTGCAGTTTCCATTTAGAAGGTCTCTTTTAGGTCCGTGATTGCAGTACATCAATGCGCTTAACTCGTTCACTTTAGCACTAAAAACACCATTTTAAGCTC
Source organism: Muricea muricata (assembly GCA_963855995.1). Classification (NCBI taxonomy): domain Eukaryota; kingdom Metazoa; phylum Cnidaria; class Anthozoa; order Malacalcyonacea; family Plexauridae; genus Muricea; species Muricea muricata. Next base: position 7,297,120 of record OY979728.1, on the reverse strand, counting down.
AAAAACGTGGCCGTGATCAAATTAAGACGGCAATTTTTAGTTGGTGATTTGAGCATGTTTTTACGCTCAAATCGCTTCTAGAACGCTTAAAACGCGATTTTGATTGTTCTAAGATCGTTTCTTTTCAGTTTACCTGCAAGTTATAGGTTTCTCATTTCAACATGTTATTTCGCTCATCTCAATGGTTTGAGCGCCGAAAACAAGATTCCCGACTTGCTAAAATGTGCAATTTCCATTTAGAAGGTCTCTTTTAGGTCCGTGATTGCAGTACATCATTGCACTCAACGCGTTCACTTTAGCATTGAAAACATCATTTTAAGCTTTAAAACGGGGCCGTGATCGATATAAGACGGCAATTTTCAGCTAGCGATTTGAGCATGTTTTGACGCTCAGATCGCTTCTAGAAGGCTTAGAACGCGATGTTAAAGGTTCTAAGATCGTTTCTTTTCAGTTTACAAGAAAGTTATAGGTTTCTCATTTCAACATGTTATTTCGCTCATCTCGATGGTTTGAGCGCCGAAAACATGATTCCCGACTTGCTTAGTTGTGCATTTTCCATTTAGAAGGTCTCTTTTAGGTCCGTGATTGCAGTACATCATTGCGCTCAACTCGTTCACTTTAGCACTGAAAACACCATTTTAAGCTCTAAAACGTCGTCCTTATCGATTTAAGACGGCAATTTTTAGTTGGTGATTTGAGCATCTTTTTACGCTCAAATCGCTTCTAGAACGCTTAAAACGCGATTTTGAAGGTTCTAAGATCGTTTATTTTCAGCTTACAAGTAAGTTATAGGTTTCTCATTTCAACATGTTATTTCGCTCATCTCGATGCTTTGAGCGCCGAAAACATGATTCTTGACTTGCTAAGTTCTGCAATTTCCATTTAGAAGGTCTCTTTTAGGTCGGTGATTGAAGTACATCATTGCGCTTAACTCGTTCACTTTAGCACTGAAAACACCATTTTAAGCTCTAAAACGGGGCCGTGATCAATTTTAGACAGCAATTTTTAGTTGATGATTTGAGCATGTTTTTACGCTCAAATCGCTTCTAGAACGCTTAAAACGCGATTTTGATTGTTCTAAGATTGTTTCTTTTCAGTTTACAAGCAAGTTATAGGTTTCTCATTTCAACATGTTATTTCGCTCATCTCGATGGTTTGAGCGCCGAAAAAATGATTCCCGACTTGCTAAGTTGTGGAATTTCCATTTAGAAGGTCTCTTTTAGGTCCGTGATTGCAGTACATCATTGCGCTCAACGCGTTCACTTTAGCACTGAAAACATCACTTTAAGCTTTAAAACGGGGCCGTGATGGATCTAAGACGGCAGATTTTAGTTCGTGATTAGCGAATGTTTTTACGCTCAAATCGCTTCTAGAACGCTTAAAACGCGATTTTGATGGTTCTAAGATCGTTTCTTTTCAGTTTACAAGCAAGTTATGGGTTTCTCATTTCAACATGTTATTTCGCTCATTTCGGTTGTTTGAGCGCCGAAAACATGATTCCCGATTTGCTAAGTTGTGCATTTTCCATTTAGAAGGTCTCTTTTAGGTCCGTGATTGCAGTACATCATTGCGCTTAACTCGTTCACTTTAGCACTGAAAACACCATTTTAAACTCTAAAACGTCGTCCTTATCGATTTAAGACGGCAATTTTTAGTTGGTGATTTGAGCATGTTTTTACGCTCAAATCGCCTCTAGAACGCTTAAAACGCGATTTTAATGGTTCTAAGATCGTTTCTTTTCAAATTACAAGCAAGTTATAGGTTTCTCATTTCAACATGTTATTTCCCTCATCTCGATGGTTTGAGCGCCGAAAACATGATTCTTGACTTGCTAAGTTCTCCAATTTCCATTTAGAAGGTCTCTTTTAGGTCCGTGATTGTAGTACATCAATGCGCTTAACTCGTTCACTTTAGCACTAAAAACACCATTTTAAGCTCAAAAACGGGGCCGTGATCAATTTAAGACGGCAATTTTTAGTTGGTGATTTGAGCATGTTTTTACGCTCAAATCGCTTCTAGAACGCTTAAAACGCGATTTTGATTGTTCTAAGATCGTTTCTTTTCAGTTTACAAGCAAGTTATAGGTTTCTCATTTCAACATGTTATTTCGCTCATCTCGATTGTTTGAGCGCCGAGAAAATGATTCCCGACTTGCTAAGTTGTGGAATTTCCATTTAGAAGGTCTCTTTTAGATATGTGATTGCAGTACATCATTGCGCTCAACGCGTTCACTTTAGCACTGAAAACATCACTTTAAGCTTTAAAACGGGGCCGTGATGGATCTAAGACGGCAGATTTTAGTTCGTGATTAGCGAAAGTTTTTACGCTCAAATCGCTTCTAAAACGCTTAAAACGCGATTTTGATGGTTCTAAGATCGTTTCTTTTCAGTTTACAAGCAAGTTATGGGTTTCTCATTTCAACATGTTATTTCGCTCATTTCGGTTGTTTGAGCGCCGAAAACATGATTCCCGATTTGCTAAGTTGTGCTTTTTCCATTTAGAAGGTCTCTTTTAGGTCCGTGATTGCAGTACATCATTGCGCTTAACTCGTTCACTTTAGCACTGAAAACACCATTTTAAACTCTAAAACGTCGTCCTTATCGATTTAAGACGGCAATTTTTAGTTGGTGATTTGAGCATGTTTTTACGCTCAAATCGCCTCTAGAACGCTTAAAACGCGATTTTAATGGTTCTAAGATCGTTTCTTTTCAAATTACAAGCAAGTTATAGGTTTCTCATTTCAACATGTTATTTCCCTCATCTCGATGGTTTGAGCGCCGAAAACATGATTCTTGACTTGCTAAGTTCTCCAATTTCCATTTAGAAGGTCTCTTTTAGGTCCGTGATTGTAGTACATCAATGCGCTTAACTCGTTCACTTTAGCACTAAAAACACCATTTTAAGCTCAAAAACGGGGCCGTGATCAATTTAAGACGGCAATTTTTAGTTGGTGATTTGAGCATGTTTTTACGCTCAAATCGCTTCTAGAACGCTTAAAACGCGATTTTGATTGTTCTAAGATCGTTTCTTTTCAGTTTACAAGCAAGTTATAGGTTTCTCATTTCAACATGTTATTTCGCTCATCTCGATTGTTTGAGCGCCGAAAAAATTATTCCCGACTTGCTAAGTTGTGGAATTTCCATTTAGAAGGTCTCTTTTAGATATGTGATTGCAGTACATCATTGCGCTCAACGCGTTCACTTTAGCACTGAAAACATCACTTTAAGCTTTGAAACGGGGCCGTGATGGATCTAAGACGGCAGATTTTAGTTCGTGATTAGCGAAAGTTTTTACGCTCAAATCGCTTCTAAAACGCTTAAAACGCGATTTTGATGGTTCTAAGATCGTTTCTTTTCAGTTTACAAGCAAGTTATGGGTTTCTCATTTCAACATGTTATTTCGCTCATTTCGGTTGTTTGAGCGCCGAAAACATGATTCCCGATTTGCTAAGTTGTGCTTTTTCCATTTAGAAGGTCTCTTTTAGGTCCGTGATTGCAGTACATCATTGCGCTTAACTCGTTCACTTTAGCACTGAAAACACCATTTTAAACTCTAAAACGTCGTCCTTATCGATTTAAGACGGCAATTTTTAGTTGGTGATTTGAGCATGTTTTTACGCTCAAATCGCCTCTAGAACGCTTAAAACGCGATTTTAATGGTTCTAAGATCGTTTCTTTTCAAATTACAAGCAAGTTATAGGTTTCTCATTTCAACATGTTATTTCCCTCATCTCGATGGTTTGAGCGCCGAAAACATGATTCTTGACTTGCTAAGTTCTCCAATTTCCATTTAGAAGGTCTCTTTTAGGTCCGTGATTGTAGTACATCAATGCGCTTAACTCGTTCACTTTAGCACTAAAAACACCATTTTAAGCTCAAAAACGGGGCCGTGATCAATTTAAGACAGCAATTTTTAGTTGGTGATTTGAGCATGTTTTTACGCTCAAATCGCTTCTAGAACGCTTAAAACGCGATTTTGATTGTTCTAAGATCGTTTCTTTTCAGTTTACAAGCAAGTTATAGGTTTCTCATTTCAACATGTTATTTCGCTCATCTCGATTGTTTGAGCGCCGAAAAAATTATTCCCGACTTGCTAAGTTGTGGAATTTCCATTTAGAAGGTCTCTTTTAGATATGTGATTGCAGTACATCATTGCGCTCAACGCGTTCACTTTAGCACTGAAAACATCACTTTAAGCTTTGAAACGGGGCCGTGATGGATCTAAGACGGCAGATTTTAGTTCGTGATTAGCGAATGTTTTTACGCTCAAATCGCTTCTAGAACGCTTAAAACGCGATTTTGATGGTTCTAAGATCGTTTCTTTTCTGTTTACAAGCAAGTTATGGGTTTCTCATTTCAACATGTTATTTCGCTCATTTCGGTTGTTTGAGCGCCGAAAACATGATTCCCGATTTGCTAAGTTGTGCATTTTCCATTTAGAAGGTCTCTTTTAGGTCCGTGATTGCAGTACATCATTGCGCTTATCTCGTTCACTTTAGCACTGAAAACACCATTTTAAGCTCTAAAACGTCGTGCTTATCGATTTAAGACGGCAATTTTTAGTTGGTGGTTTGAGCATGTTTTTACGCTCAAATCGCTTCTAGAACGGTTAAAACGGGATTTTGAAGGTTCTAAGATCGTTTATTTTCAGCTTACAAGTAAGTTATAGGTTTCTTATTTCAACATGTTATTTCGCTCATCTCGATGGTTTGAGCGCCGAAAACATGATTCTTGACTTGCTAAGTTCTGCAATTTCCATTTAGAAGGTCTCTTTTAGGTCGGTGATTGCAGTACATCAATGCGCTTAACTCGTTCACTTTAGCACTGAAAACACCATTTTAAGCTCTAAAACGTCGTCCTTATCGGTTTAAGACGGTAATTTTTAGTTGGTGATTTGAGCATGTTTTTACGTTCAGATCGCTTCTAGAACGCTTAAAACGGGATTTTGAAGGTTCTAAGATCGTTTATTTTCAGCTTACAAGTAAGTTATAGGTTTCTCATTTCAACATGTTATTTCGCTCATCTCGATGGTTTGAGCGCCGAAAACATGATTCTTGACTTGCTAAGTTCTGCAATTTCCATTTAGAAGGTCTCTTTTAGGTCGGTGATTGGAGTACATCATTGCGCTTAACTCGTTCACTTTAGCACTGAAAACATCACTTTAAGCTTTGAAACGGGGCCGTGATGGATCTAAGACGGCAGATTTTAGTTCGTGATTAGCGAATTTTTTTACGCTCAAATCGCTTCTAGAACGCTTAAAACGCGATTTTGACTGTTCTAAGATCGTTTCTTTTCTGTTTACAAGCAAGTTATGGGTTTCTCATTTCAACATGTTATTTCGCTCATTTCGGTTGTTTGAGCGCCGAAAACATGATTCCCGATTTGCTAAGTTGTGCATTTTCCATTTAGAAGGTCTCTTTTAGGTCCGTGATTGCAGTACATCATTGCGCTTATCTCGTTCACTTTAGCACTGAAAACACCATTTTAAGCTCTAAAACGTCGTGCTTATCGATTTAAGACGGCAATTTTTAGTTGGTGGTTTGAGCATGTTTTTACGCTCAAATCGCTTCTAGAACGGTTAAAACGGGATTTTGAAGGTTCTAAGATCGTTTATTTTCAGCTTACAAGTAAGTTATAGGTTTCTTATTTCAACATGTTATTTCGCTCATCTCGATGGTTTGAGCGCCGAAAACATGATTCTTGACTTGCTAAGTTCTGCAATTTCCATTTAGAAGGTCTCTTTTAGGTCGGTGATTGCAGTACATCAATGCGCTTAACTCGTTCACTTTAGCACTGAAAACACCATTTTAAGCTCTAAAACGTCGTCCTTATCGGTTTAAGACGGTAATTTTTAGTTGGTGATTTGAGCGTGTTTTTACGCTCAGATCGCTTCTAGAACGCTTAAAACGCGATTTTGATTGTTCTAAGATCGTTTCTTTTCAGTTTACAAGCAAGTTATACGTTTCTCATTTCAACATGTTATTTCGCTCATCTCGATGGTTTCGAAAAAATGATTCCCGACTTGCTAAGTTGTGGACTTTCTATTTAGAAGGTCTCTTTTAGGTCCGTGATTGCAGTACATCATTGCGCTCAACGCGTTCACTTTAGCACTGAAAACATCATTTTAAGCTTTAAAACGGGGCCGTGATCGATCTAAGACGGCAGATTTTAGTTCGTGATTAGCGAATGTTTTTACGCTCAAATCGCTTGTAGAATGCTTAAAACGCGATGTTGATGGTTCTAAGATCGTTTCTTTTCAGTTTACAAGCAAGTTATAGGTTTCTCATTTCAACATGTTATTTCGCTCATCTCGATGCTTTGAGCGCCGAAAACATGATTCTTGACTTGCTAAAATCTTCAATTTCCATTTAGAAGGTCTCTTTTAGGTCCGTGATTGCAGTACATCAATGCGCTTAACTCGATCACTTTAGCACTAAAAACACCATTTTAAGCTCAAAAACGGGGCCGTGATCAATTTAAGACGGCAATTTTTAGTTGGTGATTTGAGCATGTTTTTACGCTCAAATCGCTTCTAGAACGCTTAAAACGCGATTTTGATTGTTCTAAGATCGTTTCCTTTCAGTTTACCTGCAAGTTATAGATTTCTCATTTCAACATGTTATTTCGCTCATCTCATTGGTTTGAGCGCCGAAAACATGATTCCCGACTTGCTAAAATGTGCAATTTCCATTTAGAAGGTCTCTTTTAGGTCCGTGATTGCAGTACATCATTGCGCTCAACGCGTTCACTTTAGCACTGAAAACATCATTTTAAGCTTTAAAACGGGGCCGTGATCGATATAAGACGGCAATTTTCAGTTGGTGATTTGAGCATGTTTTGACGCTCAGATCGCTTCTAGAAGGCTTAAAACGCGATGTTAAAGGTTCTAAGATCGTTTCTTTTCAGTTTACAAGCAAGTTATAGGTTTCTCATTTCAACATGTTATTTCGCTCGTCTCGATGGTTTGAGCGCCGAAATCATGATTCCCGACTTGCTTAGTTGTGCATTTTCCATTTAGAAGGTCTCTTTTAGGTCCGTGATTGCAGTACATCATTGCGCTCAACTCGTTCACTTTAGCACTGAAAACACCATTTTAAGCTCTAAAACGTCGTCCTTATCGATTTAAGACGGCAATTTTTAGTTGGTGATTTGAGCATGTTTTTACGCTCAAATCGCTTCTAGAACGCTTAAAACGGTATTTTGAAGGTTCTAAGATCGTTTATTTTCAGCTTACAAGTAAGTTATAGGTTTCTCATTTCAACATGTTATTTCGCTCATCTCGATGGTTTGAGCGCCGAAAACATGATTCTTGACTTGCTAAGTTCTGCAATTTCCATTTAGAAAATCTCTTTTAGGTCGGTGATTGGAGTACATCATTGCGCTTAACTCGTTCACTTTAGCACTGAAAACACCATTTTAAGCTCTAAAACGGGGCCGTGATCAATTTAAGACAGCAATTTTTAGTTGGTGATTTGAGCATGTTTTTACGCTCAAATCGCTTCTAGAACGCTTAAAACGCGATTTTGATTGTTCTAAGATCGTTTCTTTTCAGTTTACAAGCAAGTTATAGGTTTCTCGTTTCAACATGTTATTCGCTCATCTCGATGGTTTGAGCGCCGAAAAAATGATTCCCGACTTGCTAAAATGTGCAATTTCCATTTAGAAGGTCTCTTTTAGGTCCGTGATTGCAGTACATCATTGCGCTCAACGCGTTCACTTTAGCACTGAAAACATCATTTTAACCTTTAAAACGGGGCCGTGATCGATATAAGACGGCAATTTTCAGTTAGTGATTTGAGCATGTTTTGACGCTCAGATCGCTTCTAGAACGCTTAAAACGCGATGTTAAAGGTTCTAAGATCGTTTCTTTTCAGTTTACAAGCAAGTTATAGGTTTCTCATTTCAACATGTTATTTCGCTCATCTCGATGGTTTGAGCGCCGAAAACATGATTCTCGACTTACTTAGTTGTGCATTTTCCATTTAGAAGGTCTCTTTTAGGTCGGTGATTGCAGTACATCATTGCGCTCAACTCGTTCACTTTAGCACTGAAAACACCATTTTAAGCTCTAAAACGTCGTCCTTATCGATTTAAGACGGCAATTTTTAGTTGGTGATTTGAGCATGTTTTTACGCTCAAATCGCCTCTAGAACGCTTAAAACGCGATTTTAGGTTCTAAGATCGTTTCTTTTCAAATTACAAGCAAGTTATAGGTTTCTCATTTCAACATGTTATTTCGCTCATCTCGATGCTTTGAGCGCCGAAAACATGATTCTTGACTTGCTAAGTTCTTCAATTTCCATTTAGAAGGTCTCTTTTAGGTCCGTGATTGCAGTACATCATTGCGCTCAACTCGTTCACTTTAGCACTGAAAACACCATTTTAAGCTCTAAAACGTCGTCCTTATCGATTTAAGACGGCAATTTTTAGTTGGTGATTTTAGCATGTTTTTACGCTCAAATCGCCTCTAGAACGCTTAAAACGCGATTTTAATGGTTCTAAGATCGTTTCTTTTCAAATTACAAGCAAGTTATAGGTTTCTCATTTCAACATGTTATTTCGCTCATCTCGATGGTTTGAGCGCCGAAAACATGATTCTTGACTTGCTAAGTTCTCCAATTTCCATTTAGAAGGTCTCTTTTAGGTGCGTGATTGCAGTACATCAATGCGCTTAACTCGTTCACTTTAGCACTAAAAACACCATTTTAAGCTCAAAAACGGGGCCGTGATCAATTTAAGACGGCAATTTTTAGTTGGTGATTTGAGCATGTTTTTACGCTCAAATCGCTTCTAGAACGCTTAAAACGCGATTTTGATTGTTCTAAGATCGTTTCTTTTCAGTTTACAAGCAAGTTATAGGTTTCTCATTTCAACATGTTATTTCGCTCATCTCGATTGTTTGAGCGCCGAAAAAATGATTCCCGACTTGCTAAGTTGTGGAATTTCCATTTAGAAGGTCTCTTTTAGATATGTGATTGCAGTACATCATTGCGCTCAACGCGTTCACTTTAGCACTGAAAACATCACTTTAAGCTTTAAAACGGGGCCGTGATGGATCTAAGACGGCAGATTTTAGTTCGTGATTAGCGAATGTTTTTACGCTCAAATCGCTTCTAGAACGCTTAAAACGCGATTTTGATGGTTCTAAGATCGTTTCTTTTCAGTTTACAAGCAAGTTATGGGTTTCTCATTTCAACATGTTATTTCGCTCATTTCGGTTGTTTGAGCGCCGAAAACATGATTCCCGATTTGCTAAGTTGTGCATTTTCCATTTAGAAGGTCTCTTTTAGGTCCGTGATTGCAGTACATCATTGCGCTCAACTCGTTCACTTTAGCACTGAAAACACCATTTTAAGCTCTAAAACGTCGTCCTTATCGATTTAAGACGGCAATTTTTAGTTGGTGATTTTAGCATGTTTTTACGCTCAAATCGCCTCTAGAACGCTTAAAACGCGATTTTAATGGTTCTAAGATCGTTTCTTTTCAAATTACAAGCAAGTTATAGGTTTCTCATTTCAACATGTTATTTCGCTCATCTCGATGGTTTGAGCGCCGAAAACATGATTCTTGACTTGCTAAGTTCTCCAATTTCCATTTAGAAGGTCTCTTTTAGGTGCGTGATTGCAGTACATCAATGCGCTTAACTCGTTCACTTTAGCACTAAAAACACCATTTTAAGCTCAAAAACGGGGCCGTGATCAATTTAAGACGGCAATTTTTAGTTGGTGATTTGAGCATGTTTTTACGCTCAAATCGCTTCTAGAACGCTTAAAACGCGATTTTGATTGTTCTAAGATCGTTTCTTTTCAGTTTACAAGCAAGTTATAGGTTTCTCATTTCAACATGTTATTTCGCTCATCTCGATTGTTTGAGCGCCGAAAAAATGATTCCCGACTTGCTAAGTTGTGGAATTTCCATTTAGAAGGTCTCTTTTAGATATGTGATTGCAGTACATCATTGCGCTCAACGCGTTCACTTTAGCACTGAAAACATCACTTTAAGCTTTAAAACGGGGCCGTGATGGATCTAAGACGGCAGATTTTAGTTCGTGATTAGCGAATGTTTTTACGCTCAAATCGCTTCTAGAACGCTTAAAACGCGATTTTGATGGTTCTAAGATCGTTTCTTTTCAGTTTACAAGCAAGTTATGGGTTTCTCATTTCAACATGTTATTTCGCTCATTTCGGTTGTTTGAGCGCCGAAAACATGATTCCCGATTTGCTAAGTTGTGCATTTTCCATTTAGAAGGTCTCTTTTAGGTCCGTGATTGCAGTACATCATTGCGCTTAACTCGTTCACTTTAGCACTGAAAACACCATTTTAAACTCTAAAACGTCGTCCTTATCGATTTAAGACGGCAATTTTTAGTTGGTGATTTGAGCATGTTTTTACGCTCAAATCGCCTCTAGAACGCTTAAAACGCGATTTTAATGGTTCTAAGATCGTTTCTTTTCAAATTACAAGCAAGTTATAGGTTTCTCATTTCAACATGTTATTTCGCTCATCTCGATGGTTTGAGCGCCGAAAACATGATTCTTGACTTGCTAAGTTCTCCAATTTCCATTTAGAAGGTCTCTTTTAGGTCCGTGATTGTAGTACATCAATGCGCTTAACTCGTTCACTTTAGCACTAAAAACACCATTTTAAGCTCAAAAACGGGGCCGTGATCAATATAAGACGGCAATTTTTAGTTGGTGATTTGAGCCTGTTTTTACGCTCAAATCGCTTCTAGAACGCTTAAAACGCGATTTTGATTGTTCTAAGATCGTTTCTTTTCAGTTTACAAGCAAGTTATAGGTTTCTCATTTCAACATGTTATTTCGCTCATCTCGATTGTTTGAGCGCCGAAAAAATGATTCCCGACTTGCTAAGTTGTGGAATTTCCATTTAGAAGGTCTCTTTTAGATATGTGATTGCAGTACATCATTGCGCTCAACGCGTTCACTTTAGCACTGAAAACATCACTTTAAGCTTTAAAACGGGGCCGTGATGGATCTAAGACGGCAGATTTTAGTTCGTGATTAGCGAATGTTTTTACGCTCAAATCGCTTCTAGAACGCTTAAAACGCGATTTTGATGGTTCTAAGATCGTTTCTTTTCAGTTTACAAGCAAGTTATGGGTTTCTCATTTCAACATGTTATTTCGCTCATTTCGGTTGTTTGAGCGCCGAAAACATGATTCCCGATTTGCTAAGTTGTGCATTTTCCATTTAGAATGTCTCTTTTAGGTCCGTGATTGCAGTACATCATTGCGCTTAACTCGTTCACTTTAGCACTGAAAACACCATTTTAAACTCTAAAACGTCGTCCTTATCGATTTAAGACGGCAATTTTTAGCTGGTGATTTGAGCATGTTTTTACGCTCAAATCGCCTCTAGAACGCTTAAAACGCGATTTTAATGGTTCTAAGATCGTTTCTTTTCAAATTACAAGCAAGTTATAGGTTTGTCATTTCAACATGTTATTTCGCTCATCTCGATGGTTTGAGCGCCGAAAACATGATTCTTGACTTGCTAAGTTCTCCAATTTCCATTTAGAAGGTCTCTTTTAGGTCCGTGATTGTAGTACATCAATGCGCTTAACTCGTTCACTTTAGCACTAAAAACACCATTTTAAGCTCAAAAACGGGGCCGTGATCAATTTAAGACGGCAATTTTTAGTTGGTGATTTAAGCTTGTTTTTACGCTCAAATCGCTTCTAGAACGCTTAAAACGCGATTTTGATTGTTCTAAGATCGTTTCTTTTCAGTTTACAAGCAAGTTATAGGTTTCTCATTTCAACATGTTATTTCGCTCATCTCGATTGTTTGAGCGCCGAAAAAATGATTCCCGACTTGCTAAGTTGTGGAATTTCCATTTAGAAGGTCTCTTTTAGATATGTGATTGCAGTACATCATTGCGCTCAACGCGTTCACTTTAGCACTGAAAACATCACTTTAAGCTTTGAAACGGGGCCGTAATGGATCTAAGACGGCAGATTTTAGTTCGTGATTAGCGAATGTTTTTACGCTCAAATCGCTTCTAGAACGCTTAAAACGCGATTTTGATGGTTCTAAGATCGTTTCTTTTCAGTTTACAAGCAAGTTATGGGTTTCTCATTTCAACATGTTATTTCGCTCATTTCGGTTGTTTGAGCGCCGAAAACATGATTCCCGATTTGCTAAGTTGTGCATTTTCCATTTAGAAGGTCTCTTTTAGGTCCGTGATTGCAGTACATCATTGCGCTTATCTCGTTCACTTTAGCACTGAAAACACCATTTTAAGCTCTAAAACGTCGTGCTTATCGATTTAAGACGGCAATTTTTAGTTGGTGGTTTGAGCATGTTTTTACGCTCAAATCGCTTCTAGAACGGTTAAAACGGGATTTTGAAGGTTCTAAGATCGTTTATTTTCAGCTTACAAGTAAGTTATAGGTTTCTTATTTCAACATGTTATTTCGCTCATCTCGATGGTTTGAGCGCCGAAAACATGATTCTTGACTTGCTAAGTTCTGCAATTTCCATTTAGAAGGTCTCTTTTAGGTCGGTGATTGCAGTACATCAATGCGCTTAACTCGTTCACTTTAGCACTGAAAACACCATTTTAAGCTCTAAAACGTCGTCCTTATCGGTTTAAGACGGTAATTTTTAGTTGGTGATTTGAGCATGTTTTTACGCTCAGATCGCTTCTAGAACGCTTAAAACGGGATTTTGAAGGTTCTAAGATCGTTTATTTTCAGCTTACAAGTAAGTTATAGGTTTCTCATTTCAACATGTTATTTCGCTCATCTCGATGGTTTGAGCGCCGAAAACATGATTCTTGACTTGCTAAGTTCTGCAATTTCCATTTAGAAGGTCTCTTTTAGGTCGGTGATTGGAGTACATCATTGCGCTTAACTCGTTCACTTTAGCAATGAAAACACCATTTTAAGCTTTAAAACGGGGCCGTGATCGATCTAAGACGGCAGATTTTAGTTCGTGATTAGCGAATGTTTTTACGCTCAAATCGCTTGTAGAACGCTTAAAACGCGATGTTGATGGTTCTAAGATCGTTTCTTTTCAGTTTACAAGCAAGTTATAGGTTTCTCATTTCAACATGTTATTTCGCTCATCTCGATGGTTTGAGCGCCGAAAACATGATTCCCGACTTGCTTAGTTGTGCATTTTCCATTTAGAAGGTCTCTTTTAGGTCCGTGATTGCAGTACATCATTGCGCTTAACTCGTTCACTTTAGCACTGAAAACGCCATTTTAAGCTCTAAAACGTCGTGCTTATCGATTTAAGACGGCAATTTTTAGTTGGTGGTTTGAGCATGTTTTTACGCTTAAATCGCTTCTAGAACGCTTAAAACGGGATTTTGAAGGTTCTAAGATCGTTTATTTTCAGCTTACAAGTAAGTTATAGGTTTCTCATTTCAACATGTTATTTCGCTCATCTCGATGGTTTGAGCGCCGAAAACATGATTCTTGACTTTCTAAGTTCTGCAATTTCCATTTAGAAGGTCTCTTTTAGGTCGGTGATTGCAGTACATCATTGCGCTTGACTCGTTCACTTTAGCACTGAAAACACCATTTTAAGCTCTAAAACGTCGTCCTTATCGGTTTAAGACGGTAATTTTTAGTTGGTGATTTGAGCGTGTTTTTACGCTCAGATCGCTTCTAGAACGGTTAAAACGGGATTTTGAAGGTTCTAAGATCGTTTATTTTCAGCTTACAAGTAAGTTATAGGTTTCTCATTTCAACATGTTATTTCGCTCATCTCGATAGTTTGAGCGCCGAAAACATGATTCTTGACTTGCTAAGTTCTGCAATTTCCATTTAGAAGGTCTCTTTTAGGTCGGTGATTGGAGTACATCATTGCGCTTAATTCGTTCACTTTAGCACTGAAAACACCATTTTAAGCTCTAAAACGGGGCCGTGATCAATTTAAGACACAATTTTTAGTTGGTGATTTGAGCATGTTTTTACGCTCAAATCGCTTCTAGAACGCTTAAAACGCGATTTTGATTGTTCTAAGATCGTTTCTTTTCAGTTTACAAGCAAGTTATACGTTTCTCATTTCAACATGTTATTTCGCTCATCTCGATGGTTTCGAAAAAATGATTCCCGACTTGCTAAGTTGTGGAATTTCTATTTAGAAGGTCTCTTTTAGGTCCGTGATTGCAGTACATCATTGCGCTCAACGCGTTCACTTTAGCACTGAAAACATCATTTTAAGCTTTAAAACGGGGCCGTGATCGATCTAAGACGGCAGATTTTAGTTCGTGATTAGCGAATGTTTTTACGCTCAAATCGCTTGTAGAACGCTTAAAACGCGATGTTGATGGTTCTAAGATCGTTTCTTTTCAGTTTACAAGCAAGTTATAGGTTTCTCATTTCAACATGTTATTTCGCTCATCTCGATGGTTTGAGCGCCGAAAACATGATTCCCGACTTGCTTAGTTGTGCATTTTCCATTTAGGAGGTCTCTTTTAGGTCCGTGATTGCAGTACATCATTGCGCTTAACTCGTTCACTTTAGCACTGAAAACGCCATTTTAAGCTCTAAAACGTCGTGCTTATCGATTTAAGACGGCAATTTTTAGTTGGTGGTTTGAGCATGTTTTTACGCTTAAATCGCTTCTAGAACGCTTAAAACGGGATTTTGAAGGTTCTAAGATCGTTTATTTTCAGCTTACAAGTAAGTTATAGGTTTCTCATTTCAACATGTTATTTCGCTCATCTCGATGGTTTGAGCGCCGAAAACATGATTCTTGACTTGCTAAGTTCTGCAATTTCCATTTAGAAGGTCTCTTTTAGGTCGGTGATTGCAGTACATCATTGCGCTTAACTCGTTCACTTTAGCACTGAAAACACCATTTTAAGCTCTAAAACGTCGTCCTTATCGGTTTAAGACGGTAATTTTTAGTTGGTGATTTGAGCGTGTTTTTACGCTCAGATCGCTTCTAGAACGCTTAAAACGCGATTTTGATTGTTCTAAGATCGTTTCTTTTCAGTTTACAAGCAAGTTATACGTTTCTCATTTCAACATGTTATTTCGCTCATCTCGATGGTTTCGAAAAAATGATTCCCGACTTGCTAAGTTGTGGAATTTCTATTTAGAAGGTCTCTTTTAGGTCCGTGATTGCAGTACATCATTGCGCTCAACGCGTTCACTTTAGCACTGAAAACATCATTTTAAGCTTTAAAACGGGGCCGTGATCGATCTAAGACGGCAGATTTTAGTTCGTGATTAGCGAATGTTTTTACGCTCAAATCGCTTGTAGAATGCTTAAAACGCGATGTTGATGGTTCTAAGATCGTTTCTTTTCAGTTTACAAGCAAGTTATAGGTTTCTCATTTCAACATGTTATTTCGCTCATCTCGATGCTTTGAGCGCCGAAAACATGATTCTTGACTTGCTAAGTTCTTCAATTTCCATTTAGAAGGTCTCTTTTAGGTCCGTGATTGCAGTACATCAATGCGCTTAACTCGATCACTTTAGCACTAAAAACACCATTTTAAGCTCAAAAACGGGGCCGTGATCAATTTAAGACGGCAATTTTTAGTTGGTGATTTGAGCATGTTTTTACGCTCAAATCGCTTCTAGAACGCTTAAAACGCGATTTTGATTGTTCTAAGATCGTTTCCTTTCAGTTTACCTGCAAGTTATAGATTTCTCAATTCAACATGTTATTTCGCTCATCTCATTGGTTTGAGCGCCGAAAACATGATTCCCGACTTGCTAAAATGTGCAATTTCCATTTAGAAGGTCTCTTTTAGGTCCGTGATTGCAGTACATCATTGCGCTCAACGCGTTCACTTTAGCACTGAAAACATCATTTTAAGCTTTAAAACGGGGCCGTGATCGATATAAGACGGCAATTTTCAGTTGGTGATTTGAGCATGTTTTGACGCTCAGATCGCTTCTAGAAGGCTTAAAACGCGATGTTAAAGGTTCTAAGATCGTTTCTTTTCAGTTTACAAGCAAGTTATAGGTTTCTCATTTCAACATGTTATTTCGCTCGTCTCGATGGTTTGAGCGCCGAAATCATGATTCCCGACTTGCTTAGTTGTGCATTTTCCATTTAGAAGGTCTCTTTTAGGTCCGTGATTGCAGTACATCATTGCGCTCAACTCGTTCACTTTAGCACTGAAAACACCATTTTAAGCTCTAAAACGTCGTCCTTATCGATCTAAGACGGCAATTTTTAGTTGGTGATTTGAGCATGTTTTTACGCTCAAATCGCTTCTAGAACGCTTAAAACGGTATTTTGAAGGTTCTAAGATCGTTTATTTTCAGCTTACAAGTAAGTTATAGGTTTCTCATTTCAACATGTTATTTCGCTCATCTCGATGGTTTGAGCGCCGAAAACATGATTCTTGACTTGCTAAGTTCTGCAATTTCCATTTAGAAAATCTCTTTTAGGTCGGTGATTGGAGTACATCATTGCGCTTAACTCGTTCACTTTAGCACTGAAAACACCATTTTAAGCTCTAAAACGGGGCCGTGATCAATTTAAGACAGCAATTTTTAGTTGGTGATTTGAGCATGTTTTTACGCTCAAATCGCTTCTAGAAAGCTTAAAACGCGATTTTGATTGTTCTAAGATCGTTTCTTTTCAGTTTACAAGCAAGTTATAGGTTTCTCATTTCAACATGTTATTCGCTCATCTCGATGGTTTGAGCGCCGAAAAAATGATTCCCGACTTGCTAAAATGTGCAATTTCCATTTAGAAGGTCTCTTTTAGGTCCGCGATTGCAGTACATCATTGCGCTCAACGCGTTCACTTTAGCACTGAAAACATCATTTTAACCTTTAAAACGGGGCCGTGATCGATATAAAACGGCAATTTTCAGTTAGTGATTTGAGCATGGTTTGACGCTCAGATCGCTTCTAGAACGCTTAAAACGCGATGTTAAAGGTTCTAAGATCGTTCCTTTTCAGTTTACAAGCAAATTATTGGTTTCTCATTTCAACATGTTATTTCGCTCATCTCGATGGTTTGAGCGCCGAAAACATGATTCTCGACTTACTTAGTTGTGCATTTTCCATTTAGAAGGTCTCTTTTAGGTCGGTGATTGCAGTACATCATTGCGCTCAACTCGTTCACTTTAGCACTGAAAACACCATTTTAAGCTCTAAAACGTCGTCCTTATCGATTTAAGACGGCAATTTTTAGTTGGTGATTTGAGCATGTTTTTACGCTCAAATCGCCTCTAGAACGCTTAAAACGCGATTTTAGGTTCTAAGATCGTTTCTTTTCAAATTACAAGCAAGTTATAGGTTTCTCATTTCAACATGTTATTTCGCTCATCTCGATGCTTTGAGCGCCGAAAACATGATTCTTGACTTGCTAAGTTCTTCAATTTCCATTTAGAAGGTCTCTTTTAGGTCCGTGATTGCAGTACATCATTGCGCTCAACTCGTTCACTTTAGCACTGAAAACACCATTTTAAGCTCTAAAACGTCGTCCTTATCGATTTAAGACGGCAATTTTTAGTTGGTGATTTTAGCATGTTTTTACGCTCAAATCGCCTCTAGAACGCTTAAAACGCGATTTTAATGGTTCTAAGATCGTTTCTTTTCAAATTACAAGCAAGTTATAGGTTTCTCATTTCAACATGCTATTTCGCTCATCTCGATGGTTTGAGCGCCGAAAACATGATTCTTGACTTGCTAAGTTCTCCAATTTCCATTTAGAAGGTCTCTTTTAGGTGCGTGATTGCAGTACATCAATGCGCTTAACTCGTTCACTTTAGCACTAAAAACACCATTTTAAGCTCAAAAACGGGGCCGTGATCAATTTAAGACGGCAATTTTTAGTTGGTGATTTGAGCATGTTTTTACGCTCAAATCGCTTCTAGAACGCTTAAAACGCGATTTTGATTGTTCTAAGATCGTTTCTTTTCAGTTTACAAGCAAGTTATAGGTTTCTCATTTCAACATGTTATTTCGCTCATCTCGATTGTTTGAGCGCCGAAAAAATGATTCCCGACTTGCTAAGTTGTGGAATTTCCATTTAGAAGGTCTCTTTTAGATATGTGATTGCAGTACATCATTGCGCTCAACGCGTTCACTTTAGCACTGAAAACATCACTTTAAGCTTTAAAACGGGGCCGTGATGGATCTAAGACGGCAGATTTTAGTTCGTGATTAGCGAATGTTTTTACGCTCAAATCGCTTCTAGAACGCTTAAAACGCGATTTTGATGGTTCTAAGATCGTTTCTTTTCAGTTTACAAGCAAGTTATGGGTTTCTCATTTCAACATGTTATTTCGCTCATTTCGGTTGTTTGAGCGCCGAAAACATGATTCCCGATTTGCTAAGTTGTGCATTTTCCATTTAGAAGGTCTCTTTTAGGTCCGTGATTGCAGTACATCATTGCGCTTAACTCGTTCACTTTAGCACTGAAAACACCATTTTAAACTCTAAAACGTCGTCCTTATCGATTTAAGACGGCAATTTTTAGTTGGTGATTTGAGCATGTTTTTACGCTCAAATCGCCTCTAGAACGCTTAAAACGCGATTTTAATGGTTCTAAGATCGTTTCTTTTCAAATTACAAGCAAGTTATAGGTTTCTCATTTCAACATGTTATTTCGCTCATCTCGATGGTTTGAGCGCCGAAAACATGATTCTTGACTTGCTAAGTTCTCCAATTTCCATTTAGAAGGTCTCTTTTAGGTCCGTGATTGTAGTACATCAATGCGCTTAACTCGTTCACTTTAGCACTAAAAACACCATTTTAAGCTCAAAAACGGGGCCGTGATCAATATAAGACGGCAATTTTTAGTTGGTGATTTGAGCCTGTTTTTACGCTCAAATCGCTTCTAGAACGCTTAAAACGCGATTTTGATTGTTCTAAGATCGTTTCTTTTCAGTTTACAAGCAAGTTATAGGTTTCTCATTTCAACATGTTATTTCGCTCATCTCGATTGTTTGAGCGCCGAAAAAATGATTCCCGACTTGCTAAGTTGTGGAATTTCCATTTAGAAGGTCTCTTTTAGATATGTGATTGCAGTACATCATTGCGCTCAACGCGTTCACTTTAGCACTGAAAACATCACTTTAAGCTTTAAAACGGGCCCGTGATGGATCTAAGACGGCAGATTTTAGTTCGTGATTAGCGAATGTTTTTACGCTCAAATCGCTTCTAGAACGCTTAAAACGCGATTTTGATGGTTCTAAGATCGTTTCTTTTCAGTTTACAAGCAAGTTATGGGTTTCTCATTTCAACATGTTATTTCGCTCATTTCAGTTGTTTGAGCGCCGAAAACATGATTCCCGATTTGCTAAGTTGTGCATTTTCCATTTAGAATGTCTCTTTTAGGTCCGTGATTGCAGTACATCATTGCGCTTAACTCGTTCACTTTAGCACTGAAAACACCATTTTAAACTCTAAAACGTCGTCCTTATCGATTTAAGACGGCAATTTTTAGCTGGTGATTTGAGCATGTTTTTACGCTCAAATCGCCTCTAGAACGCTTAAAACGCGATTTTAATGGTTCTAAGATCGTTTCTTTTCAAATTACAAGCAAGTTATAGGTTTCTCATTTCAACATGTTATTTCGCTCATCTCGATGGTTTGAGCGCCGAAAACATGATTCTTGACTTGCTAAGTTCTCCAATTTCCATTTAGAAGGTCTCTTTTAGGTCCGTGATTGTAGTACATCAATGCGCTTAACTCGTTCACTTTAGCACTAAAAACACCATTTTAAGCTCAAAAACGGGGCCGTGATCAATTTAAGACGGCAATTTTTAGTTGGTGATTTGAGCCTGTTTTTACGCTCAAATCGCTTCTAGAACGGTTAAAACGGGATTTTGAAGGTTCTAAGATCGTTTATTTTCAGCTTACAAGTAAGTTATAGGTTTCTTATTTCAACATGTTATTTCGCTCATCTCGATGGTTTGAGCGCCGAAAACATGATTCTTGACTTGCTAAGTTCTGCAATTTCCATTTAGAAGGTCTCTTTTAGGTCGGTGATTGCAGTACATCAATGCGCTTAACTCGTTCACTTTAGCACTGAAAACACCATTTTAAGCTCTAAAACGTCGTCCTTATCGGTTTAAGACGGTAATTTTTAGTTGGTGATTTGAGCATGTTTTTACGCTCAGATCGCTTCTAGAACGCTTAAAACGGGATTTTGAAGGTTCTAAGATCGTTTATTTTCAGCTTACAAGTAAGTTATAGGTTTCTCATTTCAACATGTTATTTCGCTCATCTCGATGGTTTGAGCGCCGAAAACATGATTCTTGACTTGCTAAGTTCTGCAATTTCCATTTAGAAGGTCTCTTTTAGGTCGGTGATTGGAGTACATCATTGCGCTTAACTCGTTCACTTTAGCAATGAAAACACCATTTTAAGCTTTAAAACGGGGCCGTGATCGATCTAAGACGGCAGATTTTAGTTCGTGATTAGCGAATGTTTTTACGCTCAAATCGCTTGTAGAACGCTTAAAACGCGATGTTGATGGTTCTAAGATCGTTTCTTTTCAGTTTACAAGCAAGTTATAGGTTTCTCATTTCAACATGTTATTTCGCTCATCTCGATGGTTTGAGCGCCGAAAACATGATTCCCGACTTGCTTAGTTGTGCATTTTCCATTTAGAAGGTCTCTTTTAGGTCCGTGATTGCAGTACATCATTGCGCTTAACTCGTTCACTTTAGCACTGAAAACGCCATTTTAAGCTCTAAAACGTCGTGCTTATCGATTTAAGACGGCAATTTTTAGTTGGTGGTTTGAGCATGTTTTTACGCTTAAATCGCTTCTAGAACGCTTAAAACGGGATTTTGAAGGTTCTAAGATCGTTTATTTTCAGCTTACAAGTAAGTTATAGGTTTCTCATTTCAACATGTTATTTCGCTCATCTCGATGGTTTGAGCGCCGAAAACATGATTCTTGACTTTCTAAGTTCTGCAATTTCCATTTAGAAGGTCTCTTTTAGGTCGGTGATTGCAGTACATCATTGCGCTTAACTCGTTCACTTTAGCACTGAAAACACCATTTTAAGCTCTAAAACGTCGTCCTTATCGATTTAAGACGGCAATTTTTAGTTGGTGATTTTAGCATGTTTTTACGCTCAAATCGCCTCTAGAACGCTTAAAACGCGATTTTAATGGTTCTAAGATCGTTTCTTTTCAAATTACAAGCAAGTTATAGGTTTCTCATTTCAACATGCTATTTCGCTCATCTCGATGGTTTGAGCGCCGAAAACATGATTCTTGACTTGCTAAGTTCTCCAATTTCCATTTAGAAGGTCTCTTTTAGGTGCGTGATTGCAGTACATCAATGCGCTTAACTCGTTCACTTTAGCACTAAAAACACCATTTTAAGCTCAAAAACGGGGCCGTGATCAATTTAAGACGGCAATTTTTAGTTGGTGATTTGAGCATGTTTTTACGCTCAAATCGCTTCTAGAACGCTTAAAACGCGATTTTGATTGTTCTAAGATCGTTTCTTTTCAGTTTACAAGCAAGTTATAGGTTTCTCATTTCAACATGTTATTTCGCTCATCTCGATTGTTTGAGCGCCGAAAAAATGATTCCCGACTTGCTAAGTTGTGGAATTTCCATTTAGAAGGTCTCTTTTAGATATGTGATTGCAGTACATCATTGCGCTCAACGCGTTCACTTTAGCACTGAAAACATCACTTTAAGCTTTAAAACGGGGCCGTGATGGATCTAAGACGGCAGATTTTAGTTCGTGATTAGCGAATGTTTTTACGCTCAAATCGCTTCTAGAACGCTTAAAACGCGATTTTGATGGTTCTAAGATCGTTTCTTTTCAGTTTACAAGCAAGTTATGGGTTTCTCATTTCAACATGTTATTTCGCTCATTTCGGTTGTTTGAGCGCCGAAAACATGATTCCCGATTTGCTAAGTTGTGCATTTTCCATTTAGAAGGTCTCTTTTAGGTCCGTGATTGCAGTACATCATTGCGCTTAACTCGTTCACTTTAGCACTGAAAACACCATTTTAAACTCTAAAACGTCGTCCTTATCGATTTAAGACGGCAATTTTTAGTTGGTGATTTGAGCATGTTTTTACGCTCAAATCGCCTCTAGAACGCTTAAAACGCGATTTTAATGGTTCTAAGATCGTTTCTTTTCAAATTACAAGCAAGTTATAGGTTTCTCATTTCAACATGTTATTTCGCTCATCTCGATGGTTTGAGCGCCGAAAACATGATTCTTGACTTGCTAAGTTCTCCAATTTCCATTTAGAAGGTCTCTTTTAGGTCCGTGATTGTAGTACATCAATGCGCTTAACTCGTTCACTTTAGCACTAAAAACACCATTTTAAGCTCAAAAACGGGGCCGTGATCAATATAAGACGGCAATTTTTAGTTGGTGATTTGAGCCTGTTTTTACGCTCAAATCGCTTCTAGAACGCTTAAAACGCGATTTTGATTGTTCTAAGATCGTTTCTTTTCAGTTTACAAGCAAGTTATAGGTTTCTCATTTCAACATGTTATTTCGCTCATCTCGATTGTTTGAGCGCCGAAAAAATGATTCCCGACTTGCTAAGTTGTGGAATTTCCATTTAGAAGGTCTCTTTTAGATATGTGATTGCAGTACATCATTGCGCTCAACGCGTTCACTTTAGCACTGAAAACATCACTTTAAGCTTTAAAACGGGCCCGTGATGGATCTAAGACGGCAGATTTTAGTTCGTGATTAGCGAATGTTTTTACGCTCAAATCGCTTCTAGAACGCTTAAAACGCGATTTTGATGGTTCTAAGATCGTTTCTTTTCAGTTTACAAGCAAGTTATGGGTTTCTCATTTCAACATGTTATTTCGCTCATTTCAGTTGTTTGAGCGCCGAAAACATGATTCCCGATTTGCTAAGTTGTGCATTTTCCATTTAGAATGTCTCTTTTAGGTCCGTGATTGCAGTACATCATTGCGCTTAACTCGTTCACTTTAGCACTGAAAACACCATTTTAAACTCTAAAACGTCGTCCTTATCGATTTAAGACGGCAATTTTTAGCTGGTGATTTGAGCATGTTTTTACGCTCAAATCGCCTCTAGAACGCTTAAAACGCGATTTTAATGGTTCTAAGATCGTTTCTTTTCAAATTACAAGCAAGTTATAGGTTTCTCATTTCAACATGTTATTTCGCTCATCTCGATGGTTTGAGCGCCGAAAACATGATTCTTGACTTGCTAAGTTCTCCAATTTCCATTTAGAAGGTCTCTTTTAGGTCCGTGATTGTAGTACATCAATGCGCTTAACTCGTTCACTTTAGCACTAAAAACACCATTTTAAGCTCAAAAACGGGGCCGTGATCAATTTAAGACGGCAATTTTTAGTTGGTGATTTGAGCCTGTTTTTACGCTCAAATCGCTTCTAGAACGGTTAAAACGGGATTTTGAAGGTTCTAAGATCGTTTATTTTCAGCTTACAAGTAAGTTATAGGTTTCTTATTTCAACATGTTATTTCGCTCATCTCGATGGTTTGAGCGCCGAAAACATGATTCTTGACTTGCTAAGTTCTGCAATTTCCATTTAGAAGGTCTCTTTTAGGTCGGTGATTGCAGTACATCAATGCGCTTAACTCGTTCACTTTAGCACTGAAAACACCATTTTAAGCTCTAAAACGTCGTCCTTATCGGTTTAAGACGGTAATTTTTAGTTGGTGATTTGAGCATGTTTTTACGCTCAGATCGCTTCTAGAACGCTTAAAACGGGATTTTGAAGGTTCTAAGATCGTTTATTTTCAGCTTACAAGTAAGTTATAGGTTTCTCATTTCAACATGTTATTTCGCTCATCTCGATGGTTTGAGCGCCGAAAACATGATTCTTGACTTGCTAAGTTCTGCAATTTCCATTTAGAAGGTCTCTTTTAGGTCGGTGATTGGAGTACATCATTGCGCTTAACTCGTTCACTTTAGCAATGAAAACACCATTTTAAGCTTTAAAACGGGGCCGTGATCGATCTAAGACGGCAGATTTTAGTTCGTGATTAGCGAATGTTTTTACGCTCAAATCGCTTGTAGAACGCTTAAAACGCGATGTTGATGGTTCTAAGATCGTTTCTTTTCAGTTTACAAGCAAGTTATAGGTTTCTCATTTCAACATGTTATTTCGCTCATCTCGATGGTTTGAGCGCCGAAAACATGATTCCCGACTTGCTTAGTTGTGCATTTTCCATTTAGAAGGTCTCTTTTAGGTCCGTGATTGCAGTACATCATTGCGCTTAACTCGTTCACTTTAGCACTGAAAACGCCATTTTAAGCTCTAAAACGTCGTGCTTATCGATTTAAGACGGCAATTTTTAGTTGGTGGTTTGAGCATGTTTTTACGCTTAAATCGCTTCTAGAACGCTTAAAACGGGATTTTGAAGGTTCTAAGATCGTTTATTTTCAGCTTACAAGTAAGTTATAGGTTTCTCATTTCAACATGTTATTTCGCTCATCTCGATGGTTTGAGCGCCGAAAACATGATTCTTGACTTTCTAAGTTCTGCAATTTCCATTTAGAAGGTCTCTTTTAGGTCGGTGATTGCAGTACATCATTGCGCTTAACTCGTTCACTTTAGCACTGAAAACACCATTTTAAGCTCTAAAACGTCGTCCTTATCGGTTTAAGACGGTAATTTTTAGTTGGTGATTTGAGCGTGTTTTTACGCTCAGATCGCTTCTAGAACGCTTAAAACGGGATTTTGAAGGTTCTAAGATCGTTTATTTTCAGCTTACAAGTAAGTTATAGGTTTCTCATTTCAACATGTTATTTCGCTCATCTCGATAGTTTGAGCGCCGAAAACATGATTCTTGACTTGCTAAGTTCTGCAATTTCCATTTAGAAGGTCTCTTTTAGGTCGGTGATTGGAGTACATCATTGCGCTTAATTCGTTCACTTTAGCACTGAAAACACCATTTTAAGCTCTAAAACGGGGCCGTGATCAATTTAAGACAGCAATTTTTAGTTGGTGATTTGAGCATGTTTTTACGCTCAAATCGCTTCTAGAACGCTTAAAACGCGATTTTGATTGTTCTAAGATCGTTTCTTTTCAGTTTACAAGCAAGTTATACGTTTCTCATTTCAACATGTTATTTCGCTCATCTCGATGGTTTCGAAAAAATGATTCCCGACTTGCTAAGTTGTGGAATTTCTATTTAGAAGGTCTCTTTTAGGTCCGTGATTGCAGTACATCATTGCGCTTAACTCGTTCACTTTAGCACTGAAAACACCATTTTAAGCTCTAAAACGTCGTCCTTATCGGTTTAAGACGGTAATTTTTAGTTGGTGATTTGAGCGTGTTTTTACGCTCAGATCGCTTCTAGAACGCTTAAAACGGGATTTTGAAGGTTCTAAGATCGTTTATTTTCAGCTTACAAGTAAGTTATAGGTTTCTCATTTCAACATGTTATTTCGCTCATCTCGATAGTTTGAGCGCCGAAAACATGATTCTTGACTTGCTAAGTTCTGCAATTTCCATTTAGAAGGTCTCTTTTAGGTCGGTGATTGGAGTACATCATTGCGCTTAATTCGTTCACTTTAGCACTGAAAACACCATTTTAAGCTCTAAAACGGGGCCGTGATCAATTTAAGACAGCAATTTTTAGTTGGTGATTTGAGCATGTTTTTACGCTCAAATCGCTTCTAGAACGCTTAAAACGCGATTTTGATTGTTCTAAGATCGTTTCTTTTCAGTTTACAAGCAAGTTATACGTTTCTCATTTCAACATGTTATTTCGCTCATCTCGATGGTTTCGAAAAAATGATTCCCGACTTGCTAAGTTGTGGAATTTCTATTTAGAAGGTCTCTTTTAGGTCCGTGATTGCAGTACATCATTGCGCTCAACGCGTTCACTTTAGCACTGAAAACATCATTTTAAGCTTTAAAACGGGGCCGTGATCGATCTAAGACGGCAGATTTTAGTTCCTGATTAGCGAATGTTTTTACGCTCAAATCGCTTGTAGAACGCGTAAAACGCGATGTTGATGGTTCTAAGATCGTTTCTTTTCAGTTTACAAGCAAGTTATAGGTTTCTCATTTCAACATGTTATTTCGCTCATCTCGATGGTTTGAGCGCCGAAAACATGATTCCCGACTTGCTTAGTTATGCATTTTCCATTTAGAAGGTCTCTTTTAGGTCCGTGATTGCAGTACATCATTGCGCTCAACTCGTTCACTTTAGCACTAAAAACACCATTTTAAGCTCAAAAACGGGGCCGTGATCAATTTAAGACGGCAATTTTTAGTTGGTGATTTGAGCATGTTTTTACGCTCAAATCGCCTCTAGAACGCTTAAAACGCGATTTTAATGGTTCTAAGATCGTTTCTTTTCAAATTACAAGCAAGTTATAGGTTTCTCATTTCAACATGTTATTTCGCTCATCTCGATGCTTTGAGCGCCGAAAACATGATTCTTGACTTGCTAAGTTCTTCAATTTCCATTTAGAAGGTCTCTTTTAGGTCCGTGATTGCAGTACATCAATGCGCTTAACTTGTTCACTTTAGCACTAAAAACACCATTTTAACCTCAAAAACGGGGCCGTGATCAATTTAAGACGGCAATTTTTAGTTGGTGATTTGAGCATGTTTTTACGCTCAAATCGCTTCTAGAACGCTTAAAACGCGATTTTGATTGTTCTAAGATCGTTTCTTTTCAGTTTACAAGCTAGTTATAGGTTTCTCATTTCAGCATGTTATTTCGCTCATCTCGATGGTTTGAGCGCCGAAAACATGATTCCCGACTTACTTAGTTGTGCATTTTCCATTTAGAAGGTCTCTTTTAGCTCGGTGATTGCAGTACATCATTGCGCTCAACTCGTTCACTTTAGCACTGAAAACACCATTTTAAGCTCTAAAACGTCGTCCTTATCGATTTAAGACGGCAATTTTTAGTTGGTGATTTGAGCATGTTTTTACGCTCAAATCGCCTCTAGAACGCTTAAAACGCGATTTTAGGTTCTAAGATCGTTTCTTTTCAAATTACAAGCAAGTTATAGGTTTCTCATTTCAACATGTTATTTCGCTCATCTCGATGCTTTGAGCGCCGAAAACATGATTCTTGACTTCCTAAGTTCTTCAATTTCCATTTAGAAGGTCTCTTTTAGGTCCGTGATTGCAGTACATCATTGCGCTCAACTCGTTCACTTTAGCACTGAAAACACCATTTTAAGCTCTAAAACGTCGTCCTTATCGATTTAAGACGGCAATTTTTAGTTGGTGATTTGAGCTTGTTTTTACGCTCAAATCGCCTCTAGAACGCTTAAAACGCGATTTTAATGGTTCTAAGATCGTTTCTTTTCAAATTACAAGCAAGTTATAGGTTTCTCATTTCAACATGTTATTTCGCTCATCTCGATGGTTTGAGCGCCGAAAACATGATTCTTGACTTGCTAAGTTCTCCAATTTCCATTTAGAAGGTCTCTTTTAGGTCCGTGATTGCAGTACATCAATGCGCTTAACTCGTTCACTTTAGCACTAAAAACACCATTTTAAGCTCAAAAACGGGGCCGTGATCAATTTAAGACGGCAATTTTTAGTTGGTGATTTGAGCATGTTTTTACGCTCAAATCGCTTCTAGAACGCTTAAAACGCGATTTTGATTGTTCTAAGATCGTTTCTTTTCAGTTTACAAGCAAGTTATAGGTTTCTCATTTCAACATGTTATTTCGCTCATCTCTATTGTTTGAGCGCCGAAAAAATGATTCCCGACTTGCTAAGTTGTGGAATTTCCATTTAGAAGGTCTCTTTTAGATATGTGATTGCAGTACATCATTGCGCTCAACGCGTTCACTTTAGCACTGAAAATATCACTTTAAGCTTTAAAACGGGGCCGTGATGGATCTAAGACGGCAGATTTTAGTTCGTGATTAGCGAATGTTTTTACGCTCAAATCGCTTCTAGAACGCTTAAAACGCGATTTTGATGGTTCTAAGATCGTTTCTTTTCAGTTTACAAGCAAGTTATGGGTTTCTCATTTCAACATGTTATTTCGCTCATTTCGGTTGTTTGAGCGCCGAAAACATGATTCCCGATTTGCTAAGTTGTGCATTTTCCATTTAGAATGTCTCTTTTAGGTCCGTGATTGCAGTACATCATTGCGCTTAACTCCTTCACTTTAGCACTGAAAACACCATTTCAAGCTCTAAAACGTCGTGCTTATCGATTTAAGACGGCACTTTTTAGTTGGTGGTTTGAGCATGTTTTTACGCTCAAATCGCTTCTAGAACGCTTAAAACGCGATTTTGATTGTTCTAAGATCGTTTCTTTTCAGTTTACAAGCAAGTTATACGTTTCTCATTTCAACATGTTATTTCGCTCATCTCGATGGTTTGAGCGCCGAAAAAATGATTCCCGACTTGCTAAGTTGTGGAATTTCTATTTAGAAGGTCTCTTTTAGGTCCGTGATTGCAGTACATCATTGCGCTCAACGCGTTCACTTTAGCACTGAAAACATCATTTTAAGCTTTAAAACGGGGCCGTGATCGATCTAAGACGGCAGATTTTAGTTCGTGATTAGCGAATGTTTTTACGCTCAAATCGCTTGTAGAACGCTTAAAACGCGATGTTGATGGTTCTAAGATCGTTTCTTTTCAGTTTACAAGCAAGTTATAGGTTTCTCATTTCAACATGTTATTTCGCTCATCTCGATGGTTTGAGCGCCGAAAACATGATTCCCGACTTGCTTAGTTATGCATTTTCCATTTAGAAGGTCTCTTTTAGGTCCGTGATTGCAGTACATCATTGCGCTCAACTCGTTCACTTTAGCACTAAAAACACCATTTTAAGCTCAAAAACGGGGCCGTGATCAATTTAAGACGGCAATTTTTAGTTGGTGATTTGAGCATGTTTTTACGCTCAAATCGCTTCTAGAACGCTTAAAACGCGATTTTAATGGTTCTAAGATAGTTTCTTTTCAAATTACAAGCAAGTTATAGGTTTCTCATTTCAACATGTTATTTCGCTCATCTCGATGCTTTGAGCGCCGAAAACATGATTGTTGACTTGCTAATTCTTCAATTTCCATTTAGAAGGTCTCTTTTAGGTCCGTGATTGCAGTACATCAATGCGCTTAACTTGTTCACTTTAGCACTAAAAACACCATTTTAACCTCAAAAACGGGGCCGTGATCGATATAAGACGGCAATTTTCAGTTAGTGATTTGAGCATGTTTTGACGCTCAGATCGCTTCTAGAACGCTTAAAACGCGATGTTAAAGGTTCTAAGATCGTTTCTTTTCAGTTTACAAGCAAGTTATAGGTTTCTCATTTCAACATGTTATTTCGCTCATCTCGATGGTTTGAGCGCCGAAAACATGATTCCCGACTTACTTAGTTGTGCATTTTCCATTTAGAAGGTCTGTTTTAGGTCGGTGATTGCAGTACATCATTGCGCTCAACTCGTTCACTTTAGCACTGAAAACACCATTTTAAGCTCTAAAACGTCGTCCTTATCGATTTAAGACGGCAATTTTTAGTTGGTGATTTGAGCATGTTTTTACGCTCAAATCGCCTCTAGAACGCTTAAAACGCGATTTTAGGTTCTAAGATCGTTTCTTTTCAAATTACAAGCAAGTTATAGGTTTCTCATTTCAGCATGTTATTTCGCTCATCTCGATGCCTTGAGCGCCGAAAACATGATTCTTGACTTGCTAAGTTCTGCAATTTCCATTTAGAAGGTCTCTTTTAGGTCCGTGATTGCAGTACATCAATGCGCTTAACTCGATCACTTTAGCACTAAAAACACCATTTTAAGCTCAAAAACGGGGCCGTGATCAATTTAAGACGGCAATTTTTAGTTGGTGATTTGAGCATGTTTTTACGCTCAAATCGCTTCTAGAACGCTTAAAACGCGATTTTGATTGTTCTAAGATCGTTTCCTTTCAGTTTACCTGCAAGTTATAGGTTTCTCATTTCAACATGTTATTTCGCTCATCTCAATGGTTTGAGCGCCGAAAACATGATTCCCGACTTGCTAAAATGTGCAATTTCCATTTAGAAGGTCTCTTTTAGGTCCGTGTTTGCAGTACATCATTGCGCTCAACGCGTTCACTTTAGCACTGAAAACATCATTTTAAGCTTTAAAACGGGGCCGTGATCGATATAAGACGGCAATTTTCAGTTGGTGATTTGAGCATGTTTTGACGCTCAGATCGCTTCTAGAAGGCTTAAAACGCGATGTTAAAGGTTCTAAGATCGTTTCTTTTCAGTTTACAAGCAAGTTATAGGTTTCTCATTTCAACATGTTATTTCGCTCATCTCGATGGTTTGAGCGCCGAAAACATGATTCCCGACTTACTTAGTTGTGCATTTTCCATTTAGAAGGTCTCTTTTAGGTCGGTGATTGCAGTACATCATTGCGCTCAACTCGTTCACTTTAGCACTGAAAACATCATTTTAAACTCTAAAACGTCGTCCTTATCGATTTAAGACGGCAATTTTTAGTTGGTGATTTGAGCATGTTTTTACGCTCAAATCGCCTCTAGAACGCTTAAAACGCGATTTTAATGGTTCTAAGATCGTTTCTTTTCAAATTACAAGCAAGTTATAGGTTTCTCATTTCAACATGTTATTTCGCTCATCTCGATGGTTTTAGCGCCGAAAACATGATTCTTGACTTGCTAAGTTCTCCAATTTCCATTTAGAAGGTCTCTTTTAGGTCCGTGATTGTAGTACATCAATGCGCTTAACTCGTTCACTTTAGCACTAAAAACACCATTTTAAGCTCAAAAACGGGGCCGTGATCAATTTAAGACGGCAATTTTTAGTTGGTGATTTGAGCATGTTTTTACGCTCAGATCGCTTCTAGAACGCTTAAAACGGGATTTTGAAGGTTCTAAGATCGTTTATTTTCAGCTTACAAGTAAGTTATAGGTTTCTTATTTCAACATGTTATTTCGCTCATCTCGATGGTTTGAGCGCCGAAAACATGATTCTTGACTTGCTAAGTTCTGCCATTTCCATTTAGAAGGTCTCTTTTAGGTCGGTGATTGCAGTACATCATTGCGCTTAACTCGTTCACTTTAGCACTGAAAACACCATTTTAAGCTCTAAAACGTCGTCCTTATCGGTTTAAGACGGCAATTTTTAGTTGGTGGTTTGAGCATGTTTTTACGCTTAAATCGCTTCTAGAAGGCTTAAAACGGGATTTTGAAGGTTCTAAGATCGTTTATTTTCAGCTTACAAGTAAGTTATAGGTTTCTCATTTCAACATGTTATTTCGCTCATCTCGATGGTTTGAGCGCCGAAAACATGATTCTTGACTTGCTAAGTTCTGCAATTTCCATTTAGAAGGTCTCTTTTAGGTCGGTGATTGGAGTACATCATTGCGCTTAACTGGTTCACTTTAGCAATGAAAACACCATTTTAAGCTCTAAAACGGGGCCGTGATCAATTTAAGACAGCAATTTTTAGTTGGTGATTTGAGCATGTTTTTACGCTCAAATCGCTTCTAGAACGCTTAAAACGCGATTTTGATTGTTCTAAGATCGTTTCTTTTGAGTTTACAAGCAAGTTATAGGTTTCTCATTTCAACATGTTATTTCGCTCATCTCGATGGTTTGAGCGCCGAAAACATGATTCCCGACTTGCTAAGTTGTGGAATTTCTATTTAGAAGGTCTCTTTTAGGTCCTTGATTGCAGTACATCATTGCGCTCAGTGCGTTCACTTTAGCACTGAAAACATCATTTTAAGCTTTAAAACGGGGCCGTGATCGATCTAAGACGGCAGATTTTAGTTCGTGATTAGCGAATGTTTTTACGCTCAAATCGCTTGTAGAACGCTTAAAACGCGATGTTGATGGTTCTAAGATCGTTTCTTTTCAGTTTACAAGCAAGTTATAGGTTTCTCATTTCAACATGTTATTTCGCTCATCTCGATGGTTTGAGCGCCGAAAACATGATTCCCGACTTGCTTAGTTGTGCATTTTCCATTTAGAAGGTCTCTTTTAGGTCCGTGATTGCAGTACATCATTGCGCTTAACTCCTTCACTTTAGCACTGAAAACACCATTTCAAGCTCTAAAACGTCGTGCTTATCGATTTAAGACGGCACTTTTTAGTTGGTGGTTTGAGCATGTTTTTACGCTTAAATCGCTTCTAGAACGCTTAAAACGGGATTTTGAAGGTTCTAAGATCGTTTATTTTATGCTTACAAGTAAGTTATAGGTTTCTCATTTCAACATGTTATTTCGCTCATTTCGGTTGTTTGAGCGCCGAAAACATGATACCCGATTTGTTGAGTTGTGCATTTTCCATTTAGAAGGTCTCTTTTAGGTCCGTGATTGCAGTACATCATTGCGCTTAACTCGTTCACTTTAGCACTGAAAACACCATTTTAAGCTCTAAAACGTCGTGCTTATCGATTTAAGACGGCAATTTTTAGTTGGTGGTTTGAGCATGTTTTTACGCTTAAATCGCTTCTAGAACAATTAAAACGGGATTTTGAAGGTTCTAAGACCGTTTATTTTCAGCTTACAAGTAAGTTATAGGTTTCTTATTTCAACATGTTATTTCGCTCATCTCGATGGTTTGAGCGCCGAAAACATGATTCTTGACTTGCTAAGTTCTGCAATTTCCATTTAGAAGGTCTCTTTTAGGTCGGTGATTGCAGTACACCATTGCGCTTAACTCGTTCACTTTAGCACTGAAAACACCATTTTAAGCTCTAAAACGTCGTCCTTATCGGTTTAAGACGGTAATTTTTAGTTGGTGATTTGAGCATGTTTTTACGCTCAGATCGCTTCTAGAACGCTTAAAACGGGATTTTGAAGGTTCTAAGATCGTTTATTTTCAGCTTGCAAGTAAGTTATAGGTTTCTCATTTCAACATGTTATTTCGGTCATCTCGATGGTTTGAGCGCCGAAAACATGATTTTTGACTTGCTAAGTTCTGCAATTTCCATTTAGAAGGTCTCTTTTAGGTCGGTGATTGGAGTACAACATTGCGTTTAACTCGTTCACTTTAGCACTGAAAACACCATTTTAAGCTCTAAAACGGGGCCGTGATCAATTTAAGACAGCAATTTTTAGTTGGTGATTTGAGCATGTTTTTACGCTCAAATCGCTTCTAGAACGCTTAAAACGCGATTTTGATTGTTCTAAGATCGTTTCTTTTCAGTTTACCAGCAAGTTATAGGTTTCTCGTTTCAGCATGTTATTTCGCTCATCTCAATGGTTTGAGCGCCGAAAACAAGATTCCCGACTTGCTAAAATGTGCAATTTCCATTTAGAAGGTCTCTTTTAGGTCCGTGATTGCAGTACATCATTGCGCTCAACGCGTTCACTTTAGCACTGAAAACATCATTTTAAGCTTTAAAACTGGGCCGTGATCGATATAAGACGGCAATTTTCAGTTAGTGATTTGAGCATGTTTTGACGCTCAGATCGCTTCTAGAACGCTTAAAACGCGATGTTAAAGGTTCTAAGATCGTTTCTTTTCAGTTTACAAGCTAGTTATAGGTTTCTCATTTCAACATGTTATTTCGCTCATCTCGATGGTTTGAGCGCCGAAAACATGATTCCCGACTTACTTAGTTGTGAATTTTCCATTTAGAAGGTCTCTTTTAGGTCGGTGATTGCAGTACATCATTGCGCTCAACTCGTTCACTTTAGCACTGAAAACACCATTTTAAGCTCTAAAACGTCGTCCTTATCGATTTAAGACGGCAATTTTTAGTTGGTGATTTGAGCATGTTTTTACGCTCAAATCGCTTCTAGAACGCTTAAAACGCGATTTTGATTGTTCTAAGATCGTTTCCTTACAGTTTACCTGCAAGTTATAGGTTTCTCATTTCAACATGTTATTTCGCTCATCTCATTGGTTTGAGCGCCGAAAACATGATTCCCGACTTGCTAAAATGTGCAATTTCCATTTAGAAGGTCTCTTTTAGGTCCGTGATTGCA